>CAWUFW010007152.1:600000-1047241 GCA_963921515.1 Calotriton arnoldi | reverse complement strand
GCCATCACAGCCCCACTAACCTTTACAGGGACACCCAACATCTTCAGATGGGTTTGGTGTTCAATTTCAGCCCAGGCTGAAATTTCCAGATCATTGCCCATCAGGCAATCTACAGGTAAGGTTGGGGACACTGCCACTCTTTTGGGCCTGTGACCCCCTCCCAGCTGAGATTGACTATGGCCATGGGGTGATCTGTTCTGACACCATCAATGTTGGTCACCTGGTATTTAAACTCAGGTAAAAGCTGGTGAGGGGGGACTAGTTTCCCTGCCACCATGGTGACACTAGCCCCTGTGTCCCTAAATGCCACAGCTTTCTGACCATTAATTATTGGCTCCAGTCTGTACCTGCCCAATGCTGTGGGACCCACGGTAAAGGTGGCAAATCCTATACCACCATCAGAATCTGAGGAGTCTGTTGAGGGGGTCCTGTCTAAACTAGGGCCCACCTCTGTTCCTCTTGCAAAAGCACCTAACTTTTTGGGTGCACTACTCCCAACTGGAGGATTACTACTGGTAGTACCAGGAGGGGTGGTAGTAGTTGTTGGAGGAACATTTTCTTTATTGCCATTCCTGGGACAACTGGGATCAGATTTCCAGTGCCCAGGCTTTTTACAGACATGGCAATAGGGTTTCTTTTCAGGAGAGGAAGGAGTTTGGGACCCACCCCCAGAAGAGGAATTTTGGGGCCCTGTAGTGGACTTATCCTTGGATTTATCCCCACCTTTCTCTTGGGACTTGGTAGAATCTTTCTTGTGGTCACCACCCTGATTCTTAGGCCTTACCCTGGTTCTGACCCATTTGTCTGCCTTCTTTCCCAATTCTTGGGGAGAGGTCAGATCAGAGTCCACCAGGTACTGGTGTAAAAGCTGGTTTTGACAATTATTAAGGATCTGTTCTCTCATCATTAGATTATAAAATCCTTTGAAATCAGTAACCCTACTGCCAACCAGCCAACCCTCCAGAGCCTTGGATGCACAATCTACAAAGTCAGTCCAGTCCTGAGTCTGTGCCTTCTGGGTATCTCTGAACTTCAACCTGTACTGCTCAGTGGTTAAGCCAAACCCATCTATCAGTGCACTCTTCAGGACCTCATAATCATCAGCATCCTCTTCTCTAACAGTGAGGAGCTTGTCTCTACCTTTATCTGAAAAGGAGAGCCACAAGATTGCTGCCCACTGCTTTTGGGGGACCTGCTGTACTCTACAGGCCCTCTCCATAGCAGTTATCCATTTGTGGATATCATCCCCACTCTGGTAGGGAGGAACAACCTTGCTCAGGTTCCTATGGTCAGGGACACTGTTGCTGCCACCAGGGGTTCTAAACCCTCCCTTCTGGAAGCTCTCTGGATCTCCAGGGCTTCTCTATCCAGTGCCAACTGCTTGGTTCTGAGGGCCACTTTGGCTTCCTCATACTGGAGCAGTTTGCACCTTCTCTCAGAGGAGGTCTCTCTTAAGTTAAAGTATGAGCTCCTCTCTTGGACAAATTCTCTGCCAGAGTGATAAGAGTGCTCAGATTCCCTGGAAGGGGATCTGTGCCTCTCATCCACTCTGCCAGTTCTCTTAGGGAGAACTCCTCTGTCCTGTTCAGGCTCCTTGAAGCCTGGCCCTTCAACCACAGAGTCTTGGTCATTCGGATTGTCCTCATCTGACCCAGATACTATGATTGACCCACCCACTGATTCAGACCCCTTAGCTCCTAGAGCCAATCTAAGGTCATCTGCTGTCAGCAGATCTATCAGGTGTAGTGTTGAGGGACTCTGTCCTAGTCTCAGGTGTCTGTCAACACACATGGCTCTCAAGTCAGAGAAAGCCATGTCCTTATACTGAGGCTGAGTGGATCCACTGGGTCCACCCTTTAAGGACATTCTAGTGTTGTGCAGTGTTGTACTACCTACACTAGTTTGTGGCCTACTGATCCTAGCTTGAGCTGTGGAAAGGGTGTGCTATCCCTTGGCACACAGCTCTAAGTTCAGTAGAACTTATTGATACTAAGCTTGACTTTATATGTACCTTGAGTACCTATAATGGTTTTCAGTTAGTAATTCAAATAGAGATTTTCTGGTAAAACAATGGCAAGCTGGAATCCCACACGCTGCCCACCAATGTGAGAAGTTGGCCTGGCATATGCTGTTCACTAATTAAAGTGGACACCTTGCACCAGGGCAAATCGACTCTTATGGTAGATAGGTTTAAGACAACCTTTTAAAGAAAGCTATCCTAGTGGTAGCTGTGGAGAGCAGCCTTCAGGCTAAGTCTCGGAGGAATGTAAAGCAGCTTGTTTTACCATATAATCTCTTGAATCACCAAATGAAAAGACACCACACAGGTATATATATCAAATATATATGTATTTATTTCTAAATAACTCTCTACTAATCTCTTTATGAGATTAGAAGACAAACATATGCACAAATCAACGTTTCTCAATAAGTTAAGCACAAAAGATGGCTGGGGCCCTAGGGGCGTACCAGACCATATACTAAGTAAGAGACTTAGAAACAACGACTTGCAAAGAGACAAGGCCTAGGGCCTTCAGAAGTGCTGGGGCCTCACGAAACCACCCAAGGCAGGTAAGTAAAGGACCCACGGGGGACGCGTGCAGTGTGGATACACAGGCGCGAATCGCCGTTAACTTCAATGGGGCAAGTCGCGGTTGGAAATAAAGAGTTTTAGGATACTTCGGGAGAACCTACAAGCAAGTCACTTACAGGGTAAGTAGTTCTAGGGCCCACACCCCCAGGAGCACCGTAGTGCTGGAGTTACCTCACCCAGGGAAGCCGGGTGCACAGGTGTCCTTTGGTGTCGGGTCGCGGCGTCGTTTTCAATGGCGAACAAAGAAGACTTGCTGCTTGCGGGAGCTGAAGAAGTGTCCGGTGGAATCCAAGCCTGGATTCTGAATAAGGATGACCTGAAAGCAGAGGGGACAGTGTTCAAAGTCACTTGGCAGTGACCCGGGGCAAGGAAGATGGATGCCCACCGTCGTCGGTCGCTTCAGGTCGGTTGCGGGTGCCTTGACTCTTCAGCCACGTGGTCCAGGAGGCGTCGACGACGACCAGGAGCTGGATTCGGTGTGTCCCTCGACGTCTGCAGCTGACTGCGGTGTCGGCAACTCGATAGGAGCCAACAAGCCTTGGCAGCCGCAAGTCTCGGGGAGATGAAGAAAAGTCGATGGCACAGACCAGCAAGGTCTGAGGGACTCACCCAGCGAGGGTAAGTCAGGGCAGGCCTGGAGCAACCAGGGAGCCCTTTGGTTTGGTTAAGAAGTCTTCTGGGGACCCACAAGCCAGCGGGCAAGGGTTCGCGAAGACGCCTCGGGCGGAATCACTCAACAGGGGCCCACGGTCACTCGGGACGGTGTAGGCCTCTGATCTTCGGAGGGATTCCTGCTGGAGGTCGGGACCACACGTGGTCCAAAGCACAAGTTCGTAGAACGTTGTGAAGGGGTTGCACTCGACAATAGTGCACGGTACCCAGGGGTCGCGGTTCCTCGTTACTCGTGGGGTCCACTTGCCTCAGCTTCGCTGGGGACTCACGATGGCCTGGTAGAGGTCAGGAAATCCACTTCTTGGGCTGCAGGGACTTCGGACTCCGGCGGGAGCGGCGTAGTTTGCGACCGTCGTTGTCGTTTTTGGTGCCTGCCAAGCAGGGGAGTCACTCCTTGACTCCAAGGGAGATTCTTCTGTCTTCCAAAGGTAGTGGAACGTCGAAGGGCCAGGATTCTTCTGTAGAGCGTCGTCCAGGGGTTATCTGCTTTGCAATGGCAAGGTTCCCCCTCTTATACTAAAAAGAGGGGATGGACTAGCTCTATGACCCCACCTATGGGAGGGTCAAGGGAGGGGGTGGCTACACCCACTTCCCTTTGTCCAGTTTCGCGCCAGAGCAGGGGCAGGTAGCCCCTGAGCTGGTTTGAACTAGCATATGCACAGAGGAGCCTTCTGCTCCCCCAGTGCAGGACTTCAAAGCACTCTAAGAGTGCACCCACCCAGCCCCAATACACTAAACCCTGTCTGGAAGGTGGTTACACCTCCCTGTGACAGGATGCCTATTGTTGGGCTTCCTCCACTGTGAGTTTCGGTCATCAGCAGGAGGGCAGCCCAGTGTCTGTGACTGGTGGCATCCATTTTGTGATGCCAGGGCTCTTTAGGATTCTACCGCGTTTCCACAGCAGGTACATGTCTTATCCCTCTAGAAGGGTGGAATGCTACCCCCGCCGCCAAGATTGGCGGGGGGTAGTATTCCAAGATGTTTGACACCAAACACGACATGTTTTGATGCAGCCATTCCAAAGTTAGCATTTACCGCGAGGATATAATGCACTTAAATAGTATATGGTTTAACCGCATCCACAAACAGCACCAGAGAATAGACTCTGAGAGCTGCAGAGGGGCCCTGCTCAGGCAGAGGCACCCCCTCACATAGAAGCCAAGCACCCTGCCCTCAGGATTGATAGGGCCTGCCTTAGGGGTGACTGATAGGTTTATATGTGTGTGCAGGAGAGATATAGGAAACCTATATCTCAGTGAGGGGTGCTAGCACCACCTCACCCAGGCTGCAGTAGCAGGCCTGTGGTGTCAGATTTAGACTGCTTCCCAGGGGTGGCATAACACATGCTGCAGCCCCTGGGAGGCCTGTGAAGTACCTATGCCCTTGGCACCTAAGGTACCATATACTAGGGACTCATAAGGCACCACAGTATCCAATCACTAGTGCACCTAGAGTGCACTCCATGTCGTTTAGAGAGAGCAGATAGACTGGGGCCCTGAATAGCAGGGTCCCAGTCCAACTAAGTCATAAACCAGCAAAACACCATAAAAAAAGTGGGGGCAACCATATAGTCAGATTCCACCTTCCTACACTACTCTTGTGGGTCTTAGGTGGCAGGATGAGGCCCAGGCAGCTGGTGACGCCTCTGAGCAGCACCTAATCCACAGGGAGAATGATCTCCTCTATTGTGAGCCTAAGGCTCCTGAGCCAGGTGCAATACATGTGTTGGTAGCACCCCAGCACATAAGGACCTTCCTACCGGGTCTGGCTCATGATGTACCACTGGCAGGTCATGTGAGAAGTTGGCCTGGCATATGCTGTCCACTATTTATAGTGGGCACCTTGCACTAGTCCAAACAACCCCTTATTGGAGATAGGTTAAAGACAACCTTTATTGAAAGCTATCCTAGTGGTAGCTATGGAGAGCAGCCTTCAGGCTAAGTCTTGAAGGAATGTAAAGCAGCTTGTTTTACCAGTCTATAATCTCTTGAGTGATCAAATGAAAGAGCACCACACCAGGTATATATTCAAAATATATGTATTTATTACTAAACACACCCCTCTAGTCTCTTTATGAGGCTAGAGTTCGAAGTACATAAGTTATAAGTTATTTAAACACAGTAATAGCACAAATACACGTTTGGGCCCTAGGGGCGTACTCAAACCATATACCAATAAAGTGGTATAAGAACCACGACTGGGCTAGACACTAGGCCTAGAGCCTCTAGAAGTGCTTGGACCACAAGGAACCACCCAAGGTAGTGACACAGGCGACCCACGGGGGACGCGTGCAGTGTAATAACACAGCCGCGAATCGCCGTTAACTTCTATGGAGAAAGTCGCGGTTGGGAATTTAAAGAAAAGGGACACTTAAAGAAGAACTTGGAGCAAACCCTTTGAGAACTAGGTCGTTCTAGAGTCTCTACCTACGGGAGCACCGGAGTACTCTTGTTACCTCACCCAGGGAAGCCGGGTGCATAGGTGCCTTTCGGGGTCGGGTTTCGTCGTCGATTTGAATGGCGATCTGCTGCAAAGTGCGGCTGGCGACCAAGTGAAAAGTGTCCGGGTGGATCCAAAGGTGGATCGGAGATCTGAAGAACCTGAAAGCAGAGGGGACAGAGTCTGGGTCACTAGCCAGTGACCAGGAAGGCGATCAGCAGATGCCCACCGATGTCGAGTGCTTCAGGTAGGTTGACGGTTGTCTTGACTCTTCATCCACGAGGTCCAGGAGGCGTTGTCGGCGACCAGGAGCAGGATTTGGGCTGGAACACGATGTTTGTCGAGTGCTGAGGTGTCGGCTACCGGATTGGACCCAACAAGCCTTGGCAACGGCAAGTCTCAAAGAAGATGAAGATTGACGATTGTGCAGACCAGCAAGGTCTGAGGAACTCACCCAGCAAGGGTAAGTGAGGGCAAGCCTGGAGCAACCAGGGAGCCCAAGTAGAAAAAGATTGGCCTTTGTGAAGGGCTACTAGCCAACGGGCTAGCGACCGCGAAGGAGCCTCGAGACGGTGCACGTGGAGCTGGCTCACAGGACACTCGTGGACTGGAGGCCAGTGATCTTCGGTGCACTTGGTGCTGGAGGCTAGGGCTACTCGGAGCCCAAAGTATGACTTCGTGGGATACCCAGAAGAGGATGCACTTGCAAATGTGTGCGGTGTCCAGGGGTCACGGTTCCACGTTACCCACGACAGCTACGGGCCTCAGCTTTGCTGGGGACTCAGGGCAGCCTCGGGGAAGTCTGGAAATCCACCTCTGGTGATGCAAAGACTTCGGCGTCCGACGGGAGCTTAGGCGATGCAGACCAGACAATTGCTTCTTTGGTGCCTGCCAAGCAGGGGAGTCACTCCTTGACCCCAAGGGAGATTCTTCAGTCCTCTAATCTTGTAGTAGAGCGTCGAAGGTCCAGGATTCTGTGTCAGAGTTTCGTCCAGGGATAATCTAAAGTCCTAAGGACTGGGTTCCTATACTTATACTAAGTTTAGGGGTTGGACTTACTCTGTGGTCCCACCTATGGGTGGGTCAGGGCAGAGGGGTGGCTACACCCCTTTCCCTTTGTCCAGTTCACACCAAAGCAGGGGCTGCAAGCCCCTGATCCGGTTTGAACTGGGGTATGCACAGGGACACCAAATGTGCCCCCAGTGCAGGACTTCAAAGCACCCGAGAGTGCTCCCGCCCAGCCCCAATACACACTATCCTGTCTGGGGAGGTGGTCACACCTCCCTGGGACAGGAAACCTATTGTCCAGGCCTCCCCTTCCGGAGTTTCGGTCGGCAGCAGGAGGCCAGACTTGTGTCTGTGGCAGCAGCATCCATTTTGTGATGCTGGGGCTTTGGAAAGAAGTTACCGGTCAAGCCAGGGTTAACATGTCTCTCCCTCTAGAAGGGTGGAATGCTACCCCCGCCGCCAGAATTGGCGGGGGGGTAGTATTCCAAGATGTTTGACACCAAACACGACATGTTTCTGTGCAGCCATCCCAAAGTTAGCATTTAACGCGAGGTTATAATGCGCTTAAGAGTATATGGTCAGGCTGCACTACAAACAGCATCAGAGAAGGGTCTCCGAACGCTGCAGAGGGGCCCTGCTCATGCAGGGGCACCCTCTCACATAGGAACCACGCACTCTGCCTTCAGGATTGATAAGGCCTGCCATAGGAGTGACTTATAGGTTTATATGTGTGTATGTATATAGTGATATAGGTAGCCTATATCACAGTAAGGGGTGCATGCACCACCTTACCCAGGCTGCAGTAGCAGACCTGTGGTGTCAGTTTGGATGGCCTTCCAGGGGTGGCACAATACATGCTGCAGCCCCTGGTAGGCCTCTGAGGTACCTATGCCCTGGGTACATAGTATACCATATACTAGGGACTTATAAGGGCACTCGAGATTCCAATCAGAGATGTGCCTAAGGCACATGGAAACCATTTTAGAGAGGAAGCAGCTAGGCTGGGGTTCTGATTAGCAGGGCCCCAGCCAGACTAAGGTCGAAAAACAGTGAAGCATCAGCAAAAGGTGGGGGTACCCATGTGAAGCAGATCCTACTCTCCTACACAACCCCCCCCAAACGTAGGGACATTAAACTAACCTTGCCCAGTTAAGTCTTCATGTTCTAAGTGGAAGTACCTAGAGAGTCCATCTGCATTGGCATGGTTACTCCCAGGTCTATGTTCCACTGTGAAGTCCATCCCCTGTAGGGAAATGGACCACCTAAGCAGTTTGGGGTTTTCACCCTTCATTTGTTTTAGCCATAAGAGGGGCTTATGGTCTATTTGAACAAGGAAGTGAGTACCAAACAAGTATGGCCTCAACTTCTTCAGAGCCCAGACCACAGCAAAGGCCTCCCTCTCAATGGCTGACCAACGTTTCTCTCTAGGGGTCAGCCTTCTGCTAATGAAAGCTACTGGCTGATCCTGGCCTTCTTCATTCAATTGTGACAGTACAGCCCCTACCCCCAATTCAGATGCATCAGTTTGAACAATGAACTTCTTGGAGTAATCAGGACTCTGTAGAATGGGAGCAGTGCACATGGCCTGCTTCAGGTCATCAAATGCCTTTTGACAGCTAACTGTCCACTGAACCTTTTTGGGCATTTTCTTGGAAGTTAAGTCATTCAGGGGTGTCACTATTGATCCATACCCCTTGACAAATCTCCTATAGTACCCAGTCAGGCCTAAGAAGGCTCTCACCTGAGTCTGGGTAGTTGGAGCAGTCCAGTCCATGATGGTCTGGATCTTGCTCTGCAAGGGTTGAACCTGGCCTCCACCCACAAGGTGGCCCAGGTACACAACCTGACTCTGCCCTATCTGGCACTTGGTGGCCTTGATAGTCAGGCCTGCCTTTGCAGGGCCTGTAAAACATTTCTGAGGTGGACCAGGTGATCCTCCCAGGTGGAGCTAAATACAGCAATATCATCTAGATATGCTGCACTATAGGCTTCCAGACCTGTAAGGACTGTATTCACCAACCTCTGAAAAGTGGCAGGTGCATTCTTCAGACCAAAGGGCATCACCACAAATTGATAATGCCCACTAGGGGTTGAGAATGCTGTTTTTGGCTTTGCATGATCAGCTAGTCTGATCTGCCAGTAGCCAGCTGTCAAGTCAAATGTGCTTAGATACTTGGCTGAGGCCAAAGTGTCTATTAGCTCATCTGCCCTTGGTATTGGATGGGCATCAGTCCTAGTGACTGCATTGAGACCCCTGTAGTCCACACAAAACCTCATCTCTCTTTTTCCACCACTGGTGTGAGGTTTTGGCACAAGGACCACTGGACTAGCCCAAGGGCTATCTGAGGGTTCAATAACTCCCAAATCCAACATTTTCTGGACTTCTGTCCTGATACAGTCCCTGACATGGTCAGGTTGCCTATAAATCTTATTTTTAATAGGCAGACTGTCCCCAGTGTCCACTTCATGAGTGCACCAGGTGGTCTGACTGGGTGTCGGTGAAAACATGTGTCTAAACTGATTGAGCACCTGTCTACAATCAGTTTGCTGCTGGGTAGTGAGGCTGCCTGCCAAGGCTACACCATCTACTGACCCATCGTCAGGGTTCTGTGAGAGCAGGTCAGGGAGTGGGTCACTCTCTTCCTCCTGCCCTTCATCAGTAGCCATGAGCAAGCCCATGTCTGCCCTGTCCACATATGGTTTTAACCTGTTGACATGGAGAACCCTGTGGGGACTCCTGGGTGTTCCTCGGTCTACTAAGTAGGTAACCTCACCCTTCTGCTCAACAATGGTGTGGGGTCCACTCCATTTGTCTTGGAGAACTGCTGGGGCCACTGGCTCCAACACCCACACCTTCTGTCCTGGCTGATAAACAGTCAGTACAGCCTTTTGGTCATGCCAGGCCTTTTGAAGTTCCTGGCTAGCCTCAAGGTTTTTAGTTGCCTTTTTCATATACTCAGCCATCCGGGAGCGGAGACCAAGTACGTAGTCCACTATGTCTTGCTTTGGGGGCTTGAGAGGTAACTCCCATCCTTCCTTCACCAAGCACAGTGGACCCCTGACAGGGTGACCAAACAAAAGTTCAAAAGGGCTGTAGCCAACCCCCTTTTGAGGCACCTCCCTGTATGCAAATAAAAGGCAGGGCAAGAGTATGTCCCATCTTCGCCTAAGCTTTTCTGGGAGCCCTTTAATCATGCCCTTCAAGGTTTTGTTGAATCTCTCAACTAAACCATTGCATTGTGGGTGATAGGGGGTGGTGAACTTGTAAGTCACTCCACACTCCTTCCACATTGCTTTTAAGTATCCAGACATAAAGTTAGCACCCCTGTCTGATACAACCTCCTTAGGAAAGCCCACTCTTGAGAAAATTCCCAGGAGGGCCCTTGCCACCACAGGTGCTGTAGTGGTCCTAAGGGGAATAGCCTCTGGGTACCTGGTGGCATAATCCACTACCACCAGGATAAACCTGTGCCCAGATGCTGTTTGGGGATCCATGGGACCAACAATGTCAATCCCCACCCTTTCAAAGGGAACCCCCACCACAGGTAGTGGTATCAGGGGGGCCTTTGTAGTGCCACCTGCCTTGCCACTGGCCTGACAGGTTACACAGGAGCGACAAAACTCCTTGGTGTCTTCAGACATGTGGGGCCAGTGAAAGTGAGGGACAATTCTGTCCCAAGTCTTGTTCTGGCCCAGGTGACCTGCTAAGGGAATATCATGGGCTAGGGTCAATAGGAAGCCCCTGAACTTCAGAGGTATAACCAACCTCCTGGTAGCACCAGGCTTGGGGTCTCTACACTCTGAGTACAAGAGTCCATCATCCCAATACACAGTATGGGGACCACTAGCTTTCACAGCAGCCTCAGCAGCGGCTTGCTGTCTGAGGGGTTCAAGAGAGGGGCAGCTCTGCTGCTCCTGGCTCAGATCTGCCCTGGTAGGTCCCCCTGTCCCCAAGAACTCAACCTGTTCAGGTTCAAGCTCCTCTGGGACAGTTCCTTCCTCAGGACTGAGATCATCCCCCTCAAGGGACTGATCTTCTTTCTGAGCCAAGGGGGAAGGCACTGCCTTTACCCTACTACTCCTCCTCTTGGAAGGCACTTGGTCCATTATTCCAGAATCCAAGGCCTGTTCAGTGCTAGACATTTTGGCTTGTGACCTGGTCACAGCAAACACATCTGCAGGGATCCCCAGCATTTCTGCATGGGTCCTGAGCTCCACTTCTGCCCAAGCTGAAGTTTCTAAGTCATTGCCAAGCAAGCATTCAACTGGTAGGTCTGCACTTACCACAACCTTCTTAAGGTCAGTTACCCCTCCCCAGGAGAAGTTAACAACTGACAGAGTATGGTCTGTTCTGACATTGCTAGCATTGGTCACTTGGTACATCTCACCAAGTATAACTTGCCCAGGATTCACAAGGTCTTGTGTCACCATGGTGACACTTGCCCCTGTGTCCCTAAATGCCAAAGCCTCTCGTCCATTGATTAAAGGCTGTTGTCTGTACTTGCCCAGATTACTGGGACTCATAGAGGAGGTCATATCCATGCCTCCATCACAGACTAGGACAGCCTGAGTGAGTTCTCTGACTAGGTCAGAGCCCATCTCAGTACCCAGGGTCAACCCTACTAAACCCTTGGTTGTAGTACTCCCACCACCAACTGTAACTGCACTAGGGGAAGCAGGTGCCTTAGGGGCATTGGTGGGGGCTGGAGTCGAGTCTTTGGACTTGGTGCAATCACTGGTCCAGTGGGTCTTTTGCTTACAGACCTTGCACCATGGTTTTCTTTGGCCTTTCCCTTTGGTAGACTGTGAATCCCCACCTGAAGAAGATTTTTGGGGGCCTTGTGAAGACTTTTGATCTTTACCCTTCTCCCCACCCTTATCAGAGTTCTTAGAATCTTTCTTCTTAGGGTCACCACCTTGGTTCTGTACCTTCTGCCTCACCCTGGTTCTGACCCATTTGTCTGCCTTCTTTCCCAATTCTTGGTGAGAGGTCAGATCAGAGTCCACCAGGTACTGATGCAACAGCTGATTCTGACAGTTATTAAGAATCTGCTCCCTCATTATCAGATTGTACAATCCTGTGAAGTCACACACCTTACTGCCCATCAACCAGCCTTCCAGAGCCTTAGCAGAACAATCCACATAGTCTACCCAGTCTTGAGTCTGTGCTTTTTGGGCATCTCTGAACTTTAACCTGTATTGTTCAGTGGTTAGGCCAAACCCATCAATAAGAGCACTCTTCAAGACCTTGTAATTATCAGCATCCTCTTCTCTTACAGTGAGGAGCTTGTCTCTACCTTTGTCTGCAAAGGAGAGCCACAAGATTGCTGCCCACTGCCCCTGAGGGACCTTCTGTACTTTACAGGCCCTCTCTAGAGCAGTTATCCATTTGTGGATGTCATCCCCACTCTGGTAGGGAGGGACAATCTTGCTCAGGTTTCTATGGTCATAAGATCTTTCCCTATCTCTAGGGATATTGCTGCCACCATGGGACTCTAGTCCCAACTGTTTTCTCTCTTTGTAGAGATCTAGGGACTCCCTGTCTAGAGCCAATTGCTGCTTTCTGAGTTCAAGCTGGGCTTGCTCATACTGAATCAGCCTCTTTCTCCTCTCATGAGAGGATTCCCTCCTATGAGAGGAGACAGAGGTCCCTATTGAGGTGTCAGAGTGGTTAGACTCCTGAGAAGGAGATCTAGACCTTCTAGGCACACTCATAATCCTTCCTGGGGGACAAAGTGGAGGTCATTCTGATCCTCCTCTTCCTCTTCCACAGGAGGGATTGGGTTTTCCAGGTCAGGGTCATTGTTACCCTCCTGGTCAGTTCCAGGGGGGGTGTTGGGGGTGTTGCTACCCCTGGCCCCATCCTCATCTTCTGCCCCACCCTCTGCACCTGCCCCTTCAGTCCCTAAGGGCCTGTTGAGGTCATCAGCCAGTAACATCTCTCTCAGATGTTGGGTGGTGGGACTTTGGCCTGTCTTCAGTTTCCTCACATTGCATATTGCTCTCAATTCCAAGAATGGGAGTGTATCATACTTGGAGGGAAGAAGCCCAGTGGCTTCTGGCAAGGACTCTCTGGGTCCTGGCTTTGAAGACATCACTAGTGAGGTGTGGTGTATGCACTACCTACTCTAGTGTGGCCTACTAAACTCTCTTGAGTTGTAGAAAGGGTGTGCTATCCCTTAACACACAACTCTAAGTTCAGTAGAACTTACTGTATACTAAGCTTAATTTATATGTACCTTAGGTACCTTTAGTGGTTTTCAGTTGATCAATTCAATTGAGATTATCTGGTAAAACAATAGCAAGCTGGAATCCCACACGCTGCACACCAATGTGAGATGTTGGCCTGGCATATGCTGTCCACTATTTATAGTGGGCACCTTGCACCAGTCCAAACAACCCCTTATTGGAGATAGGTTAAAGACAACCTTTATTGAAAGCTATCCTAGTGGTAGCTATGGAGAGCAGCCTTCAGGCTAAGTCTTGAAGGAATGTAAAGCAGCTTGTTTTACCAGTCTATAATCTCTTGAGTGATCAAATGAAAGAGCACCACACCAGGTATATATTCAAAATATATGTATTTATTACTAAACACACCCCTCTAGTCTCTTTATGAGGCTAGAGTTCGAAGTACATAAGTTATAAGTTATTTAAACACAGTAATAGCACAAATACACGTTTGGGCCCTAGGGGCGTACCAAACCATATACCAATAAAGTGGTATAAGAACCACGACTGGGCTAGACACTAGGCCTAGAGCCTCTAGAAGTGCTTGGACCACAAGGAACCACCAAGGTAGTGACACAGGGGACCCACGGGGGACGCGTGCAGTGTAATAACACAGCCGCAAATCGCCGTTAACTTCTATGGAGAAAGTCGCGGTTGGGAATTTAAAGAAAAGGGACACTTAAAGAAGGACTTGGAGCAAACCCTTTGAGAACTAGGTCGTTCTAGAGTCTCTACCCATGGGAGCACCGGAGTACTCTTGTTACCTCACCCAGGGAAGCCGGGTGCATAGGTGCCTTTCGGGGTCGGGTTTCGTCGTCGATTTGAATGGCGATCTGCTGCAAAGTGCGGCTGGCGACCAAGTGAAAAGTGTCCGGGTGGATCCAAAGGTGGATCGGAGATCTGAAGAACCTGAAAGCAGAGGGGACAGAGTCTGGGTCACTAGCCAGTGACCAGGAAGGCGATCAGCAGATGCCCACCGATGTCGAGTGCTTCAGGTAGATTGACGGTCGTCTTGACTCTTCAGTCACGAGGTCCAGGAGGTGTTGTCGGTGACCAGGAGCAGGATTCGGTCTGGTACACGATGTCTGTCGAGTGCTGAGGTGTCGATGACCGGATTGGACCCAACAAGCCTTGGCAACAGCAAGTCTTGATGAAGATAAAGATTGACGATTGTGCAGACCAGCAAGGTCTGAGGAACTCACCCAGCAATGGTAAGTGAGGGCAAGCCTGGAGCAACAAGGGAGCCGAAGTAGAAAAAGATTGGCTTTCGTGAAGGGCTACTAGCCAATGGGCTAGAGACCGCGAAGGAGCCTTGAGACTGTGCACGTGGAGCTGGCTCACAGGACACTCGTGGAGTGGAGGCCAGTGATCTTCGGTGCATTTGGTGCTGGAGGCTAGGGCTACTCGGAGCCCAAAGCACGACTTCATGGGAGACCCAGAAGAGGATGCACTTGCAAATGCGTGGGGTGTCCAGGGGTCACGGTTCCACGTTACCCACGACAGCTACGGGCCTCAGCTTTGCTGGGGACTCAGGGCAGCCTTGGGGAAGTCTGGAAATCCACCTCTGGTGATGCAAAGACTTCGGCGTCCGACGGGAGCTTAGGCGATGCAGACTGGACAATTGCTTCTTTGGTGCCTGCCAAGCAGGGGAGTCACTCGTTGACCCCAAGGGGGATTCTTCAGTCCTCTAATCTTGTATTAGAGCATCGAAGGTCCAGGATTCTGTGTCAGAGTTTCGTCCAGGGATAATCTAAAGTCCTAAGGACTGGGTTCATATACTTATACTAAGTTTAGGGGTTGGACTTACTCTGTGGTCCCACCTATTGGTGGGTCAGGGCAGAGGGGTGGCTACACCCCTTTCCCTTTGTCCAGTTCGCGCCAAAGCAGGGGCTGCAAGCCCCTGATCCGGTTTGAACTGGGGTATGCACAGGGACACCAAATGTGCCCCCAGTGCAGGACTTCAAAGCACCCGAGAGTGCTCCCGCCCAGCCCCAATACACACTATCCTGTCTGGGGAGGTGGTCACACCTCCCTGGGACAGGAAACCTATTGTCCAGGCCTCCCCTGCCGGAGTTTCGGTCAGCAGCAGGAGGCCAGACTTGTGTCTGTGGCAGCAGCATCCATTTTGTGATGCTGGGGCTTTGGAAAGAAGTTACCGGTCAAGCCAGGGTTAACATGTCTCTCCCTCTAGAAGGGTGGAATGCTACCCCCGCCACCAGAATTGGCGGGAGGGTAGTATTCCAAGATGTTTGACACCAAACACGACATGTTTCTGTGCAGCCATCCCAAAGTTAGCATTTAACGCGAGGTTATAATGCGCTTAAGAATATATGGTCAGGCTGCACTACAAACAGCATCAGAGAAGGGTCTCCGAGACGCTGCAGAGGGGCCCTGCTCATGCAGGGGCACCCTCTCACATAGGAACCACGCACTCTGCCTTCAGGATTGATAAGGCCTGCCATAGGAGTGACTTATAGGTTTATATGTGTGTATGTATATAGTGATATAGGTAGCCTATATCACAGTAAGGGGTGCATGCACCACCTTACCCAGGCTGCAGTAGCAGACCTGTGGTGTCAGTTTGGATGGCCTTCCAGGGGTGGCACAATACATGCTGCAGCCCCTGGTAGGCCTCTGAGGTACCTATGCCCTGGGTACATAGTATACCATATACTAGGGACTTATAAGGGCACTCCAGATTCCAATCAGAGATGTGCCTAAGGCACATGGAAACCATTTTAGAGAGGAAGCAGCTAGTCTGGGGTTCTGATTAGCAGGGCCCCAGCCAGACTAAGGTCGAAAAACAGTGAAGCATCAGCAAAAAGTGGGGGTACCCATGTGAAGCAGATCCTACTCTCCTACAGGTCATTTTGGGCAATACAAGACCTTTGACAGGCTTGTCACCCACTTCTATTGGCCTCAAATGACAACAAATGGGCTTTGGTTGTCCACCAATGTATCCTCCAATGGGTCCCCCACAGTTCTTCCCGAATGAGTACCCGCCTTTTTTAGAGAGAGGCAGGGGGAAGGGGAGAGGGAAACAGAGAACCCAGAAAGTGCAATGGGAGGATATCAACCAGCGGGTAACCCGCAGCATGTCACGAGAGGGAGAACCGGGCAGCAGCAGGGAACACATTTAATTATGAACTTGAGTAGTGTAGCCTTGACCCCTATACAAGAGAAGGTATTATCGAAGGGTCTAGGCTTTGTACCTACCAACCAGTTAGATTCTTTCAAGCTTAAATGTGAACTAGCTGGTTTCTTTTGGAATGTTCGCCTGAAGGTGTTTTTCGAAGGAATAAAGCCCACTGAAACAGATGGTGACACAGGATTGAAAAACAGATCAACTTTTGTGCCTACTTTAGGCCAACTTCCATCCGAAGTAGGAGTGTTCGAGCAGGCGGTCCTGAGGGAGGTAGAACGGATGGAAATACGGAATGGCGAGAAACCCTTCTTTAACCTGTCAAAAGCTGAAAAACAAGCCCTACGAAATCTAAGGGATGACTTCCCAATAGTTATCAAACCCGCCGATAAAGGCTGGGCGATTGTGATTCAGGATAGGCACACCTATAACACCGAGTGTCTGCGCCTATTGAGTGACAGAAGGAACTATGCTGTTTTGAATGAGGACCCTACTGAAGATCTTAGGGTAGAGATTAGTTCCCATGTGGAAGAGGCCCTCACCAATGGCTGGATTAGTCAGAAGGAGGAGGCTTTTCTTTGTAACCAACGACCTACGGTGCCGTATTTTTACACTTTACCTAAAGTGCATAAACCCTCCCTTCCACCTCCAGGTCGCCCGATTGTTTCCGGGACAAACTCTATTCTGGAACCTCTGTCCAAATTTTGTGACAGTTATCTGCGTCCTTTGGTACAAAAGATGCCAGCCTACCTCAAAGATACCCGAGAGGTGCTAAATTTGATCAAGGAGTTAGAATTCGATCCGAGCAGTAACCTTATGATTGGACTCGACATAGAGTCACTGTATACGAATATCCCCCAGCGAGAGACCTTAAGGGTGATAGAAAACATTCTGTTTTCAGAGGAGTGGGAATACCAAACTCCGAGGGCGTTTATTCTTTGTCTCCTAGAAATGGCCCTTACCAAGAACTTCTTTAAATATGAGGACAATTTTTATCTACAAATCCATTGAACCTCCATGGGGAGTTCTTGTGCACCAAGTCTTGCCTGTCTGTATGTATCGCAATTTGAAGAGGAGAACATCTACTCGCCGGCCAACCCGTATTTTGACCAGATAAGGGTTTGGCGCAGGTACATAGATGATGTCCTCATCATCTGGAGAGGGAATCAAGCCACGGCAGAGGCCTTCCTTATGTGGTTAAACCAAAGGAATTCTTTCCTTTTCTTCACAGACACCATGACGAATAAATCTTTGCCGTTCCTGGATTGAATATCAGAGCAGAGAACGGGGGCCTTGTCAGTAGTGTCTATCACAAACCTACTGACAGGAACAACCTGTTATCTTTTAAAAGTATTCATCCGCGCTCCTTGAGGGAGAATCTCCCCTATGGACAGTTCCTGCGTTTACGCAGGAACTGTTCAGCTGTAACGGATTACAAAAAGGAGGTGGACTCATTGACTGACAAGCTTAGAGACAGGAACTACCCAGAGCATGTCATCAGAAAAGCCCAAAAACGAGCTAAGAATTGCAATAGAGAGGCTCTGTTGGAAACACATGTAAAAGAATCAATAGACAGAAGCGTTTGCATGACGACATACAATACGGCGTCAAATTGCATGAAAAAAATAGTGCAAAAGAATTGGTGTATCCTCAACTCGAACAGATTAGACCAGCCAGTTCCTCTCTTCTCCTTTAAGAAGAGTGTGAGTATCAAAGATATGATTGTAAACACTCGCCCAGGGACCCCTAATAATCCCACAATAGAACATGAACAGCAATGGCATTTACCACCAGTCTTGGGCCATTATGCATGTGGTTACTGCAGGGCTTGTCCGACATCACTGAATGGTAAAAGTATAGACATTGGGTTGAGTCGTCCCTGGGAACAGAGGAAACATACGACATGCAACACCGACAATGTCATCTACTTACTAAAATGCCCATGCAATATGTGGGAATGACAACCTGCAACGTAAAAACGCGCATATTGGAACACATGAGCACCATACGCTGTGGCAGAACGAACACCAAATTGACAGCACACTTCAAAGAGATTGGTCATTCAGAACGAGATTTGAGTTGGACAGTGATAGACAGACCCTTTATTCCACCAAATACCACAGATGTTTCAAGTTTTCTTTTGATGAGAGAACAATGTTGGGTGGATAGATTGAAGAGCAGTGAAAGGGGCCTCAACGATTGTATCCCCTGGTTTCAACTATATGGGGTTATAAATAACTAAGGAACTAGCAATAGGTATCTGGTTGGGTTTATGAAACCATTGTTCTTTTGCTGCGGGATGTGTGCCTAATGAGAGAATATAATTGACGTCCATTATAATCTGGATTTCATTCGGGAGGTTAGATTTGTTGTTAACTCCTCCTATATAGATGGGTCTCTTCTTCTGGCCACACTTCAGATACAAACTATACCTACACATAAAAAATGACAGTCACACCGATTGTGCTTGAAATGAGATGTGGTATTTGCAGCAGATACTGTGGAGTTAATTGTTACTTACAGTTCGCAGATTTTAATATCGTATATTCCTAGTAATGATCGGATACTAAGGGGAATGATTAATGATTTTTGATTATTGTGTCGTCCTCAGTTTCAATATAACCGTGACATCTGTGTTGTTAGAAGTATTTACACTTAAAGGCATTGGAATCTGTGATGGGTCTAGCGATTACAAGATAATTATATGTGTATGTATCTAATTGGATAGACTATAAGGAGGTTACAAGAGTGTAGGAGTGACACTCACGTGCGGCTAGAATTAGAACATGGCCATTACTAATGCCTGAAGAATGGAGGAGGTCAGCTTTCTAGTCACTTTCTTCCGGACCCATGGTTCCGGACGCATATTCGCATACACAATGAACGTGGGGCGTGATGCTTACGTGAATTACCTGGAGCGGGCTTTAAATACGGGCTCCGCGGCATGTCGACATCTTCGGTGGACTGACGTGCGGAAACGGATACTGGTGGTGCTTTGGAGTAGTAAGTGGGATTCAGTGGGGGTAGATAACACGTTACTATTACGGGTGCCGGCTATTGGCATTGGGTCGTTTTCAAATATTCGTAATGACGGGAGGATCATCACCCGTTATAAACTGAGATATTTTGTGCCGGTGAGTACTTGCATATGCTCACAGCGAGCCTTGGGTATAGCTCAGCCGAAGGCACGCGGGTTGGGGTGGTTTTTACTCTGCATATACTTACCTTTGCAGGTAGACCTCTTGACCAATTGAAATAAATACAAATTGTTTTTATCTACTAATCCTTTTTAAATAGAGTGTGACTACAAGACCACGTTCCCACAAAGGTCCCGGGTTCAGAGAAGTACTTTGGAACTCGTGTAAGTAGGACCAGTGCACTATAGGATTATAGGTGCACTCATGGGGGCATATGAACATTGTTGGGTGTCTGTTCTGATATATACATCATCCCCTTTTGTATCGCTTTGGTCGCCCTAAGTTGGCGGGGGTATGCCCAGACGTGGGTCCCTTGCTCACTTTGCCACTGGATTCAAGCAAGCCTGGCTGATGACGGCTGAAATGCCAGAAACCGGTCCTATGATGCTTGTTTACGGTCCAGGGAAGACATGGCTTGGCAGTTCGGGCTGGACTGTTCCCATGAGGCACAGGGTCAGACTGATTTGCATATGGCCATGTCTGAACTGGGGTGGTGGAGTGAGCTAAAGAATGATGATGGATTAAACCTAGATCAGTTGACTGGGGGTGAGTGTTTGATTGGCTCAAACGTTCCGTCCATCATCCCCTTTTGTATCGCTTTGTTCTGATATATAAGCACACCACATGGACACTTGGATGAGCACTACAGGGACTACGAGAGGGTCCTAGTTTTTAACCCCACGGTTGTGTGACTGTATGGTGGGTTGCACCACATGGTGTTCACTTTGTTTTTAATGTACAAATTAGCTGCTGAAATAACAAAGACACTACATGATAGTGATTTGTAACGACATAGAGGCAATAAAGAATAGGGTACTAGCAAGAGAATCTATATTGATTTTTTCTCACTAGAATCACGTTTTCTTTGGGTTCTCTTACAGAATATGGACTCCTCTCGGTACTTACTGGTGAGTGTATCATTGGAGAACCTCCAGTCTTTCAATTGATGTAAACACCCGAGTGGGGGTGAAGACCTGTAAGATAAGGGATCCATACCCTGACAAAGGCCATTGTGACCCGGATGGGCACGGAGCATTGGCCGAAACATGTTGGTTCCTGCAGCGTGGATTTATAGGCATTCTTCTCCCCTAAGTATCCCAATTTTGATTTTTTAATCCTATCAAGGGGACACAAGAATAAAGGTAAATTGTGGTTATCGCCTTAGATAGTTTTAATTATATATATCTGCACCTTCTGATCCCTTCTCGAAAGAATACTTTTTCCTCAGTTTTCTTTTCTTTATTTTCTTTTTCCTCACTAACTTCCCTCACCACTCTTCCTCATAAAAATATCGCGCTCCGTCCAAGGTGTTGGTCTGCACCTGGACGTTTGATGCGGCCCTATGATGAAGCATGACACTGCAAAGTGTGTGAGGGCAGTATTAAGAAAAGCTATGTCTTTCCCTTTTTCACTTTGCCTCTTACATTTAACATTTTGAGTCATCCCATTGTAGGGACTCACAGCGGATTTACCTTCTCTAGGTGCCGTTGGTTTTGCTTTTTGTAGTCCTTCTCTCTTGAGTGAGTTTTATGCTCAAATGAGGAAGGCCTTAGATGCATTCTGCAGGTCCTATCCTACCTGCCAAGTGAGTGGCAAATCAGGGAGGAGATGCAAGACACCCGGCAACTTTTCCCTGTTGTTAGCACCCCTTTTGAGCCGGTTGGCATCAAAATTGTGGGGCCTTTAGATCCCAAGACAGCCATGGGCAACAGATTCATTTTGTTCTTGGTGGGCCATACCGCTCAGTACCCAGAAGCTATCCCTCTGAGGACAGTGACTGAGCCTGTCATGGCCAGGTCACTGATGGGTATTTTTACCCAAGGAGGTGGTATTTGCCAAGGGTACCAACTTCATGTCCAGCCATGTGAAGGTCATGTGGAAGGACTGTAGTGTGACCTATAAGTTCACCACTCCTTACCACCCCAAACGAATGGGTTGGTTGAAAGTTTCAGCCATACCCTCAAAGGCATGATTATGTGTCTACATGAACCCATGTGGCGTAAGTGGGCCATTCTCCTGCCATGCCTTTTGTTCGCCTACAGGGAGGTTCCACAGAAGGGGGTTGGCTTCAACCCTTTTGAACTTCTATATGGACAACTTGTTAGAGGACCTCTCAGTTTGGGTAAGAAGGCTGAGAGCAAGCTCCCAAGAAGTCACCCCGGATGTAGTTTGCTACATGCTGCCATTCTGCAACTAGACAGCCTGCTTTCGGGAGCTCACTCAGGAGAACCTGGAAGCTAGCCAGGAGGAAATGAAACAATGGTACAAACAGAACACCACTCTGGATGAGTTTCAGCCTGGTCACAACATGAGGGTAAGGGAGCCAGTGGAGCCCTGGGCCCTGCAAGACCATTGGTCTGGGCCTTATGAAGTGAAGCAGTGCAAGATTGATGTCACCTACTTGGTAGTCCTCAAGACTCCTAGAAACCCTTTGAGGGTTCTGTATGTGTACCACTTCAATTCCCACTTTGAGGAGTCAGAGATTACCCTGCTTCTGGTTGCTGATGATGGAGCGGAAGAGGATAGTGAATCTCTCCCTGACCTCCATTCGTCCAAGGAGCAGGATGGGTCAGTGGAGGGTGTCAGCCTCTCTGCTACACTGGCCCTAGACCACTAGAGAGACTGCCACCAGTTGCTGGGGCAGTTTGCCTCTTTGTTCTTCCTTACCACAGGACTCACTATATGGTGTACCCATGATATTGATACTGGGGACAGCACACTTGTAAAGATAAAATGTTACAGGTTGTCTGATAAGGTGAGGGCTAGCATCAAGAAGGAGGTCTCCAAGATGCTTGCATTTGTGGTTATTGAGTCCTCAATCAGCCCATGGTCTAGCCCAGTGGTGTTGGTTCACTAGGCTGGCCCTCCAGGTATCACACCTGAACTTAGGTTCTGCATGAACTACTGTGGGCTAAATGCAGTCACCCAGACTGATTCACACCTCATCCCCAGAGCTGATGAGCTCATAGATCGGCTTGGAGCTGCCAAGTTTCTCAGCACGTTTGACTTAACGTCTGGATACTGGCAGATTGCCTTGACAGAGAGGGCTAAAGAGAGGTCAGTGTTCTCAACACCAGAAGGGCACTTCCAGTTTTGGGTCATGCCTTTTGGTTTGAACAAAGCCCCTGCTACCTTTCAGAGGCTGGACAATCATGTCTTACCTGGGTTGGAGAACTTCAGTGCCACCTCCCTAGACAACATTGCGTGTTTTGGAGAGCATGACAGGCTCTTCAGGAAACCTTCCATGACTGTCTGTCTTGGAATCTACTAAAAAGCAGAAATGGCCCAGGATACAGGGCAGAATTATTGCAGTAGTAGTCACCAAAAGATCGGTTGAAGAAATTTGCAATAGGTGGTATGACTTTCATTCCCATACCAAAGAGAAGGGAGCAAACCAAAAAGTAGGCATCAGTTACTGATGGAGGCAATAGTGAAGAACTACCACCCACCCCTATGGAAGTGATGATTGAATCGACCTTCTAGCCAGAATCCATTTCAGGAGATTCTACAATTGATACTTCTGTCCTGCATCAGTAACTCAAGGTTAGTTGTCATTTGTTTTTATAAAATATAGAATAATCTCAATAAGTTCTGTTTAAGGATTACAAAGAAGATACACAAAGTTTGGAATTTGGCTATTTTATTATTTTCAATATAAACAAAATTAGATGAGTCAAAGAAAGCTTTGAAAATTTGGGAATAGAATAGATTGTGGTTACTGAAGCCCAGATGGTCTTCATGAAAACATTGACATAGCAAATTAGCATTTACATTTCTAGGTTTATGGGGTTATTAAAAATGCCATTGCTGATGTTTAATTATAATATTCCTAGAAAAGAAAAAAAATATACTATCAGTCTAAGCATAACATCATTGTACAAACCAATGACAATATTATAAAGAACAAATTGATATTATACTTTAACTAAGCTATAGATCAAACTACTAAAAACAACCACCCTGAAACTGAAGTTGTTGGTCAAACGTCATGCCTCATTGAAGAACAACAGGCAGAATCAGTAATTGACATTTTAACTGACATTGAAAGTGGAACAAGCAGTCAGAACAACATCACAACCTCAGTACAACGTATTCCAACTCATGCCAATTCAGCTGACAATGAAGAGCAAAGCATGCTATCAGTACCTGTAGTGCATAGAGGAAAAAGGCCTGTATGGCAGAATGTCAAGTCTAGGAGGCATCTATTGCATAATCTGTGACTAAACAGAATAATTTTTGTTTATCATGCATCACATTAGGCGTTATGTTTTTATTTAGATGTGTAACAAAATCTTGTATCTACCTTGAAAATAGTTATGTCAGATCATCTTGATGTACAAGTTCTTCTGCTGCTCTTGCAACATACGGACCTGGAGGTGGTAAGTGAGGGAGAATTTCTTCATTCTCCTCATCAGAATCTCCACTTGCTGACTAAATGGGTGAACTCCCAGGCACAGCTAATATGTGAGTCATAGCACATAAGGCAATTTTATTACAGCAGGGCATGCCCACTTTTATGCAAACTTCAAAATGTGCCTTTAAGTAGGCTGAAGACTCTTTCTCCAATGCTCCTTGTGTGGGCAGCATTATATTTTCTTTATCTAGGGGTTCTGGATTGTAAGTATGGACTCATAATCCAAGGTCTTAAGGAGTATGCACTGTCTCATAAAAATTAACACAACTGATTTAACGTTTACAATCTAATACACTTTTAAAAATAAGTAGTCATGTTAATCAAAATTACCAAATAGCCAGCCATCTCCAGATTCTCAATTGGCTAACCACTCCTGCAGTCGGCAGTGTTTATTTATACAGAAGTCATGAGTGCTCCTAGGGTGTCATGCAACTAGGTCAGAAATCAGACTTTCTGCATTACATACTACTTGTTTGTTTAATGAATGTTGGCTTTTATGGTTACGATACACATGTCTCAGAGGGTTGTCAAACTAAAATATGAGGTCTGTCTACACAGCCAAGCACTTGAGGAAAATATGTCACTGTATAAAATTGTAATTAGGTATTTTTTAACTCTGCAGGGTGCTAGGGAAAGAAATGCGGGAATTCATTTGAGACAACATTGCCTGTGGAGAATTCTGGAAAACCCTACATAAAACACTTTGAGAAATACGATTTGTAATAGACATAGGGGGATATTCTCAAGAACGTGTGATAATCATCGGCAAAATAGGTTAACGCAATTTTTCATATCGCCGTCTATCGCGGGAAAATAACGCCGTGCTAACGTCCTATTCTCAACACGGCGGTAACACGCGATAGTTTCCCGATAACCCGTCAAATGACCGCGATAAAATTACTGGGACGGCGATAAAAATCTAAAGCCGAACGTGAAAAAAGTGGCGATGGGCCCAACCGCGATAAAAAAATCAGCGATAAGCTGCGCCAGGCCTGCAATTCACACACGTCAGGCGGGAAAAATCACTATAAAAGCAGAAAGAAAAACACAAACAAAACCAAAACAACTGCGAAGCACAATGGAGGTAGCCTGAGCAAGTACAGAGGACAACCAGAACCCCACAAGCCCCACGGAGGACCAGCCTGGGACCTCAGGGTCAAGGAAGGGCAAGGAGAAGAAGAAGAGGAAGACGCGGTTCAGTCCGCAGGAAAACAGGATCCTGATAACGGAGGTGATAGAACACCATCAACAACTGTTCATCACCTCCACTGTGCCATTGGCAACAAAAAATGGAATATGGCAGTCCATCGTGGACAAGGTGAATGCAGTCGGAGTGCTGAGGAGGACAATGGAAGAGCTCAAGAGGCGCTGGAATGATGTGAAGCGCAAAACCAAGCAAAAACTCGGCAACAACCAGAAGGCAGCAATGCAGACTGGAGGTGGGAGTCCAGCGCCACAGGAGGATCTGGATGAGATGGAGGAAATGGTGTCCACAGTCATCAGTGTGGAGACGGTGGCAGGAGTTGGGGGACCGGACACTGCTCAACATGACCTGACACAACAGCAACAGGGTGAGTAACGACCAGGGACGGGTGGGACGGGGGAGATGGGCACAATGTCACACATGCACAATTAAGTATAGCACAGTGCACACCCACAATGACTCTGGATCATGTCCTTGATCCCCTTGGCACACTGCAGCACACCTAGAAACAGCAAGTAGGCCCCCGTCGACTATGTGCCCAGAGGGGGCCCTTCCCACACATCACCAATCTCACAACCAACCCATGCACTTGTGCCAAACCCAGCAAAGCAGCGTGTCTGTGAGCCACACTGACAATGCAAGTGACACTGCATGACGAATAGCATGGCTGCAGTCTATATATCATGACATGTTGCACGCCACGACACTGAGGTGGCTGAGTGTGGACCACATCCGTAAAGGAGCAGGTCACACTCTGACACATCCACGTGCACAAACAACCCCTGACGTCAACAACACATCTGCGGACAAACCATGCCCCAGAGTCCCAACTCCCACCAAGAGCCCAATTTACCCAAGTATGCAACATCTCAGCACGGTATAAGCACAGAAGTCAAAGGCACACCGCCTGAAAGGGATAAGGGGCAGCAAAATCAGAGCTGCAGGGGCGACTCTCCCAAAATGCAGCACACACACATAACATTCAGAGCACATCAACATTGACAACAATGTGGTACAAACTGCAACACATTCACAACAGAACAGAGGACACAACTGGTGCCGCTTGTGTGTAGAAACTGGCCAATCACATTTGGCATAGCAGGGAAATGTGAGATGATAATGTACAAGTACAAACACACATCCATGATGTTGTCGAAATGTCCACTGTCCCACATCAAATAGGCAGCTCCTCCCAAACAGTCACAATGTACATTGTCATGCAGTCTGGATGTAAACTTGTACAATGCGTCAACATACATGTGAACACAATGTTAAACTGCATCTCCCCTTCACATTGCAGAGGGAGAATCAAGACCTCCTGCAGAGCAGACCGAACATCCCTTCACTGATGACGAAGAGGACCTCCACACCTTCGACACCGACGCCCTCCAAGAGCTCATGGACAGCTTCGGCACCTCACCTCCAGGAGCAGGGCAGCCCAGCTGCATCGAGGAGACCTCACCCCCTGCACAGACCACACAGCAGGAAGCACCCACCACCACGGCTGTCTCCCAGGACCCCCACGAACAACACATGGCCTTCCAACGCCATGTGTTAGGGTGCCAGGAGAAGATGGCTGATCAGGTGCGGGTGGGGTTCGACCTCATGGCAGCCAAACTAGATGCCATACGTGGGTGTCTAAGTCCCATCAGGGACCACTTACAGTCCCTAACGGACACCCACAGTCCGCTCCATGCTCTCCAACGATCCATGGCTGACATCGCTGGAGTCCTGACTCTGAGACAAGGACAACTGTCTAGTCAGAGTGGCTCCAGCGATGTCAGCCGAGAGTTAGGACACATGCGGAGGATCATGGAGAACAGCGAGTGGATGCAGGCGGAAAGAATGGCTGCCACGGCTGCACACCAGCGAGATGTAGCTGGGATCTTCCATGCCCTGCAGATCCTCATCATGGCATTGCTGCCACAAGGCCTGGTGCCGATGAATGCTGCTGCTGCTTCTACATCCACATCTCCGCCCCCTGATGTGTCAGTGACACACAGTGCTGCAGACAATCCACCTCCGGCCACTGATGTGTCACTGCCACACAGTGATGCAGACAAAACAACACCACCCACATGTGAGGCACATGAAACATCAGAGGACGAAGATGCGGATGATTCTGCCTTAGTGGTAATAAGGAATCGGTAGCATTCATCTCCTCCATATGGCCTGTTTCTGCTTGGTTCTGCCCTCTGCATCATCACCTTCCACTGTCCCCCGATACACTCTGCGACACTCACCTTGGACTTCGACATGGACTGCCATATTCTGTTTGGTTACCAATGACACAGCAATCAGACTGCGGACTGAACTCTTCCTCTTCCGATGAACTTTTCATTCCCTAAAGGACTCTGGCTGGCCCTCCACGGGGCAACAATGTAAAGTGGGGTTTGCATGGCCCTGTACTGCTCCAGCTTCAACACTCCACTGAATGTGAATAAAACATTCAAATTCACAAGGATGTGTCATGTCTATGATCATTCAAGTATGAAAGTTTGGATGAATGTGGGGTCAGTGATTACCCCTTACGTCCATGTTGCTCATGTTGTGGGACTTGAGTCACAGGGTGCAACATTGCCGATTGCGGTCCGGGTGGCGCCGACACTACAACAGAGCCACACGCATTAGTTACTTTCTTGTCCAGCCCAGAACTGGTCCACGCCCAGAGCCCCGGGCTCATTGTTCACACCCCTATGCTGGACTGGCATACGCCAGACCAGCCCACTCCGCTTACGCTTACAGGGGGGGGGGGAACAAAGCTACATGTCCCAGGTCTTCCCTGTAGTGATCTGCTGATCACTGGTCTAGTTGTCAGCATGCCACAGCCACTACCTGAGGGCTGGTTTACACCCACACCACACCCATCCAGCACAGGCGACACAGGACATGTGACCCTGCCAATAATTGGGGCCTACCACATCACATTCCCCACTGCCGGAGGTGACATGATGGCGTCAGCACCATGAGACTCAATCATAAAGGGTCCATGACTTGTGGCGCACTGGGTTAGTGGCACCCGATGCACTGCGACCGGTACAGGCCTACCGCCATGGGACGATGACTTGCGGTGCACAGAGTTGGTGGCACCGGATGCACTGCGGCCGGCACGGGCCTACCGCCATGGGACGATGACTTGCGGTGCACAGAGTTGGTGGCACCCGAAGCACTGCGGCCGGCACGGGCCTACCGCCATGGGACGGTGACTTGCGGTGCACTGAGGTAGGGGCACCTGAAGAGCTGAGCGGGTGTGCAGCCTGCAATGATGCGTAGACCTCGATATGCCGTTCTGCCAATCAAGATTTGATTTGAATTGAGAGCCCTGCTGGACCGCAGTGTACGCCGAAGGCAGCAGTCAGCACACACATGACTCCGTGGTGCGGTGCCGCAGGGTGCGCTGGGGGCCTGTGGCGTGGAATCTAGCGATCGGCTGAGGAGGTTGCACCGGCACGTGGTGGGCCCTCTTGGAGACACGCCGGTGGCGGCAGGTGAACATTGAGGCCTGGGTGTGCAGGGGCGGCCAGTCATCGCTGGGCGGCGGACTGGTCTGGGGACCAGGGCTGGGGTGCTGCAGGCGCACAGGATCGCACAGGCACCACCGGTCATGGCGGCGGCCTTGTGTCTGGGTGGGGGGTGCCGCCCTGGCAGACACGACCCTGCATGCGATGACGAGATGTGCGCGGGTTGGCTTGGGACATAGCCACCTCGTCTCCAGTGTAATTCTGGCCGTTGAAGGTGGTCAGCCACGTGTGTTTAGGCCTATGGACAGGATATGGCGGACACAGAGACACATGCAGTAGTTACTTTGGTGGCCATCCCGGAACTGAACCACGCCCAGAGCCCCGGGCTATTTATTCACAACATACGCCGGCCAAGGCCACTCCGCTCATGCTTACAGGGGGGATGACAAAGCTACATGTCCAAGGTCTTCCACACTGCCTGAGGTAACCTGTTTGCGTCCACTGTCCACAACACTACAAACACCAGCAGTATATGTCCACATGGACATGTCTGTGCTCTGCATACTGAAGTCTGTCCAGCACATCACCGCCACACTTGGCATTGTGTACATTCTTATTGTTGGTTCTCCGCTGTGTTGGTACCGTCAGCCTGTGGGCAATGTGGGTCAGGATGCGGAGGGTGGTTGTCCTTTTGAGCCTGTAGTGGGCAATGGCATCCTCTGGCGTTGAGTGTCTGAGGCTGGTGCCTTTTAGGAACGTCCGCTGTCTTCTTCTGCGCTGCCTAGGTGGTAGTCTGGGGGAGGTGGCCCGGGGGGAGGGGGTCCTGGGGGTGGTGGCGGTGGGTGTTGTGGCCCTCTTGGGTCTCCAAGCTGCATGATCATTGGCTCCATGGCATCTGTTGGTCTTCAGATGTGGCTCTGGGCTGGGCTCCCTTTCTACTGCAGGTTGTCGTCCTGCTTAACACCAGTAAAAGGCAGGTGTTAAATCCCTGCTGCTAACGCGCCTTATCGCCTGTTTTTGGATCGCTTCGCCGATCTGGCTGGTCGTTGAGAATATCGTGAAGAGGTGTTTTCGTGTGTTTTTGCACGGGAACGCCTACTCTGCATATCATTAACATTAGTTGTCGCTCTCATCCATGGCGATGTTTTTTGCGGCAGCTATCGCTGGAAAACTGGCGATATCGGCAGTTTGCACCAGCTTGAGAATAGGCCGATAAATCTATCGCCACTTTTGCGGCGCTAAAGTGCCGATAAATCGGCGATAAGTCCTTGAGAATATGCCCCATAGTGCATTGCTAGAAACCAGAAGATAGCCTTTATAAACTACACAATACCTGATATATGCGTCGGTTTTGATAAACTGCGCTGGGTGGCATACTTAAAATAGAGTCCAATTCATTTATTAAACCAAAAATAACCTCCTGAACCTCTTTGGTAAACCTATACCTTGCATACACCTCCTCATCCGTTTGGTCAAACAAAGTCACCCTCTGCCTGAATAGCCTTTCTCTTCTCCTCCTTCCCCTTTGCTGAGCTCCTCACTACAGCACAGAGTGCAGCCATTGTGAAGAATTAGAAGGCATTTTGTGGCCTCTTTCATACTTTTCAACTGGTTACCACCTGTGTTAAACTCATGGTATTTTGCACGTGCAAAACCCAATGTTTAACAAATTTCCTGATTGAGAATGTTTTGTAAATCAAAATAGCAACTCGCTATTTGGAAATCGCTTTTAGCGATTCAGTAATTTATATCCCAAAAATATTCTGTATTTATTTGGTGCAATGTGCAATTTTGGGAAACATTAATTTAGGGAGTCTTCATACATTGCAAACATCATATTAAGTGGTCGTTAAACAGTTTGTGACCAGCAAAATGTTTGTAAATCAGACCCTCTTGCTTTCATTTAGGCCCAGCAGCACAGCTTGAAGAGGACGGGACACGACAGCCATGTCATCATTTACAGCAAAGTTCTTTGCAGTCCAGCCAGAGAGTACCATGTGCCCCATTTCCATCACTGTGGTCTCAGCCAATGACGTTTTGACGATGTCACCTGCTATGTCATCACCCAACCCAGTCCGTCCCATAACAGGATATTCACATAGATGCTTACTTTAAATTTGCACCAATTGCGTGAGAGTCAGAAATAACTTGATACTTAGACCATTATATTGGGCCTCATTAACTTTTTTTGTGATTGGAATGATCGTACCTCTGTCCCAAAATTTGAAAGAGGAAAAAATGATGGAAGGGAGGGAGGGAGGGAGGAAGGAAGGAAGGAAGGAACCTTGCATACTTCCTTCGTTCAGTAGTGTATTTCATGCTGTTGAGTCACACAGAAAAAGTACAATCCTGTGCCATCCAGTACCCACTTCCCAGGTACTTCTTGTGCAACATTTGGCATTTGAAATGTGGACCCCCTTACACGTGTCCCTCTTCACAGTTTAAAAACATAGATAAATATATGATATAGAGATTCCTCCAGCCTAGAGCTACACAGCAGAAATCGGGAAAGATGGTTTCTCCACGCTATCTGGAAACTATTGATTTAAATTTAATTTCCCAAGCCAAAATCCCCTGAGCAACAGTTCAACTGCCTAACAAACCACTCAGAACTTTTAGGATTACAACTTTCTCGAAAGTTGAAACGGCTTTTATATTTAGCGAGGAGGGTATGTAAATCAGTAATACAGAGTCTCCTTTCCTCGTGCAACAACTTTTAAATTATCTCTTAACACCTAAGTGTAACACAAGAAAGTTGCAATTCAAATTAATATAACACAAGTGAAATTTATTATAAATGCATCTAAAATACCTCCTCGTTCTAGAGGCACATTGCCCTCCGGGCACTTAACTTACTCACATGTTGGTGCATTTCATTATATTTTTCAAATGCGCTTAAACATTTCAAATAGGGATAGACTGGATTTGTTATGCATCTTCTAGTCAGTTCTTAATTTGCGCCAGTGTATGCCGGAAAGGGCTTTTCACTCATTCATGAACACCAATTTTTATTTCATTAGGGAAGCAAGTATGTCCAGCCATGTGGTGCTGCAGTGGCATGGGCAGCCACCTGGTGGTGCTGTGCTCCGCTTCTGAGTGGTCAGAGTACACTGGATGTGCTTCAAGTTATTCGGCCTGGAAGCCCCATTTTTAAGCACAAACGGTCTAGCCTGCAGCGTGGATGGGCACCACTGCTGTCTGGCAAAACAGAGCTGACAGATGTGAGCTCGAGCTCTTCTGGCCTCTCCTGGGCAAGTGTAGACTACAGATTGGAGGCTGTGATCACCCCCTTTCTATAAATCAGTAAACAATGCACTTGTTTCGTGCTGTTTCTGATGATCTGGTCAGATAACGGAGGAAGACAAGGGCAACAGCGTGCCGCTGAAAGAGCAATAGTGAGCATGCGGCCTCCACCGTGGCTCTACAGGTGATATCAAGTGTGCCGTTCAGATGAGAGGCAGGGGCAGGAACTCACCAGGGAGGTGCACAGAACAGTAAGGTGGTGAATTTGCCAGAAGAGCTGCTCTGACAGTTCGGTGTGTGGCCAGTCTTTTGACTGTTTATGGGCTGGTTTATGTTCTGGTGGTGGGACATTTTTTGCTGTTGATATTTACGGAAACATTGACTGCAGTAAGCACAAATGCGTCCAGGCCACTCATATTCCTCTGTATTTTCTTAATTTCTGACTAACCCTCTGCACTAGGCTGCCTGCGCCTCGCTGTACTTGCTTAATTAACAAGTTGAAACACAAGGGTGACCAGTGGTGATAACGCTGATTCTTATCTTATCTCTTTTAAGAATCTTCAGGTCGCCAGGATCTTTTTACCTGCTGAATAGTGTGAGGGGAAGAAAATCCTTTTCAGTTATACGACAAAATTTAGAATCCAGTTTACCTTAAAAGACCACTGACTCCGAATTCAATTTTGTGGATTTATTACAGCCAAGAATAATTGCACGTGCAAACACCTCAACACGAGGTTAAAGAAATAGATGGGCACTAATACAAATAGCATCCTACGCAGGAGTCTCATTCGACTCAGAATCAGAAGAATCGTTAGCTCCAGAAGTATTAGACAAGCGATAACTGCTCCAATCTCTATATTATTCTTTATTTACCTAAATAAGCATACAACCATTAGCTGCCCCTACTCTATCACTAAGGTGACATACCTACTTAACGAATTTCCAAGGCAAGAGTAAGTAAAAGGTGTCAGCTGTGAAGACTTCCTAAGAAGTGCACTCACTTAGTATTTAAGCTCAGATTTTAAGATGCTCCTTCACCAAATCCCTCTCTGTCCTCCTCTCTGCTCTCCTCTACCTCTTCTCTGCCTTCCACCCTCGGGGCACTATCCCTAATACAAAACCCAATACAACTGAACACGCCTTTTGTCACGCCTCTTTGGCCAGGTCTTCTTTCTTGTACTTTTCCATCGAAAGGTTACTTCATCCTGGACGGTTGCGATGACCTTGAGTCCCAGGCACCTTCTCCGCTGAAAGTATCATCCCTAAATTCCATTGCACTCCCATCTTCATGCCTCCCATCGCTCTAACTTATGAAACAAAGAGCCAGTCTTTACTAACGAGGCATGTGTCCTTGCACCTGCAACAGAAGATACGTTCAACAGAAACCCTCTACTGTGCTAATTAAATCTACTATCGGTGCCCAGAGAGCCTTTCCAAGAGAACCTTCTCTGCCTGCAAAATAAGCTAACATAAGAACAAACAGGCCTTTCCCTGGCGTATATGCAGTCAGGCCTTTACACAATTTAAACACACAAATCTTAATCGCGTCTATAAGCATTGGTTCATTATATTTCATATGCAAAAAGTGAACTACATGTGCAACTTAATGTGGTACACGTTTAAACTATGGCATCTCGATTACACATGGGTTGATTCCTCTATGCATTATTTTACACACGATTCAGTTAAGAATTACATTGCATGATAAAAAATAGCACAATTACATTTCTTATTCATTCTGATAACTTGAGTTATAATTTCATTTTGCTAGCCATTCATAGATATATAGCTGGATATATGCGGGTGCGAACTATCAGTGATTATGATGCACCCCTACAAATTTCACAAGAACATGGCGCTCTATCAGTTCCCCCTTTGATGACTCCTGTCATCACATTTTATTCAACTCCCTTGGAGAAAGAACCGACCTAAACAGAACTCGTTGCCATTCTCCCTGGTCTGTGATTCTCCATTCTCTTGAGTCTCTGATATTGACTGTCCTGCAGTCTAGCCATTCTCGTCTCATTTTCTCTCAGAGCTCTCTCAACTCAGCCTGCTCGATACCACTTGTAAGCTTTGATCAGACCCCACAGGCAAACCACACAAACCACCACGATCAGAAGAGGTCTCAGAACATAGCCAAGGAATCCCTTTCCCAAATTCGCAAACCAGCTTCCCACTTGACCAAACCCTTTTCCAACTTTTTCCCAAGCTCCCTCTTCAGTCAAGACTGCTATCTTCGTGTGAATAGTAGTGATGTTACTTATATATTTCTCCAGATCCTCGCTGGGGTCTGGTATATAAGTACAGCACTCTTGAACCCTCAATAATTTACAGACTTTGCCCTCTTTTGCCAGTAAGACATCCAAAGCAAGGCGGTTCTGCAAAACCATTGTCCTTATCGACAACATCTCCCCTTCCACCAGTACCAACGATTTGGCGGTATTCATCGATAGTTCGTCTATCACAGTCGCCAGTCTCCGGATTTTTACATCATTCAAGATCACTCCCAAACTTGGTATCATGGCTCCAAAGATATCTCCCACTACAACCCCTGCACTCGCACCTCTTCTCACTCTTGAATGCTTTCCTCCTTCCAAAAGTTCCAAATCCTCAGTATGATAAATCTTTGGAAAGATTATTCCCAAGTAACATGTACCAAACCAGTTTGCAGGCAATCTCACATATGCATTCCTTCCACACACAAAATACACAGTAGGTATCACTTGTACAGGACCTTGAAGAAAATTCTTAGCCACATCTGCCATCGTAAAAACATGGTCACACGTACTCTGTCCCACGGGAACCTTTTCATAATAGGTCTGATATCGCCTCACACACAACTTTCTCCTTTGTTCCTTGTCCAAAGCTATAGGACCATAGCTTCCCTTTGTCCTGTGCAATTTTTCCTCCTCTGTCCAATCCACCTTACTATGCCCTGTGTCTCATGTCTGTGTCAGTTTTCTATACCTGTCTTCCACCTGATCTACGAACTTTTTCTCTACATCTGACAATGAACACGTCAAATTATGTCGGTGGGCATATGCTGTGTCCAGTTCCAAAGACGGTATGAAGAACTTCCTAAGTCTATCCTCCGACTTATAATAATCATACTTATTCAAATGTTTATAAGCGGAAACTTCAGGAAGCACTGCATCGTAATTGGAAAAGAAATACTCAAACTGATCTCTTTCATAGAATAGACTAAGTAACAGGCTACATGAAATTCCATATGTCAGTGGAAGATGGTGATATCTAATACCCTCATCCACTGAAGCAGGCAACTGCATACACACATAACAATTTTTCGCATCCATCGCATCCACATACTCGTATAGCAGCTTGGCGTAAGCATTAAGCTTGAAATCACTTCTAGACAAATCTACATGCAATCTACGACTTTCTTCTATCAGCAAAGCCTTGTTAGCTCCTATGGTTACCTCTTTTTGGCTAGGTGTAGTAGGTGTAGGAGTCCCTGGCACCCCCTGCACTGCTAGCTCATGTGGAAATGTATATGAGACTACAATTACTACGATTATAGAAAAGATCACAACACCTATGAGTATGCCTACAATCATTTTCGTTCTACGATTTGGATCTCCAACCTCCATGATTTCGAAAGTTCTCAAAAAGTTCTTGGTTTCAGCAATGAACACTCAACAGTCCTGGTTCTTCCCCTCGTGACTTGTTTAACCAGTTCAAACAACACTTGAAACCTCTGGAAATCCCCTTTCAACAACAGTCTCTTATTTACATAGTCCAGAAAAAGACTTCCCTAGGTTTTCGTTCCTCTTCCGGGGAAAGTCCCTAAGTTTATTCTTCTTCCACTCGGATCTAGGTTATCTTCTTCTTTAGACCTTTTATTTACAACAGGTTATATTTCATCCACAATAAGATCATTAGTAAGCACTTCCAGAACGTGATACAAAAGTTCAAGACGCAGGATTACCATTTCGTGTGAAGACGGCTCAAACCCAAAAGACGGAAATTCGATTTGATGCAAAACCAGTTGTCGGACTTTACTCAGAAGCGGGGGATTCGGAACGGTGAGGGTCAGTATTCCTTCGACTTCGAGCCCTGGCAACAACAGCACCACCTTCACTACCACATTCGGGCTCTTGCTGACCACCTGCACAGACCTCAGTCTCCCTGTACTCACTACCCCCTGCATCAGTCACAGTGTAAGTCCACTCAGGGGTAGAGTATCTCCGGCAGGGTACTCTCGTTCTTTTGGACCTTCGCCTGCCCTCTTGAGTCTGCTCTTTGTCACTTGCTTCCGTCTCAGAGACTTCAGACACTGGAGCAAGATCTCTTTCAGGTGCCAACCTCAGATTCAGTCGCCTCTGTGTTTCAGGCCAACCTTCCTTGTTTCTGGTCGTTCTTCCGCCTTCCCCTGCTATACCCAGTACACCACTTCCTCTTTCTGCTGAATCTGACTCTACTCCACCCTCTGCACCACCTCTGTCTTCTGAGTCAGAGTCGAGGTTTGGGTTGTCAAAACCCCCTTCAGCTTGTTCTGGTGCACTACCAGCTGTGTCAGCGACTCTTACAGCTTGACTTGTCCTCTCATGTGGCCCTGCCACATCAGCTGGATTTTCAGTTACGAGAGGAGCTGTTTCTTCCAAGGGTGCTGAAACTCTGCGGGTATGGGAGGCATGTACCCAGTTCGGCAATCCTCCACACTTCACTGCTGTGTTCGTGACCAGTATCACCTGGTACGGGCCTCGCCACCGAACATCCAAACAGCTCTTCCTTACGTGCTTTCGGACAAGCACCCAGTCGCCGGGACACAGGTCGTGGCACAGATCACTCGAGGCCGGAACAGCTGCAGCTTGTACCTGCTGGGACACAGAACGGACCACATCAGATAGTCCTTTACAGTAATCGAGAATCAAGTCATCAGTGATGTTAATCAAAGCTGTAGCTGGTACTGCTGGCAACCGCTAAGCCCTCCCCATTAATATCTCGTGGGGGGACAATCCGGTCCTCCTATCTGGGACACTTCGCATGCTCATTAGTACGAGCGGCAAAGAGTCAGGCCATTTCAGGGACGTTGATGAACACATTTTTGCCATCCGGGCTTTCAAAGTTCCATTGACCTGTTCCACCATCCCAGAAGCCTCTGGTCGGTAACTGCAATGGAGTCTCTGATCAATATTCAATGCGGCACAGAGTAACTTCATGATTTCACTGTGGAAGTGTCTTCCTTTATCTGATTCCAAAGAGGTTGGGATCCCGAATCTCGGGATGAGCTCCCTCAACAATAACTTAGCCACTGTGAGAGTGTCACACCTGCGTGTTGGGTAAGCCTCCACCCACCGTGAGAATACACATACCAGCACCAAGATGTATCTCAACCCATTGCACTTAGGCATTTCTACGAAGTCTAACTGTATCCTATTGAAGGGCCCTCCTGACCTCCCAATGTGACTTAAGGTAACTACTGTTTTCTTTCCAGCATTCATCTGCTGACACGTGACACACCTCTGACAAACAGTTTCAGCCATTGCACGAAATCGTGGATTATACCACGTCTGTCTAAACACACGCATCATTGCATCTCTACCAAGGTGTACCGGTCCATGTATCAGTCTCGCCATCGGGCTCAGCAGGTTTTCTGGTAGTACAGCTCTCCCATCACTGGAGACCCAAACATCCACCTCCCCTCTTTCACACCCTGCTTTGATCCATCCGTTCCGTTCCTGATCCGAAACTTCATCCTGCAGTCGCTTTAGCTCCTGCCAAGTGTCTGCCATGGCCAACATCATGTTGAGTTCAGTTCTTTCTTGGCTCTCTCCTGTGTAACCCTCCGTAAATATGCATCCCTGTTCTGCACAGAAGCGGGCAACTTCGTCCGCGTAATTGTTTCCCAAAGACACAAAATCCTCCCCCTTCCCGTGTGCAGTGCATTTCACAACAGCGATTTCCTTCGGACATTGCAATGCATCAAACAGTTGTCTTACATGTCCTCCATTCCTAATGGGTGAGCCAGATGATGTCAAAAATCCCCTCTGGGACCACAGCTGTCTGAAGTCATGAACGACACCAAACCCATATTGACTGTCCGTATAAATCGTGATTCGGATTTGATCAGCGGCCAAACAGGCATGAGTCAAAGCAATGATTTCAGCTACCTGCGTGGAGCGTACTCCTTCTAGGCAGGCCGCCTCAACCACTCCTGAAATGGTACATACAGAAAACGCTGCTCTTAGTTGGCCAACACTGTCTCTTAGGCATGAACCATCGACAAAGAAAATTTCATCTGGGTCAGTCAATGGTTCATCGACAATGTCAGGTCTTGGTTTGGTGCAAAGTTCAGTCACGTCAAGACAATCATGGTCCACACAATCTTCATCATCCTCATTCGGTATGGGCATCAATGTCGCAGGGTTTAAGACAGAGCACCTTTTCAGTGTCACATTTTCTGCGGCGAGTATGACTTGCTCATACCTTGTTAACCTGTTATTCGTTAGGTGCTGAGTCTTAGTCCTGGTCATCAATAATTCAACCGAGTGTGGCACATATACAGTCAAAGGATGACCCATTACAATGCTTTCACATCTTTCAATGCTGACACCTGTTGCAGCAATGGATCTTAGACATCCGGGCAACGCAGAAGCTACTGGATCTAGAGTAGCTGAAAAGTAGGCAACTGGTCTACGGACATCTCCATGGTTCTGAGCTAAAACTGCTAATGCACATCCTTCTCTCTCACAACAGAACAGTAAAAAGGCCTTGTTGTAATCAGGCATTCCCAGAGCTGGGGCACTACACAACTCCTCTCTCAGTTTTAGGAATGACATCAAGCACTCCTCGTCCCATGGTACCGGATCACTCACATCCTTGTGCGTAAGCCTCTGTAAAGGCTTCGCTCTCAAGGAAAAACTAGGTATCCACTGCCGACAATAGCCGACCATTCCCAAAAACATCCTGACTTCTCTCTGTGTGGTAGGCACTGCCATGTTCATTATTGCCTCAATTCGGTCTGGTGACACCATCCTCTTGCCTTTTTCTAATCTGTGTCCCAAGTACTGTACCTCATTCAAACAGTACTGCAACTTATTTGGGGACACCTTGTGCCCGTACTCTGCTAAGTGGTTCAACAGGGCTACCGTGTCTATCCTGCAAGCATCTTCCGTTTCCGAGGCAACAAGGAGATCGTCTATGTATTGCACAAGAACTGAGTGCTGCGGCAATACGAGACTCTCAAGATTCTTTTTCAGGATCTGGTTAAAGATCGATGGACTTTCTGTATACCCTTGAGGGATACGACACCATGTTAACACACGATTTTCCAGCCGGAATGCAAAAAGAAATTGGCTTTCCTCATGGAGCGGTATCGAGAAGAATGCTTGACACAAATCAATGACAGTAAACCACTCGGCTTCACATGGGATCTGAAACAGTATCACTGATGGATTCGGTACCACTGGACAACAAGGGACAACTATCGTGTTGACCTTTCGCAGGTCTTGCACGATCCTGAATTTCCCGCTCGGTTTCTGTAGTCCCATAATAGGTGAATTACAGGGGCTACCTCTAATCTCCTTCAGAATGCCTTTTTTTATGAATGTCTCGATTACAGGTTTAATCCCTGCGATCGTTTCGGGCAACAGATTGTACTGAGGCGTTCTAGGGAACTCAACGTTCTGTTTCACCTGAATCTGCACAGGTTCAACTCCTTTAATTAGTCCTATCTCTTCTCCTGTGAAGTCCCATACCTCAGGTGACACGGTATCTCTCAAATCCGGTGGAAGTTCCTCCACGGTCACCATTGGATACAGGTCTATACACAGATGGTGATTAGCAACTTTAAAAGTAGCATCATCATCCCTCGTCTGAACCTCCACTCCCTTAGGCGTGCAATAAATCGTACAGTTCAACTTACATAACAGGTCTCTTCCTAGAAGACAAACTGGACTCGTATCGCACACCACAAACTGATGTCTAGTTTGGAAGGAACCTATCCTTACTGGAATCGGTTCGGTCAACGGGCTGTTTATTCTTTTGTTCGCCACTCCAACAACTTGGATCGATTGTCCCGAGAGGGGTAGGTTGGGGACTACTGCTGATCTTACAGTAGACCAGGTAGCACCAGTGTCGACCAAAAGTGTGGTAGGATGACCATCAATGTCTGCCTCCACAAAAGGTCCTCTATGGTCTACCTCCAAGACTGCTCCAAGAGTGCAGTCTTCCTCCCCCCTCAGGCACCGTCAGGATAACGGGTCAGGGCTATACTCATCATTCCCTTCGAAAAGGGGCATTTGCTGATAAGTTCGTATGTTGTGCGGGATCCTTGGCGGCTGTGGGACCTGTACTTGTTGGTTTTGGGCCCCCCCTTTCATCGATCTGGGCCTCATTACAGTATTGACTATCTCCGTCACGGGTGCCTGAACCCCTTCCGCCTCCTGCTGCACTTGGTTGGCTGGGTTGAAAGGGCACTCGTGCTTCCAATGCCCGATCTGGTGACAAAAATGACACGCAGTGGTCTTCTTCAGTGTCGCCACATCCACCCCCGTCTTGGGATCTATGGGTTTCCCCTTTCCCTGGCCTTGCCCATTCTGGTTCCCTTGGTAATTTCCCTGTCTTCTTCCTAAGGTCCCTCCATTAGGCTGGACCTGAGCTGTCTGCATCTGAACGAGCATCAATTTGTCCTTTAGCTTCCGATGCTTCGAGTCCACTTCATCGCTACAATACCTCGCATACCGCAAGATTTCATCTACCGGCTTGTTCTGCCAACAGATCAAATGGTGCTGTATCATGAGGCTGACTTCTGGTCTCAGACCTAGCTAGGCCTGGGCGGAAAACTACGCTACGCTTGCGTAGTTTGCGAAGTTTGCGCTACTTCGCACAACGCGAATTGCACGTAGCACAGTGCAAACACGCGTAGCGTAGCGTAGTGTAGCGAACATTTTTTGCTTGCTCGCGGTCCTCAACGTCAAGTTGGCGACCGCAAGCAAGCAAAATGACATCCCGGCGAGACTTTTTCCTCGTTCGCGATCAGCAACATCAAGTTGCCGATCGCGAGCGTGGAAAATAAACCTCCCGGCAAGATTCTCAACGCGGGTAGGTCAGGTTTCTCATTGCGAGTGGTCGCGTATGCTCGCGACCGCTCGCGATGAGAAACTACCAGTCCGCGTTGAGAAAGCTGCCGCTCGAGTAAAAATCTACTCGAGCGGCAGTAAAAGACAGCTCGCACTGTGCAAGATGCCGTTTTCAATGATTGCACAGTGCGGACAAGCATCCGGCACTGTGTAATCATTGCGAACACGCACTACGCAGTTCGCGTAGTGCTACGCGTAGCTCGCGTAGTGCGAACTTCACTTTGCGTAGCTTCGCGAAGCGCTACTTCGCGAACTACGCCCAGGGTTAGACCTAGCACAAATTTTGAGACAAACTGTCCCATATCCTTGGGGTCTAATGCGTCTAATCCACTATACTGTTTAAAAGCTTGCAAGAGTCTCTCATAATATTCGTGCACCGTCTCTTTAGGTTCCTGCACAGTTCGGTCTATCTTAACCCAATCTATATCTTGAGGCAAAATCTTCAGTTTCAACCATGTAATCACTTGCTCGAACTTTTTCATAACAAGGGGTGACGGACCATTCGTGACAGCATCCCTTTCAGGTTCAACAGTCGGCCACTCAACGGCGATTTTACAAGCTGTCCACAAATCTCCCGGCACCACTATGTCAAACAAGGTGTTCAAATCAGTCCATAGCACCTTCGAAATTTTAACAAACCGCTCAACCTGTTTATACCACTCTACGGGTTTCTCCCTCAGCCAAGGAAAATCATTTGTAAACGCAGCCAAGTCACCTCTGCTCCACGGCACATATACGTACCCTCCGTTCTGTACTTCCCGTAAAGGAAAGTTTCCAACGCCCGTCGCCCCACCCCCCCGGAGGCGGCGTTTCTCCCTCAATTCTCTTGGCTATTTTCTTCTTTGACCACCTCTCCTCCCATTTGTCCAACAAATTCCATATGCGCATCCCTACAATCAGATCTTTGGTGTGCGTCCTTAATCCTGTGATCCTTTTCTCCTCTAATTCCTGATCACTATATTGCAACCTATGTGGTCCTTGCAATGTTTTTGTTTTATTCAAGTCTACCTCATATCTCCTGGCCAATGCCGTCAATTTCTCATGTGCTATCCTTGCTTTCCGAGTTACATCTTTTGCTATGAAAAGCAGCTCATCTGACCCATAAATTTCTATTCTTTCCAAAGGTAGACTTCCGCTAATCATTTCGTCTACTTCTGCTTTTAACCTTACTACGTCCAGCAACCTTGCCTGTACTGCACTCCTTAGTATTTCTCGACAAGCTGCGCCATTCTGCTCATCATAGTCGCCACTTTGTTCTTGTGACTTGCTCTCTCCTATCGTATTCCTAAAGCTTGATCTTGGTTCGGAAATTTCTCGCTCCCTATCACCTGGCATTCTATCACTTTGGTTCCTTACTGTTGGTGTCCACATCCTCAAAGCTGACTTAGATTCGTGTAAAGATCCTGGTCTGACTGGTCTCTCATCCTCCTGTCTAAAAGAGGAGTTTGCAGTGGCCAGTAATGGCGTACTTGTGTCTAATGGCTTTGGGAAGTGAATCACTTGTACTCCGAACCCATTCTCACTAGCGCTGGTTCTTTCTTCTTGTCAAGGTCAGTGGTTACTCACAATGCCGGCACTCCCAGGAGCAGAACAACGATATTTTCCAAATTCCACCATCGGTTTTCCCACAGCCACCTACTTAGTAATTACCAGCGGCCGCGTGAACCCCGCCGGGGGAAAGGGGAATGGGACAGAGAAGAGACTGCCTGGTCTTGGGCGCTTCCACCTCCTTCTTACTTCTGTATTCCGTTCTGTTCTTTTCTTACACCCTCTCTATCTTTTGCCAACTTGTGGAAGCACTGCAACAGAAGAACACATGTTACTAATTCTCTTCTACCTTCCCCCTCACTCCCCCTCTCTCCCCCTTTGGCTCTTTCCTTACCCCGAGTGTCTAAGGCCTTCGCTCCTCTTCTATTCTTTCAAAGGCAACCTTTTAATTCCTCTGAACTCTGTATGACAATGATAATTTTATACTTTAAAACATTATAGACTTTCTTACTTTGTCTCTTTCATTCCTTTATTCTCTCACACACTCTGCCTTACTTTCTCTTCTTCGTTAATTTGCTTCCGTTTGATCCGTAAGTTCTTCTGTAATCAACGCCATCAACAGGACGACGAAGGAAGGTCAGGAACTGAGATTCTGGATGGTGAGTATGGTACTATTGCTTTTATTTCTTTCTATTTATTTTTTCCTCTAACTATTATTTTCTCTTGCCTATTCCCTAACTAACTAACCGACGAGACGAAACGCTCTATCCTACGCATAAGCCTAGCTCCCAAAACTACTCTATTTCTACCTAACTAGAACCCTGTCTCTACTCAACTTAACCTAGAAATTCCGTTGGTGAAGTGCGCGGTTCCAATATCAACCGGCGCACTTCACAGCTGGTCTAGACCTCGCGCTCGCGTCCAGGAGCGCAAGACTAGACCCGCCACTGCCTCTGCGGTCCTCCCTGTTGGGAGTACTGGAGGAAATGACCGGCTGTGCGCGACGATCACCCGCAGTCTTTTGCGAGCGGGTGATCTCTTAACAACGGGCTCATTACCAGATACGGAGGAGCACTGGAGAGTATTTGCTCCTTTTTCCAGCACCCTGACAGTATCCCCCCGCAAGATTAAGCCTCCGGGCTGAGGCATGTGAGAATATTGTGAGTGAAAATTTTTGGTTAATCGGGGAGCATGAACATCAGATTGTTCCACCCAAGACCTATTCTCGGGGCCAAAACCCTTCCAATCTATGAGATAGAACATTTTACCTCGAACATACTTGGAGTCTAAGATTCTTTTAACTTCAAATTCTTCTTGTCCTTCTACTAAAATGGGTTCTCTACTCCTCAACTCTTTCAAATGGGGTGAAACCTTTTTTAGAAGGGAAACATTAAACACTGGGTGTATCTTCAGCTGGGGAGGCAGTTTTAGTTTGAAAGTCACAGGATTCACTATTTGTTCCACAGAAAAGGGACCTACAAAACGGGGTTGGAACTTTCGATTTCCTTTAAGTTTGAGATTCTTGGTATTTAACCAAACCCTGTCCCCTACAAGTAAATCTGGCTCTGGTCTTCTCTTCTTGTCTGCACTTTGCTTGTAGCGTTCTTTAGCTTTCTTTAAGTTCTTAGTGGCAGACTCGTGTACCTCACTAAGATGTTGTACAAAATCTTGAGCCGCTGGCACCAACACTTCTTGAGAGGAAACCACAGAATTTGGATGCCTTCCGTAATTCAAATAAAAAGGGGAAAAACCAGTAGAGGCATTCTTTGCATTATTATGCGCAAACTCTGCGGTCCAGAGAAGATCGGGCCACTCTCCCTCTTGATCTAAAAGAAACAGTCTAAGATACTTTTCTAACTCTTGGTTGGCCTTTCTGTTTGTCCATCTGTTTGTGGATGAAAACTCGTTGAATAACGCGTTTCAATTCCCAAACCTTTAGTGTAGGCCTTCCAGAAATGAGATAGAAATTGAGAGCCACGATCTGTGATCAAAACCTTGGGTAAGCCATGTAACTTAATCACACTTTGGTTGAATTGAGTGGCAATTTGTCTTGCAGATGACTTCCCTTTCAGGGCAACAAAATGCGACATTTTGGAAAAGGCGTCTACCATAACTAATACAGAACTGAATCCTTGACTAGAGGGTAGCTCTACTATTAAATCCATGGTTACTGTGTGCCAAGGATATGGTGGGGTAGGTAAAGGTCTCAATAACCCTTGAGGAGCCCGCTTATCTGTCTTCCCCATTGCACAAGTCCCACAGCCCTCCACATGAACTCGAACATCAGCAGGCAACCCTGGCCACCAAAATTGTCTCTTTATCAACTCCTCAGTTCGATGGATTCCTGGATGACCAGCCAACGGATTGTCATGGCAATCGATCAATGCTTGCTGTTGAAGTTCTTGAGTTGGTAAATACAAGGCCTTGGAATGAAATGGTACTCCATCGATAATCTCCCGAGCTGGATCCTTCAGAGCCCAACTTTGCATTTCTTCAGAAGTTAAGACTTCTTTAACCTTTTCCACGAGAGTTTTCTCACTTGTGGCTCCAATGATCTTAGTTTCTGGAATTATGTTTTGATCACTAATGAGAATCTTCTTTCCATCTGTGTCTATTCGAGACAAGGCATCTGCCTTTCCGTTATTCCTTCCGGGCCGAAATGTGATTACAAAGTCATAATCGGCGAAATATAAGGACCATCTAAGTTGGCGTGGCGTAAGCGTCCTGGCCGATTTCAGAAACTGGAGATTTCGATGATCAGTGAATACCGTCACCACATGTCTGGCTCCGAGAAGGTAATGTCGCCACTCTTGGAAAGCATCTTTGATAGCGAGGAGCTCCTAATCTGAAATTGTGTAATTCATTTCTGCTGATTGCAGTTTTCTGGAGTGATATGCCACCGGATGCAACTGCCCAGTTTCCTTATGTCTCTGTGAAAGTACCCCTCCAATGGCTTGCTCAGAGGCATCTGTCTCCAGGTAAAATGGTTGAGCAGGATCCGCATGCAGCAGAATGGGCGCCGTGGTAAAGCTCTTCTTCAGAAACTGGAAAGCATCTTCTGCCTCAGAAGACCATTGAAAAATCACTCCTTTTCGCAGCAACCTAGTTATAGGTGCTACCTTCAGGGAAAAATCTCGAATGAATCTGCGATAGAAATTTGCAAATCCAATGAAGCTCTGTACTTCTTTCACCGAGGTTGGAGGAGGCCAGTTCAATACCGCCTCAATCTTCTTAACATCCATGGTTAGACCTTCCGGGGCAATCACAAATCCCAAAAAGTCTACAGATTTCACTCCAAAGGCACATTTCTCCAGTTTTACGTAAAGTTCATTTTCCTTCAGACAACGCAAAACCCCTTTGACTTGGTGTTGGTGTTCTTCTTCAGATGAGGAGTAAATCAAAATATCGTCAATGTAGACAATAGCGCACTGATCTATGAAATCTTTTAGGACATCATTAATGAAGTATTGGAAAGCAGCCGGGCGTTGCTTAACCCGTAGGGCATGACTTGGTACTCATACAATCCATACTTGGTTCTAAACGCCGTTTTCCATTCATCTCCGCTTCTCACTCGAATTAGATGATATGCTCCCTGCAAATCTAATTTTGTGAAGATCTTGGCATCTTTTAGTTGGTCTAGTAGAACAGAAATCAGAGGGAGGGGATAACGATTCTTGATAGTAATTTTATTCAGGGCGCGATAATCAATACACGTTCTCAGATCTCCGTCACGTTTTGGAACGAAAAACAACGGCGAAGAAACTGGGGACTGTGATGGACGTATGAAGCCATTTTCCAAATATTCCTGAATGTAATTCTTAAGATGATGGTTCTCAGCCTCGGTAAGAGCATATATACGACTGCAAGGAAGATTTACTCCGGGTTCTAAATCAATTTTGCAGTCATACGACCGGTGTGGGGGCAATTTCTTTGACTCCAATTCACTAAAAACTTCAGCAAACTCCTGATACTCTACTGGTAAACTCACAGTTTGCACAGCACAAACCATCATCCCTTGTTCGCATAGTAAGGCTGCTGGGTTTTCATCTCGGTTCTTTTGCTTTTCACAGAAGCAATGTTCCAAACAGTAGCTGGAGTTAAACTTCACTGTTCGATCGCTCCAGTTAATTGTTGGGTTGTGTTCAGTTAACCAAGGCAACCCTAGGATAATTCCGAACTGTGGGGCATCGATTAAGTTGAATTGAATTTCCTCCTTATGACCTTCTACTGAGACAAGTTCCACTAGTTCAGTATGACTGGTTATGGGACCGGAAGACAAATTTGTTCCGTCAACGGCTCTGACTGCTTCGCATCGTTCCTTTGGTAAAGCCTTCAACCCAATTCTGGAAGCATATTTGAGATCGCAAAAGTTTCCCGTGGCTCCTGAATCCAACATCACGACTACTCCCAAAAGAACTTGACCTTGAAACTTTAAAGTCATCGTCAAAATGAGGTGCGGAGCAGAAGATTGTAGTGTATTCGCCACTTGGTGAGAGATTGGAGTTGTATCCTTATTAGCAACCACCAGCCCAACTCCATTTACTGGTGGTGCAGAGAGTTTTCCTTCTTGTAGATTTTGGGCCTCTTGGGACAATCCTTGATAAAATGACCGCTGATCCCACAATAAAGGCATAGGTTATTCAGTCGACGCTTTTCTTTTTCTTCCTTGGAAAGGGGGCCTCTGATAGTTCCAATTTGCATGGGTTCTACACCATGCTCTCTATCTCCTGACTTAACAACTTCCGACCTGACTCGATCAAAGCGGGGTACACTGGGTTGAAATTCACGTCGTTTTTCACCTCTTCTTTCCGTTTGTCGATAGTCCATCTCCAAAGCTAAATCAATCAAAGCAGATACTTCCGTGGGGCGATTTGGAATCTGTGACAGGGCGTCTTTCAAATCGTCTTTTAAACCCCGATAGAACAGGGCTCCCCTTTGGCCTCTGGCCAATCTGTTTCGACAACAAGTTTGTTAAATTGGGCAAGGTAGGTGACTAGTTCTCGATTCCCTTGCCTCAGCTCCAGTAGTTCATTATCCGTAGCCTGTGCCACCTGTCGACGATCAAAAATTCGCAGAAACTCTTTTTGAATTCCTCGAAGTTATATAAAATTGGAGAATCCTGAGTGACCAAGGGCATAGACCACGAAGCTGCATCCCCATTCAGGTAAGATAGGATGAAGGCTATTCGAGACTGTGCATCCGGGAAGACAGTGGGCCGACACATGAAATGCAAAGAGCACTGGGTTAAAAAGCTTTGGGCCTTTTGGGGATCCCCACCAAAGCGTTCTGGCGGGGCCAAAGGAATTACAGGCACCAAGGAATGAATGACCTGCGTAGCTGACCCCCCACTAACTGCGGAACTCTGATTAAATATACTGGTCCCAGAAGGAGAGGGATGGAACCTATTCCCAGACTCTTCGCTCTTCAACTGAGATGCTATCTCTTGGGTCTCGTGTCTAGTGGCCTCCATTTCCAATTTGAGTACTTTATTTTCCTCCCTGACTGCCATCAACTCATGCTGAATTTCCTTAAGAACATTCCCTAAATCTTTTAAGTCGAACCCTTCTGCCATTCTGCTCGGGTGAGTATTGACGTGGGCACTTCACTCTGTCAAGGTCAGTGGTTACTCACAATGCCGGCACTCCCAGGAGCAGAACGACGATATTTTCCAAATTCCACCATCGGTTTTCCCACAGCCACCTACTTAGTAATTACCAGCGGCCGCGTGAACCCCGCCGGGGAAAGGGGAATGGGACAGAGAAGAGACTGCCTGGTCTTGGGCGCTTCCACCTCCTTCTTACTTCTGTATTCCGTTCTGTTCTTTTCTTACACCCTCTCTATCTTTTGCCAACTTGTGGAAGCACTGCAACAGAAGAACACATGTTACTAATTCTCTTCTACCTTCCCCCTCACTCCCCCTCTCTCCCCCTTTGGCTCTTTCCTTACCCCGAGTGTCTAAGGCCTTCGCTCCTCTTCTATTCTTTCAAAGGCAACCTTTTAATTCCTCTGAACTCTGTATGACAATGATAATTTTATACTTTAAAACATTATAGACTTTCTTACTTTGTCTCTTTCATTCCTTTATTCTCTCACACACTCTGCCTTACTTTCTCTTCTTCGTTAATTCGCTTCCGTTTGATCCGTAAGTTCTTCTGTAATCAACGCCATCAACAGGACGACGAAGGAAGGTCAGGAACTGAGATTCTGGATGGTGAGTATGGTACTATTGCTTTTATTTCTTTCTATTTATTTTTTCCTCTAACTATTATTTTCTCTTGCCTATTCCCTAACTAACTAACCGACGAGATGAAACGCTCTATCCTACGCATAAGCCTAGCTCCCAAAACTACTCTATTTCTACCTAACTAGAACCCTGTCTCTACTCAACTTAACCTAGAAATTCCGTTGGTGAAGTGCGCGGTTCCAATATCAACCGGCGCACTTCACAGCTGGTCTAGACCTCGCGCTCGCGTCCAGGAGCGCAAGACTAGACCCGCCACTGCCTCTGCGGTCCTCCCTGTTGGGAGTACTGGAGGAAATGACCGGCTGTGCGCGACGATCACCCGCAGTCTTTTGCGAGCGGGTGATCTCTTAACAACGGGCTCATTACCAGATACGGAGGAGCACTGGAGAGTCTTTGCTCCTTTTTCCAGCACCCTGACACTTCTCCTCTCGTCTGTACTGAACTTCCTTCTCTCACTTGGTCTGGGTCATATACCGGTACTATAGGGCCAATGGTAACCGGTACTGTCAGGGAGTCCGGTAATCGGGTATTCCCTATCGAAGGCTGTGTTGCCGCTCCCTTTGTTCCTGTGGAAATCCTTCCCACTACTCTCATGTTAGTCTGATTCTGCGTTTCACCCCGTTCCACTGCTGAAGTTGATTTTCCCTCTTCTAAATCTGGATTAAATGGGGGTGGTCTCTCTACTAGCAACCTATCTAACAGGCTGTCATCTGTATCACTGTCGTCCTCTTCAATGCTTGTTATCTTCCCACGTTTTATTAACAGTGGGTACAACCTGTCTCCTTCGATCGTTTCCGCCCTCCACTTTTTGTCTAGTGCATCCCATCTCGCATCTTGGAAGGCCCTGATCGATTTCTTCACCCTTTCCTGGCTCTTATCTCTTTTCCTGTCATACGCTGCCCTAATCCATGCATGTATCGCCTCAAACTGTGTCAGTCTAGGCAGTGGTCGTAAAGAAGCCATTATAGTCTTTAGCTGGTACAACACCTCTAACCTGAAAGTGCCATAGCATGGGAAAGTCAATTCTCCTTCCCCTTCTGTCATTTTATGCCAGTTCTCAAGCCAAATTATGGTATGCAATCCTACATTCGTAGCCATATAATGTGCCGGCGTATCCTCGGGAGGGGCTTCCTCTCCACCCCGAGTAACCACATGTCTGTCACCTCTGCACAGTTCTCGTAAAACTTTAAAACATTTCATGGTAAAGCAGATTTCTGTTCGCGCACAAGATTTCGTTTTACTTCCTGATTTCAATCCACCAATGCCAGCGCGGCTCACACCAACCGGCCTATCGCAGCGCGGCACTGCCTGACGTCACTCTTCCTCCGCTCGCAGCAGTTCCCCTTTTTGCTAATTCTCTCGTTCTCGTTCACACGTGTCCCAATCATACTCTGAAGCAATGGTCCGTACTCCCAAACAATTACCTCTCTGACTGTCGGTCCTCCAATGACCGATCAGCCTCTCGAAATTGTTGACCTCAATCTGGCAACTGTCTGTCCGCGAAACGACCGGACAATCACCTTTAATACAATCGATAGGATTCAACCGTTCTAAATTCTGCACACAACAACCCACGACCAGCGTCGGTTATTCACACACTCACACATTTGCTCCCTATCTTCGGTGGTTTGATCAATGACGTCTCGTGATCCCCACCATCTCTGGTCAACAATTTCTATTCTGGGTGTCTTCTACACCACAATATCTCTCGGTCCCGCGCGCGCTCACGGTCCGATCCTCAATCACACAACTCTCATTCCAACTCCGCAAAACATTACACAACGAGCAACCACCGCAATCTAACAACCATCACTCTTTTCATACTCACTCTGCCACGAACTGCTACTTCCGCCGCACCGTCACTCTCAGTTTTCAGCGACCGCCGACGTCCTCCTTTTGCGATCCACTGGATTCAGTAATTTATATCCCAAAAATATTCTGTATTTATTTGGTTCAATGTGCAATTTTGGGAAACATTAATTTAGGGAGTCTTCATACATTGCAAACATCATATTAAGTGGTCGTTAAACAGTTTGTGACCAGCAAAATGTTTGTAAATCAGACCCTCTTGCTTTCATCTACAGGTGATATCAAGTGTGCCGTTCAGATGAGAGGCAGGGGCAGGAACTCACCAGGGAGGTGCACAGAACAGTAAGGTGGTGAATTTGCCAGAAGAGCTGCTCTGACAGTTCGGTGTGTGGCCAGTCTTTTGACTGTTTATGGGCTGGTTTATGTTCTGGTGGTGTGACATTTTTTGCTGTTGATATTTACGGAAACATTGACTGCAGTAACCACAAATGCGTCCATGCCACTCATATTCCTCTGTATTTTCTTAATTTCTGACTAACCCTCTGCACTAGGCTGCCTGCGCCTCGCTGTACTTGCTTAATTAACAAGTTGAAACACAAGGGTGACCAGTGGTGATAACGCTGATTCTTATCTTATCTCTTTTAAGAATCTTCAGGTTGCCAGGATCTTTTTACCTGCTGAATAGTGTGAGGGGAAGAAAATCCTTTTCAGTTATACAACAAAATTTAGAATCCAGTTTACCTTAAAAGACCACTGACTCCGAATTCAATTTTGTGGATTTATTACAGCCAAGAATAATTGCACGTGCAAACACCTCAACACGAGGTTAAAGAAATAGATGGGCACTAATACAAATAGCATCCTACGCAGGAGTCTCATTCGACTCAGAATCAGAAGAATCGTTAGCTCCAGAAGTATTAGACAAGCGATAACTGCTCCAATCTCTATATTATTCTTCATTTAACTAAATAAGCATACAACCCTTAGCTGTCCCTACTCTATCACTAAGGTGACATACCTACTTAACGAATTTCCCAGGCAAGAGTAAGTAAAAGGTGTCAGCTGTGAAGACTTCCTAAGAAGTGCACTCACTTAGTATTTAAGCTCAGATTTTAAGATGCTCCTTCACCAAATCCCTCTTTGTCCTCCTCTCTGCTCTCCTCTACCTCTTCTCTGCCTTCCACCCTCGGGGCACTATCCCTAATACAAAACCCAATACAACTGAACACGCCTTTTGTCACGCCTCTTTGGCCAGGTCTTCTTTCTTGTACTTTTCCATCGAAAGGTTACTTCATCCTGGACGGTTGCGATGACCTTGAGTCCCAGGCACCTTCTCCGCTGAAAGTATCATCCCTAAATTCCATTGCACTCCCATCTTCATGCCTCCCATCGCTCTAACTTATGAAACAAAGAGCCAGTCTTTACTAACGAGGCATGTGTCCTTGCACCTGCAACAGAAGATACGTTCAACAGAAACCCTCTACTGTGCTAATTAAATCTACTATCGGTGCCCAGAGAGCCTTTCCAAGAGAACCTTCTCTGCCTGCAAAATAAGCTAACATAAGAACAAACAGGCCTTTCCCTGGCGTATATGCAGTCAGGCCTTTACACAATTTAAACACACAAATCTTAATCGCGTCTATAAGCATTGGTTCATTATATTTGCAAAAAGTGAACTACATGTGCAACTTAATGTGGTACACGTTTAAACTACGGCATCTCGATTACACATGGGCTGATTCCTCTATGCATTATTTTACACATGATTCAGTTAAGAATTACATTGCATGATAAAAAATAGCACAATTACATTTCTTATTCATTCTGATAACTTGAGTTATAATTTCATTTTGCTAGCCATTCATAGATATATAGCTAGATATATGCGGGTGCGAACTATCAGTGATTATGATGCACCCCTACAAATTTCACAAGAACATGGCGCTCTATCAGTGGGATACTTGCATAAGTCTCAGTCACTGGCAATTGCTTGGGCAACATTTGAATCCAGCGTTTTTAGTACAATTCCAATCTGACAAGGGCCACCCACATGCTAATTGAACCTGGTACTGCGACTATTACAACTGTCCGGCCCTGAAATGCAAGGCCATGTTCCCTATAACGGGAAAAGAAGCAACCCCATTCAAATACTCAAATGTGCAAGGAGCAGAGCAAGCACCAGTCATACACTTTTTAATTCTTTGAGAACTTGTGAAGAATACAATCACTGTGCTACTGGAAATATTGAAGCTTAGGTGTCATGGTTACTGTGTAATAACAGTATTAGTTTAAAAACAGACAACCCTTGAATTCCGTCTAGAGCTATCAGTTGTTACTCATTAGTCATAAGTTGGCTTTCCCTTGCAGAATGGAACTGAACCTGTAGAGGCAGCAATCATGGATGACATCCTAGCATCAGCAGCAGACAAGGCAGAAAAGAATTTTCTTAGAGTCTTTGATCAAGCGGATGCTCGCTAAGTTCTCCTCTACAGTCTTTCCGCGTGGTGTCGACAGCAGCAAGACAGTTGTTTGGATCCTTCTTATCAGTGAATGCTCAATATGTAAAATTGTACTGGATTATTTTGGCATATATTGTGTGGATTGAGCCTCACCAATTCCCCTTAACATCTTTATGGCACCACTTTTCAGGTTCCTCGATGGACAAAAATTGCATTATCACTCATATTCTGCAAACATATATATGCGTGGCACTTGACCATAAGATGAATCTGAGTCCCAAGAATCAGGCTAAGGTGAAGTGGTATCTCATAGAGCTAAATCAGAAATGCTCCGAATAGCAGATGCATCAAAGCAAGAGATTTAGAGACTCCCCAACAGCAACCTTACCTATTTTGCCTTTTAACATCTTGTGCCTAATATGGGAAAAAACTCGGGGTCATTTTTCCCCTTTTTCCACCCATCTATTAGCCAGTGTAGAAGTTAAAGGACTGAAAGTGTTCAGATATCAGTGCATTTCTGGTCTTTGTTGAACATGCTCCCTTACTCTGTGTTTTCCATAAGTAGGCTCAACTTACTTGATCCCACTGTTAGATTCATTTTTGGAAACATTCTTTGCTAACTTAAGTGCATCTCAAAATAGAACTCAAAACAATGGACAAGATGCATGTAGCACACTCACCCAGCTGTGGAGAGGTTGACAGCTAGTGGCAGCAATAATTTTTGGGAGGGGTGCAGAATTGGAAAAACAGCAACAGAAGACCTCCTGTAAAACTGTGTGTCTTTCAGCACTGTTCAGTCAGCAGGCTCTGGAAGCTGACCCCTTACAGAGGTCAGCAACCTTGTGGTCTTCCTAGAGAGCCGGCTGAGGCTGTGCCATCAAAACTTGGAGGTTCCACCCTCTCAATATGAGGTAGGGGAACTGACGAGTAGACAGTGCTTACCTACAGTCTCTAAATGAGACTGTAAATCCAAACTCATAACTCACAGTTGAAATATGCAAGCATGTAATAAACATGTAATAAAGGGACATTTATAACAAGACTGGCGAACAAACTGCAGAATTGATAAGGGCCATCACCCATAAAGAAGAAGGAGTGGAAGGGCAGTAGGCAATATTAAAGAATTACGCAGAAGTAAAACATTCAAGAGTTAAAACTACGTGGAGAAGATTAATTGATTTCAGCCAATAACCCTCCAGGAAAAGATGCTTGAGGAAGAATGAACTCTTTCCTTTAGCCTTAATATGCATTCCAGGCAAAGGTCCATTGCAAGCAATCATAAATGCGATCCATGATCATCACCATCACAGAACTACGGCAACTAAAGCAGATTGAAAAGAAAACAATGTCACCACATATATCCATGAATTCAGCACACGTAATGTTTATGTTTACTGTAAGAAATTGGGTGTTGGTTGAGGGGGGAGAAACCTTATTCAAGCAATAGCTACAATCCTCATCAGGCTGAACCACAAAAATCATTCAATTTACATTTGCTTAACCCTCTGGTAGCTGGCCCCAAAAGCAGTCAGGTTTAACTTAGAGGTAATGTGTAATGTATTTATGCAGCACTTAAACAGTAATAAAGTGACAACGCAACACAAGAAAAAAACCACACTGCTTTAGAAAGTAGAGTAAATTTTAATAAACTATTTGACATCAAAATGACAAAACTCTGATAGGTAGAACCAGAGATATGGAATTTTAATGATCTAGGTAAATATACCTTATAAAAGCACAAATCGCCATTTGTGGCTATCTGGTCATGCAAGACCAAGTGAAAGTCACATGTTCAGGCCAACCGCGATAGGGCATGGGATGCATACAGGGACCAGGTTAGTCCAGCTGAAAAAGTTACCTTCCAAAGTTCAGCACAAAGAAGCCAGTTCTCAGTGGAGGAGGATACAAGGAGCAGGGAGTGTATCGCGGATGGTCGCCTCTGTGGAGCAAAGATCCTGTCAGGCGTCACAGACAGTTGTTGCTGGGACTACGCATTGGCGCTCACTGCGGGCTGTCAATACTGTAGCTTGAAGTGCAGATCTCACGTTGCCGATCGATACTGGAGATCACTGAAGCGTGAAGAGTCGGGTTCACCGGAGCTTTGCATTGGGGGGCAGTGTGGGTCTTATCATGGTCGTGAAGAGTCCAAAACTTCAGGAGCTCTTCTTTTTTTCTAGGAAGAGCTCAACTGATGCCACGCCAAGAGTTCAGGACCTCAGAGGCACCTCCTCAGGATCAGGAGCTCACTCTGGCAGAAGCCAGCATGGCTTAGGCAGGTCCATTTTCAAGTCCAGGTAGCTCCAGTACAGCAGGTCAGCTGGGAAGTAGCAGAGAAACCTCCGGAGCTTGTTGTGTCCCTGTAGCTCAAAACAGGAGGTCAGTCCGCTGACCCTTGGATTCACTTCAGCCTGGGATGAAGTGTGCATGTCCAGGCTTCCTTCTCAGACAGTAGGGAAGGCCTCAAGCAGCACGGTAGCCCTCTGGCAGCAGGGCAGTCCTTCTTATGTAGGATCCACAGGTCCAGGAGAGTACTGAGGAGTGGTTCTGAGAGCCTTATTTTTATCAACACATAGAAAAGAAGTAAGGTTCCTATAGTCGCAATTTTTATCAAGTATCAGTCTACAATAAAGGTGTAGCAAAGCACATTACTTTGTAAAAAACTGCCCTCACCCACAATGAATTGTGGCATGCTTCATTATAGGGCTGCTGTGACGCCTCAGCGCAGACCAACGCTTGAGGCAGAGCAATAGGGTGGGGGAGACAATACAAACAAATAGAAAAGGAAAAGAAGGATCCAAAAAAGGTGCAGACAAGGGAATCCAGGAATAAAACTATTATTAGGATAACCCTTAATTAGTTTTAGACTTATTATCTGCACCTTTTATGAATCCTTCTTTTCCTTTTCTATTTGTTTGTATTGTAATGCTGAGGCGTCGCAGCAGACCTATGATGAAGCATGCCACAATTCGTTGTGGGTGAGGGCAGTTTTTTACAAAGTAATGTGCTTTGCTACACCTTTATTGTAGACTGATACTTGATAAAAATTGCGACTATAGGAACCCCACTTCTTTTCTGTATGTTGATACTTACTTTGAGGAGGTAGAAGTAAGGTGCTATCCTCCTCCCCCTTCCTTTTGTGTAGAGCCTTATTTTTATACCTGGTGCCCCGTTTAAACTGGAAGAAAGTTCTGGAGTTTTTCTCCTACAGAAATGTCTGGAATTTAATGTCTCATTGCCATGGTCCCAGTCTGTCTACAGGCACAATAGGCTAGTGTGAAGTCCTTTGTGCATGAGCTGAGGCAAGGTCTTTGAAGTGCAAGTGTGATAGGTGACAGCTCCGCACCTCTCATCAAGTCAGGATGGTCCATCCTGCCAACACTCAGACTCTTTATTGTGTGGCTGTCTGGGAGGAATACACAAAGGGCAATTGCCAACTACACCCAGTCATTTGACCCAGGAAACATGTTGCAGACACCAAATGGTAAGGCAAGAAAAAGCCATTTTTTTTTTTAAAAGTGGCATTTTCAGAATTGTGACAGAAAATCCAACTTTACCTTCAAAGAGGGTTTTAAATTACAATTCCTCAGAGACCAAATAGGACGTCCTAATTGCTCCCAAACAAAAGTCATCACTTATTAAATGTAATAAGGTAACCCAATGTTATCCTATGAGAGAGGTAGGCCTTGCAATGGTGAAAAGGAAATGGGGAAGTTTTTACTACCAGGAAATGTAAAACTTAATAGTACATGTCCACCTTCTAAAGACAACGCACCCTGCCTTGTTTAGGGCCTCCCCCAAAGGTGACCTACATGTATTAAAAAAAGGAAGTTTTGGGGCTGACAAAAGGTTTATTTTGCCTAAACAAATTGGCAGTTTAAAACTGCACACACAAGCTGCAATTGAAGGCCCACACCACCTCCCTTGAGTAGGCTTTAGACTGCTCCACTGCGCTACCCTGTGAGAGTCAAGCACTACAATGGGGTGTTTGGTTCCCACTGAGGACAAATGAGGAACTATTACTTATGCTGGCAACACAACTAATGGGATACCAAAGGGGATGATGGACGGAGCGCTTGAGCAAATCAAACACTCACCCCCAGTCAACTGATCTGGGTTTATCCATCACCATTCTTTAGCTCACTCCACCACCCCAGTTCAGACATGGCCATATGCAAATCAGTCTGACCCTGTGCCTCATGGGAACAGTCCAGCCCGAACTGCCAAGCCATGTCTTCCCTGGACCGGAAACAAGCATCCTGGGACCGGTTTCTGGCTATTCAGCCGTCATCAGCCAGGCTAGCTTGAATCCAGTGGCAAAGTGAGCAAGGGACCCACGTCTGGGCATACCCTGCCAACTTAGGGCGAACAAAGTGATAGCAAAGGGGATGATGGACGGAGCACTTGAGCAAATCAAACACTCACCCCCAGTCAACTGATCTGGGTTTAATCCATCATCATTCTTTAGCTCACTCCACCACCCCAGTTCAGACATGGCCATATGCAAATCAGTCTTACCCTGTGCCTCATGGGAACAGTCCAGCACGAACTGCCAAGCCATGTCTTCCCTGGAACGGAAACAAGCATCCTGGGACCGGTGTCTGGCTATTCAGCCATCATCAGCCAGGCTAGCCTGAATCCAGTGGCAAAGTGAGCAAGGGACCCACGTCTGGGCATACCCTGCCAACTCAGGGCGAACAAAGCGATACCAAAGGGGATGATGGACGGAGCGCTTGAGCAAATCAAACACTCACCCCCAGTCAACTGATCTGGGTTTAATCCATCATCATTCTTTAGCTCACTCCACCACCCCAGTTCAGACATGGCTATATGCAAATCAGTCTGACCCTGTGCCTCATGGGAACAGTCCAGCCCGAACTGCCAAGCCATGTCTTCCCTGGACCGGAAACAAGCATCCTGGTACCGGTTTCTGGATATTCAGCCGTCATCAGCCAGGCTAGCTTGAATCCAGTGGTAAAGTGAGCAAGGGACCCACGTCTGGGCATACCCTGCCAACTTAGGGCGAACAAAGTGATACCAAAGGGGATGATGGATGGAGCGCTTGAGCAAATCAAACACTCACCCCCAGTCAACTGATCTGGGTTTAATCCATCATCATTCTTTAGCTCACTCCACCACCCCAGTTCAGACATGGCCATATGCAAATCAGTCTGACCCTGTGCCTCATGGGAACAATCCAGCCCGAACTGCCAGGGAGGACCTGGCTTGGCAGTTCGGGCTGGACTGTTCCCATGAGGCACAGGGTCAAGACTGATTTGCATATGGCTGGGTTCAAACTGGAATGGCATGGTGAGCAAAAAAACGATGGATTTAGGCCCAGATCTCTGTACTGGGGTGAATGTATGACATTGTTCTGCATTCTGTCCATCAACTGTTGTTTTTGCATTTGTCACCCCGAGTGGGACGGGTATGCCCAGACGTGGGTCCCGTGCTCTCCATGCCACTGGAATCAAGCTATCCTGGCTGAAGAGGGGTGAAACCCTGAAACCGGTCCTAGGATGCTTGTTTCCAGTCCAGGGAGGATCTGGCTTGGCAGTTCGGGCTGGACTGTTCCCATGAGGCACAGGGTCAAGACTGATTTGCATATGGCTGGGTTCAAACTGGAATGGCATGGTGAGTAAAAAACGATGGATTTAGGCCCAGATCTCTGTACTGGGGTGAATGTATGACATTGTTCTGCATTCTGTCCATCAACTGTTGTTTTTGCATTTGTCACCCCGAGTGGGACGGGTATGCCCAGACGTGGGTCCCGTGCTCTCCATGCCACTGGAATCAAGCTATCCTGGCTGAAGAGGGGTGAAACCCCGAAACCGGTCCTAGGATGCTTGTTTCCAGTACAGAGAGAACCTGGCTTGGCAGTTCGGGCTGGACTGTTCCCATGAGGCACAGGGTCAAGACTGATTTGCATATGACTGGGTTCAAACTGGAATGGCTTGGTGAGCAAAAAAACGATGGATTTAGGCCCAGATCTCTGTACTGGGGTGAATGTATGACATTGTTCTGCATTCTGTCCATCAACTGTTGTTTTTGCATTTGTCACCCCGAGTGGGACGGGTATGCCCAGACGTGGGTCCCGTGCTCTCCATGCCACTGGAATCAAGCTATCCTGGCTGAAGAGGGGTGAAACCCCGAAACCGGTCCTAGGATGCTTGTTTCCAGTCCAGGGAGAACCTGGCTTGGCAGTTCGGGCTGGACTGTTCCCATGAGGCACAGGGTCAAGACTGATTTGCATATGACTGGGTTCAAACTGGAATGGCTTGGTGAGCAAAAAAACGATGGATTTAGGCCCAGATCTCTGTACTGGGGTGAATGTATGACATTGTTCTGCATTCTGTCCATCAACTGTTGTTTTTGCAGGCAACACAACTAATAACACAATTTCCAAATGAGATCTAAAGAGATAAGCATGATCAATGATCTTTAAACTTGAGTAGATCTTTCTATACTTTTACAAATATGGTCTCTGGCCGTGTTAGTATCTGGCATGTCAAGGTAATCATGCAACTCAATAAATTGTTACAGTTGACTAGTGCATATTTCTTTCCAAATATATTGAGTTTCTTGTGAGACCTAGAATATTGGGGCAGTTGAAATCGTTTGGGAGGTCTAAAGTAAGATATTTTGAGAAGGGGTGATGAAGGAGTACTTAACGGAACTATGATCAGTACCTTATGTGAGGCGGCTGTTGATGAATTCAGTCACTTGGGGGAGATACACAAGAATTTTGCATTGGGTAAGCATCACAAAAGTGATGCTAACCATCACAAAATGTTTTTTTCCTGATTCACTTTCCAGTGAAAAACTTGTTTTGCACTGGAAAGTACCCAAAAAGTAGCACGAAGCAGTGTAAAGCCTTGTATTGTGTTACTTAGCGCCAGTTGGGAGTTACATGGGTGGTACATTGGCGTTCCCATGAAACCACCCATGCCTTTTGATGCAAAACCCTATCTGCAAACAGTAGCAGACAGGGGTTAGCACCCACAGTTAATGCCATTTAAAAGCCTGCATTAGAAAGAGAAATGTTTTTATTTCTCCTTTCTCTTATGACTTTGCATGCGTGCTGCACTGTGCAGCACACATACAAAGTAGGAAAAGTTTGAAAATGTGTCTAAGCATAGTATTTTGCACTGGAAGGATACCCTTCCAGTACAAAACCTATGGTAGACTCAGGCACGCACCCTCGCACTATGGCACTAAGGTGTGTGACTGGCGCATGGCATCTAAAATCAATGTCAGCGCTAGGGAGAGTGGAGGAGAGAGCCATATCTCTGTAGATATGACGCTCCCCTGCTCCCTCCCTGTCATGCAATGCAGCACATTATTTTTGGTTGCTGCACTGCGTTCTATGATCTTTTTGTCAATTTCAGCCTTGGTTGGCTAGTAGTTTAGTGTGGGAGGCCACAATAGTGTCTGGCCAGGTGTTGCCTGTACATGTTCATGATGAGAGGTTCTTCAGTAAGGTGAGCACATGATCAACAGTCAGTGACATGAACTCAAACTTGAACATGTCATCATTGCTCTGTGGGATAGTGTGGAGGTTGGGGGTGGATGTCAGTGTGTGCTCATTGAACTTATATCTGCCCTTATTTGTTATTTCATCTTCCATGAATAATTTAACCATTTATTTAAACAGTTTGAAAGTGTGGGTGGATGTAACAACTGGAATTATGTTTTATGTGGTGTGTAAACTATAGGTCTGTGTTTTGCCTTTAATTTTTTTGTAGATTGCACACGGTTTTGCAATGTTAGTGATGCCAGCTGTAAGGATGGTGGAGGTTTTATCTGCAGAGGAATGCTGGGGATGATGTGTGCGTTATTGTTTAGGGTAGCCATGAAAATTTAGGAGAGGAGTCTTTGTATCCGAGTGGAAAGGGGTGTGGGGAGGGTAATGTGGAATAGGGGGCTGAAGCAGTCTTAATAAGGGACTAATTTTAGGATGATGGCTGGGGTTGTCTGGCATTTTGAATGGTGGTGCTGATGGAAAAACTATTGCTGTGCAATGGTAGTGTGTAGAATATTTGCAGTTGAAGACTTTCACAAGGGTACAGGAATTAGTTTGAAGAGGTGATGGCGCTGTCCTTGACGAAGAAATGTAAACCTTTTCTGTGCAAGAGATGAGCTCAGGTCTATCATAAGAGTGAATCAGTGCACAAAGAAGTTGTTGGCTGGATCTCGTAGCTGGCAGCTGGTTACTGTTTTGAGATTAACACTTGTGGCCAGGGTGACTGCGATCCCCCCATCTCACAGCGTTCACTCTGTGCCAGTGTCAGGCATGTTTTGGAAAAATACTCTTCGTGAATAATTGTTAAACCTCCCCTATAACATGTTTTTCTGTTAGTGCATGAGGGTGTAGGACTGGGGCACGTGCTCCAGGGGAGGGGGATGGTATAAGAGAACCAGTACTCTGTGATGAGGATGAAGTCTAGCTTGTAATCTTTTATGAGGCTGTGCATGGTTAGTGCATGTTTAACATCTGACCAGCATTGATTATGCAACCTTTAAATTAGGGTATATTTTTTGTATTGTTGCTATGTGCCTTTACTCTAGTTTCATAGTTTGACTTAATTGGGATGTGGTTATTTTAGAATATGTTACTCAGTTTAGGGTCAATATTATTTTTCTCTGAGCACTGTATCTTCAAGTTTCTTTGTTCACTGACAGAACATTTTACTAATCTGGGCCCAGATATCTATGACAAAGACTGTTCCCTACATGCCCACATGATAAGGCAACCCCATGTATATGGCAATCTTTCTAGGCAGCAGATCCTTTGCATTCATCACTGCTAGTCCCTGAAACTCACTTCTGATGTCATTAAGATCTATAGTTTCTCTTCTACTGTTCAGGAAACACCGCAAAACTTGGTTGTTCAATTCTCCATAGGACTGTCTCACTTTTCCCTTTCTTCAGGGGAACTATGTGTACCATAGCACTAGGAGATCCAGTCTCAGTATTAGTGTGTTCTACCAATACCTAATCCATTCATTTATAAAGCTATACTGTTCTATTGTATAGTTATTTTACTTACTATTCTTTGTTGTTCTTGGTAGGGAATACAGTCCTTCTTGACTTTCTAATCCCTAACATGTTCAAATAGGTTTTCCCATGTTTATGTCACACATAGCACTTTGATTCTTTAAACCATCACCAGGAGGTGAATGCCGTGGGGAAGTGCACTGGGTTACATGACCCGATTGGCCCCACCTCTATCTGAGCCTGCTTGTAAAATGGCCTCATTGTCCTGCCTTCATCCCTTTGAGGTGGATTGGTGATTTTATAACATATGTTTTTTGGCTAAATATTTATTGTGCTCCTGAATGTCTGAGATTCAAGGGTCCTTCCTTAAAACACCCATCTTTTTATACCCATTTATGCCCAGGCCCTGTCCCTCCCCATGCTCTGCTCTTCAAGTAAATGTAGTCTAGGCAACTGTCTCCTAGCCTGATCAAGAACTTGTAATGAAAATATGCATTCTTCCATTCCACAATGTATCATTAGCAGACATAAAATGCCACTCATCAAACACTTCTCTATCATGCACAGCACCCCTGCAGCAAACGGCTACAAGTTCACTACAGGAGGTAACCCCATTGATTACAATCAATCTTTTTACCATGGATACCTTCATGATCTACATCAGTGAATATTTCATTGTTAATAGAATGTCTTCTTCTTTGACAATGTGATTAGCTCAAACTAAAGAACACCATCATCCACCAACTCCACTAACATAAACATAGTACATATGAAGAGTATTTAAAAATCCACCAGGCAAAACTTTGGTTCTTGCATGAGATACTTGTCTCTGTTAAATGATATAAACAAATGGTCACTCATAGAAGGATTCAAGCTGTTTCCCACCTTCAGGCCTCCGTTGTGTTGAATGCTATTAGCCAGATGCTACATTCCTGAGAAGCTGATCACCAAACTCTCCACCTCTATGGCACCTCAAATTTCCAGTCAGGTTATTTGTTCCATACTGCTCCAGGTTAGATAAGACTAGTGAAAGCATCACTTTACATTAATACTTCTATGATTATTGGAACAAAGGCTCGCATATCTAGTAATGGTAATTGCTGGGAAATAACCTATCCTTATATATTTGAGGCCTATCCTGCAACACCTGCTTACTCACCCAAACGTCAGTTATCCTTCACAACAACCACTATCCTCTGAAAATCCCAGTGGTTACTTGAAATCACGTTACGTGCCAGCCAAGAACTTATCATACTGCCACCGAATACAGAGCTACAAATCAGGAATTGGCATTGGACAATATCAATTCTGTGAATCTATGGCACAGATGCCACATTGGAGTGGCATGCACAAGACCCAGTACAACAACTTAATTTCACCTCCTAGATCTTATGGAAGCACGTTTAGTGGACAGCCCTACTCCATCTTGAATAAAGCACTGATTTCAAATAGCACACCTTCACTGAAGAAAAGAAATGTTTAGAGGGGTTCTAGTGACTAGCATCTATTTTGAAATCTGATTTGGGCTAATCTGATTTCTCAAATCCTCATTTCAGTGCTATTGCCACTTGAGCAATATCAATGCCCAATGAATTGGTGGGTCTTAACAATAAGTATAGAAATCATGCCATTTTTATTGGATGAATTTATGAACTCAGCCTAACACCTACAGATCATTGCCGAAACAATCTTAAAAATTGAAAATTTAAATGTTTGGAAGGATTAATAGAATGACAAATAAGCAAAGAGTAGATAGGATGTATGCCCCTACTCCATTTTGACCTTCTTCGGATATTCCAACCCACAATACCAGCTTCTATCTTTTTATTTCATATTAACTATGGTGGTATTAGATGTAATCAAACTGCACCTTTCATGATTTTGAGCCATTTTACTGCTATTAGCACCTAGGTTTTCTACCCCCACATAACTCTTCCAGAGGAAGCCTTGCCTTTTCACTCTCTCAAGAGAGTCAAAACATAAAAATGGAGAGTTTTGAAATTCAGGCTCTGAGTCAAGAAGCAATAGTTGTTACAAGGGTTGCCCAAGTCCCTCTATTTTCTGTAGACTCCACAGAAATGATCTGCCAATGTGGAACCAGAAAGGTATATTGAGGTAAGGTGTGATTTTACAAGAAGGCTCATCAGGAGTGTCTAGAAGTGTTGGGGGTAGATGCATGTTAATAGAGTTCCAGTTTGTTTGTTAAGAAAAGAATACCTTTCATTAAATTTACTTTCCTGTACAGTCTGGTCTCAAGACTGCTTAGGCTGATCTACACCATAGAGATCGTAATTGTCCCAGCCAGATATGCTGTATTAAATTTGCTTTTTCTTCATGGTCACCCAAGATTTGCTGCCTTTTTGCTTTGCCTTATTTGTGCTGGCTGTAGAACACTGTGCACCTTATGCCAGCCAATCAAGGGGAATACATTTGTGGTCCCTCTTTAAAAATGTCAAATTTGACCTAAACCTGATTGGCGTGATTAACTTTCCTAAATGTCCAAAGTATATGGTGCAGAAATACACCCCTGGAATGGAAAGTTATTTGCCACCTATAGACTGCAGCACTTATTGTGCACTCCACTACATTGGGAGTGAAAACTTGGCTTCAGACCTACCTTGTGTAGCCTGGTTGCAGCAGCTTGAAACCTGCTGCACAAACCTGTCTGATTCACCCTTTTGACAGTTAGGAAAAATTAATTTTATTTATTCTATCAAATGTTATTACATTGTTCTCAGCGTATGGCTTAACAATGTGCCTCATCACAAGAAAACCACAATGATATACACAATGAATAGATAAAACCAACACTAGGTCACAATAAAAGTGCCACAATCATCAATCATCAATCAGTTAAAACAGCCATAAAAGCCAATTCCCAAATCTACCATCATTTTTCGCCCACCATGCCACCTCATTTTGGATCCAGCCATATGCAAATCATTCTTGATCCTGTTCCTCATGGAAACAGTTCAGCCTGAACTGATGAGCCTTGTCCTCCCTGATCCGGAGAACATGCAACGCAGGACCAATTTCACCCTTGGTATGGGCTCTTCAGATGGGTTTAGCTTGTTTCCAGTGGCACAGTGAGCCCAGGACCCACGTCTGGGCATACCTGGCCCACTTAGGCAGTCAAATGCAAAAACAACAAGGTGATGGATGGAAAGCTTGAATTAATCTCAGCCACTGGAAAAATGCTGGGGGCCGCATCCCAATCCATCATTGTTTGCCCACCATGCTACCTCAGTTTGAAGCAAGCCATATACATATCAGTCTTGACCCTGTTCCTCATGGGAACAGTCCAGCCCAAACTGACAGGCCAGGTCCTCCCTGAACTAGAGCACAAGCAACCCAGGACTAACTTTGCCATTGTTATGGGCTCTTCTGCTTGGTATAGTTTGGTTCCAATGGCACAGTGATCCCGGGACCCACTTCTTGGCATACTCAGCGTACTTAGGGCATCAAATGCAAAAACAACAAGGTGATGGATGGAATGCTTGTTCCCAGCTGACCATAACTAGAGTGAATCCGGTCCTGGGTTGTTTTTGTTCCGGTTCAGGGAAGACCTGGCTTGAAAGTTTAGGCTGGACTGTTCTGATTGGAGCAGGGGCAAGACTGATTTGCAAATAGCTGGATCCAAACTGAGGATACATGGTGTGCAAAATAACGATGGATTTGGATGCAGCCCCAAGTAATTACCATTGGGTGAGATTACTTCAAACATTCCATCTATCACGTTTTTGTATACTTTAGCGTGTCGACCTTAGTGGGACGGGTATGACCATACATGGGTCCAGTGCACCCTGTGTCACCGAAACCAAGCTGTCCCCAACTAATCAGCCCATACCTAGGACTAAATCAGTCCTGGGTTGTTTGTGTTCCAATTCAGGGAGGACCTGGCTTGGAGGTTCGGGCTGGACTGTTGTAATTGGAGCAGAGTCAAGACTGATTTGCATATAGCTGGTCTAAACTGAAGTGGCATGGTGTGCAAAATAACTATGGATTGGGATGAAGCCCTGAGTAATTCCCTGAGTAAATTACTTTATTTCTCCGATACAATATCAACATAAAAAGTATTCTACAAACATACTTTCATCAATAATTAAAAGCGACCATTCCAAATTTAGACTAACATATAATAAAACATGATTTAAAAAGACAGCAATAAAATTTTAAAAACAATCATAAGCTAAAAAACAATAATTAATGGATATGTACACAAATATTACACAAGTCAGCACCTTGAGTTACATTTTACCTATCAAATTAAGGGTTCAGTCTCCTCCTGGTTAAAGCGGATAGAAAAAAGGAGGCCAAGCAAAGACATGTAAAAGGATCAGGCAATGACGATAATATAGTTTTGTTATACAATTTTTGACAATATTAAAAACATGATTCAGACATTTTGATATTATTCAGAATTTATTATAAAGTATAATATATTTTTTACAACATTTTTTATGTACATTGCAAATTAAAAATATATTTTTACATACATTTTTTTTACAGTTTTGAAAAATGGTACATTTTCTGAAGTATAGTCATGTAATAGTAAAGTAAATATATTTTTATTTCTTTAATTATAAACAATTTAAATGTTATTATTTATCATATTTCATGCGAAAAAATGAACATTTTAGTACATTTCTTTTTACATTTCTTTAATACATTTTAGATAATTTTATTTGTTGTAAAATTATATAATATGTGCTTTACAAATGTATAGTTTTTACTTTTTTAAATATTTAGTATAATAAAAATTATTAAGAAAATAATATTTAATATATTAAATAATTTAAATTTTTTTACAAATATATTTTTGTATCATATATTTTTTTTATAAAATATTGTCATATTGTTTGCACATTACAATAGTCTTATTGTAATTTTATATTTTGAAGGTGAGTACATAAAACAAACATACATTTTAATACATATTAAAAATTATATTTTTATTTTTTGATATAATACTTAATGTATATTTAAAACAAATTTGTATGAATATTTGTAATTTTTTTTACAATAAATAAAAATATACGTTTAATTTTTGGGATTTTTTTATTATTTCTCCATTCTTGTCTATGGGGAGTCAGTCTTTATGTCATTTTTATTCCGCAGCCATTTTTTTCCCTTTTTCTCACTTTTTGTTTTTAGGTCATTTTGCAAGATGGAACCTCACCGTTGGGAGCTGTTGGTTTAGGTAAGTTTGATTTATTTTACTTTTAAGGTAGTTTTAGGGTAGGGGCGAGGTAGTAGTAGTGTAGTTAGATTTGTTAGGACGTAATTGTTCATTTTTGGTGTAGTTAGGTGTTGTTTTGGTAGTTTAATGTTTTATGTGTTTGTCGTAGTGTTGGATAGAAGTAGAGTGTTATGTAGTGTTAGTTATGTGTTGTTTAATTATGTTATTTTGTATTTAATGTTGACTTTAATGCTTGTGGGTTTGTACATGTTATTGCGGGAGTGTGTTCTTTTTTTTCTTTACAGGTTTTCCATTTCGTGAACGGATGGTGCTGACAACATGTTTATTTAAAAAAAAAAAGGAAAATGTATTTTGTTTTTTGAAACAAGTACATTTTTCACATTTCCTTTTATTTTTCAGGTTTGTTAGAGCATTTTTTCAAGCTAATTTTCGGGTTTTTGAGGGTTTCGTTATTGAGAGGATTGCGTCATTAGAGCCTTTTTTCTACAGTTCTTTTAGCTCATTTTTGGGGATTTTTGAATGGATTCGTCTTTCGATTTATCTTCTATGGATTTGTTCGTTTTCGAGGACCGTCTACTGCAACATAACTATAAGTTATTTTTTATTATTATGGGCGAGAAATGCTTTTGGTTACATTTGGTTGGGTTTGGTTTTATTTTAATAATTATATGATGTCATATATTTATATGTACGTTTTAAATTTTTAAATGACATAATTATAATTATTAATTTAAAAAAGAGTAGAATTGGGTAGTTTAAATGTTTTGTGATTTTAAAATGCTTATGATGCTTATGATGTTTAGGATTGTTTTTTGTTTATAGTTTCGATTTAGCAATCATGCCTAGGTATTCTAGCCCCTTGGTGTTTGGAAATAGTCGAGTTTTATGTTGTAGGTATTCATACATTGTTTTTGTTTGTTTACTGAGTTTAAGGCCGATTTTAGTTAGGGATTGCTCTAGCCTTAGCTCTTGATAGCTCTGTTCTTTTTTTATGGCTTCTATTAGTTTGTGTACGGCTGGTTGTCCTCTTCCTATTGTGGCTTGGAAGGCACTGTGCCATCCTTCCACAGCGTATTAGTTTTGGCTTTTTGAGCTAGAGTGCTATCGTACACGTTCCACCTGGGGATTTGGAACTTTGGTTGTCTACGGTGCCCTGACCTATGTAGCCTCCCCAACCAAGTGTCTTCAAAGTAGTCTAGGAAGGGACTTAGGGGGTCATTATGATGGCGGTTGGACTTTCGTCTGACCGCCATCGTTGCAGTAGTGGGACCGGCGGCCTAGCCACCTACTGCATTATGATGTGACCGCCACTGCTGCAGGCCCTATCTTTTGCATTGCAGTGGGGATGCAGTCAGCAGCCCCAGCAGCAATTCTCCAAAAAAAGCACTTGCATAACCCTGCACTATGGTGCAGGGATATGCAGTACCCTTGGCCCAGGGTTGAAGGGGGGCCTGCTATGGGCCCCCAAATACGTTTCCGCCTGCCATTTCGTGGCGTGTTGACCGTCGGCACCCCCGCAATGCTGGGCAATGTGGCTGCTGCGACAGGTGGCCCGAAACTGACCATCTGTCGGAGCCGTGGCAGTCAGTCTTACTGACCGCCATGTTCCCACCCGCCATTGTAATCTGGTGGGCGGAAAACTGCAGTACAATGGCGGAGAGCCCGCCATTGTAATGAAGCCCTTTGTTTTGTTTTGTTTGCTTGGTAGAAAGGGCTTTCAAGAAGTATGTTATAGTGGTTGGCTACTTCAGTTGTTGGTACATAGGCCAGGGCTATTAACTTTTTTATTTGATAGGCAAAGTTGCTATTGGTGCTGTAATCTATATTTAGAGTAGCTATGTTTTGCTTTTTTATTAAATGTATTAGTTTTAAATCCTTTAATTTATTTGTTGGTTAAGTCATATACTTACTTTGTTATATATTTTTTGTAATGTTGATCTTATTGTTCTGGACGTAAATCTTTGTATTGAATTTTCTAAGTGGGCTTTTAGTGAAGTTTAATGTGTGACATATAAAGGAAAACATGTTATAGTTTTAGTAAAAAAAAACTTTAAAGCTAATTTTATTTATTTAGTTACTGAGTTTTGTTCTTACGTTTAATGAGAGATTTTCAGAATAGTTGTTTGTGTTGTTCTTTTTCGTTCTTTTTTCTGTCTCGTAAAGGTTTGTTCTTCCTCCGTGTTTGTCCATTATAGAGTACATTTTGTGTTAATTATTTGATTGTATTTATAGTGTTTATTTAATTAGTTAGAGTTTTCTACTGGTTTCTATTGGTGTAGTTTAAATGTATTGGTCAAGATAGCATTATTTAATTTTTTTGCAGTTAACTTTAAATTTGTTTAATATTTATTATGTTTTTTTAATGTTTGTTTTTATTTTGTTTATTATTGTTATTTAAATGTATATGTAGATAAATGTGATATATTTTTTATGTATGATATATATTTATCTTTGTTTATTTTTGGTAGTTGTGATTTTTTTGTTGTATTGTGTATTTCTTTGTTTTTGGATTTTTAGTGTATTTGTTTTATTTAATGTTATTAATTTTGTATTTTTTTGTGCATGATTAAAATGTTTGGAATATGTTATTTTATTATCTTATTGAAAATATTTTATTTTTATGTTTAAATGTTATTTTTGGTATAGTTTATATGTATTTTATCGATGTTTCTGTTGTCGATATTATTTATATCAATGTTTTTGTTGTGTTTCATTTTATTTGAATGTTATTGATATTTTTGTGTTCCTTATTTTTGTTGTCGAGATTTTAAACAATATTTTTTTATCGATGTTTGTGGTATTTCTGTTTTGTGTATTGGATGTCGATATTTTTGTATGCGATATTGTTGACTCGATATATTTGTAGTTCAATGTTATAGGAGTCAATGTTGTATCAGTGATCCCTACAAGATGCAGCACATTCCTGTCCTTCTTTCCTGTGCCGGAACACAACAGCAGTCATGCGCCAAGGCACACAGCCTTGTGTCATGTTGCAAGGGTGCCCACGCTGCGGGAATGAAGGGACACCTATACCACAATACCTTTACCACAATATTGTGGGTAAAAATCTATTTTAAAAAGAAAATATCTCAGCCCTTTAATAATATGTGGCGCATAAATGACAACATGATGTCTTTCTGGATTTTGTAAGCTGCTGACTTTTGTACTCGTTATCTTAATTCAGTGAGAGAACAATCTACTGTTATAAAATTAAAAACTGGTCGTTTGTGTTAGGACCATGATTGCTGTGAAAAGAAATGGATGGCTTTTGGTGAAGAAGAAAAAAATATTTCTGTGTGAGAACCATGGCTTCCCACCTGGAACATAAACTCAAGCAATAATACTTTGATCCTACACCAAAAACAATCTACAAAATGTATAAAAGAAGGACAATAAAGGCTTAGGTTGCTTTTAATACCACTGCAAATCCCACTGGAAACTAACCAGGCAATACAAAAGCATAGAAATGTTTAAAAACATGCTTTTCACCTGTCCTGGACCCAAATCACACTGTAAAGGACAAACACCTCTTGTCCCTCAAAGGTAGATTTCAATCTCATGTTTCTGCTTTATAAAATTATCGGATCTGAGGGTACAGTGGTTCATGCACCCCTCCTCCAGAGTACTTCCGTCACACAAACTATCCTTTGAGACTGTTTCCTCTTTGTATGTGTGCTACAGAATCTAGCACACATCCAAAGAAGTAAAAACAAGAAGAAATAAAGGTATTTCTCCATGTTATGCTTGCCTCAGATAGGCCCACCATTTTAGTGCAAACCCATGTTCACAAGTCTTTGTAAATATGGGTTAGCTTGTCAATATTTGGGTGGATGCACAGGAAGGCCCATGATTCACTCATGTAATACCTACTCGATGCAAAGTAGTGAAACGGAGCACTATGCGCTCTCGTAAATGTTTTTTTTTACAAAGTAATGCAGAGGCAATCTAATCAGGCTTTGTGTGGCTCTGGAAATCCCAGAGTAAATTTTGTGCCAGGACTATGCCAAAAAAGTGATACAACCAGATGCAAAATCTTAATAAATCTTGGCCTTTATGTATCTATCCATAGTTTCAAACAATTCTGCAGAATAACAAGCCTTTGGATCTGCAGCTTCACACACATATATAACCCCAAAGGCACAAAATAGAGAAAAATCAAATGAAGAACATGATAAATCTTCTTGTTAAGTTCTTGGTAAAATGCTTTCTTGGGGTAGAACCTGAAACTATACACTGTAAATTTCTTTTTATCACTTGAGAAAAATACAGTGCACCTTTTTTCATGTTTAAAACATTCAATCGGGGGCGTGGCCAAGATGGCGACGTGAGCGGACGTGTTGCTCCGGAGCTCCCGCCGACGGCCCGCTAAAAGCACCGGCTTATAGCCGTTTATAGCTGTTGCTGGCGCCCACACCGGCGACGTGGCCAGCGGGAAGTGCACCGGATGAGCCCACAAGCCAGACGACCGCAGGATCGGTGGCAGACGACGGCAGAGACCTCCGGCCCGCGGGGCCGAGAAGCGAGGCTCCGAGATCCTCGGCGGCGGGGCGGTCTGCCCGGCGGCCGGAGACGAGAGCACCGAGAGCCCTAGCTGGAGCAGCGGCCGTGGTGGAGGTTACCGGACTACACCAGCGGTGAGCACGGACGGCGGTGCAGAACTACCGCTATGGCTGTGACGCAGTGGTGAAAGTGAGTGGGACTGGGAGCTGCGCCGGCCATCTTGCGAGGGGGAGATCCACGACGCCCATCCCCCTGAGGGGTGCTACGGTGGACCCCTGAGAGCGGTTCCAGTGGGAGGTGGCCGAGGCGCTGCCCACACCCCAGCGAGGCTTGACAGCAGCAGAGCGACCGAGCGGCCACCGACCGCTGGGGCAGAGACGTCCGTGAGCGGAGGGCTTCAGGTAGGCCCGAACGGAGCGCGCCCCAGGGGCCCGGGCCTCTGTGGCCCAAGAGAGCAGAAGTCCCCCAGCGGTGCACGGGGGTGGACGCTGTACCCACTCCGCAGCCCCGTGAGTGAGGGGGCGGCTGACATCCAGCAGCGTCCGAGGGGGAGCAGCGGTTTGCCTGTAGCCTGGTCCGGGCCTCGCTGTCCAGCGGGGACGGCCCCGATCGACGAGCACGTCGGGGAGAGAGACTAGGAGCCCTGAGGAAGACGCAGAGGGGGCACCACACGCTGGCAATAGAGGAGCAGGTCGGAGGGGACTGGTGGAGGCCAGCGCCGAGGAGGTGGCGCTCGGGGCCTAGGGGAAGGTCACTGCGCCGGCGCCCACAACTGAAAGGCTCCCATTGAACAAGGTGCAGTAGCCCACACCATCACACAGAGCTGTGGCGCCAAAGTAAGTCCCGAGCGAGAACTACAGGCCAGGCGTGCCCAATTGGTGGTGAGGGAAGATAAGAGGGCCTGCTGTGGCCGCAGTGGGAGGTCTCAGCAAGGACGGCCTGGATGACCTGGGGACGGGGCACTGAGCTCCCTAAAGGGGCCTTGCTGGGGGAACAGAAGAGCCACTACAGCGGGGGCCCGCGTAGAGACTGACCCTGACGTAACCCTGCCCAGCCGGCCTCTAGGCCTAAAGACGCACCGGTGCCAGGAATCGAAGAAACATCTGGCATAGTGGGACCTGCGACACACAGAGGAGGTAGTTGCGAGACACCGGCGGAGACACTGGTGGGACCCAGGCGCTCAGCCACAAGGGGACAGCAGGGATCCACGTACGGCACTCAGCCGCGAGGCTTAGAGGGCAATATAGACGGAGACGGAGGAGAGTCCGGCTAACCCGGGGTAGCACCCGGACCCGCCCTTGCCACGATATGTCCACGTCTCGGGGACGCAAAGACAGGACCTTGAAAGACATGTTTGCGAAAACCCCAGCTGGTCAGCAGGCGACAGACATGGCAATGGGCACTGACCACCCGGTGTCCGAGCGAAACGAAGGGACGGAACCGATCACCACAGCATTCCTGGAATCCATGTTTGCAGCACTCAGAGAGGATATCCACACACTGAAGCGGGAATTCACCGCGGAGATTAAAGAGGTCCGTAGAGACATGGATGGGATCGGTGAGAGAGTGGCCGACCTTGAGGACAAAAGCGACGGGAGGGACACGGAGCTCGCAGCGCTGCAACAGGAGGCCTTCAGGCTTCACGATCAGCAAGTAGACCTACAGACGCACCTGGAGGACCTGAAAACCGCTCTCGGCGGCACAACATCCGGATTCGAGGGGTGAGGATGGGCGACGACACGAAAGACCTTTTTAAGTACACGAAGGAACTCTTCAATCACATCTTGGGCAGACCCCTTGAGACAGACTTACGTCTGGACCGAGCGCACAGAGTAGGCCCTCCGCGGGCTCCAGCGGCTCCACCATCGGACATCCTGGTCTGCGTCCAAGATTTCCGCACCAAGGAAGACATCCTACAGAAAGCACGCCAGATGCACCCCTTGAAGTTTCGTGACCAAGCACCGGTCCTCTACCAAGACCTGTCTGCACTCACGTTGCAAAAGCGGAGGACATTCAAACCCATCACCTCACATCTCCGGCAGCGCAACATCCCGTACAGCTGGGGCCACCCGTTTCGCATTGTGTTCCGCATAGAAAATAAGCTGCACCAGCTGCGCTCGCTGTCAGAGGCTTGTCAACTGCTAGGGGTAGATCCACCCGCGGAAGGGAGCGGCGAGGAGAGTTCTACGATGGAAGCAGCTGATCCTGGACCCCGCTGGCGCCAACAAGGACGACGATGCCGCATCAAGAAGCCTCCTCCAGAAGAGATAATAAAGGGGCAGCAGTCGGCCCTCGTGGCTGTCTCCACGGAACTGTCTGAACCCCGGCCGGACTGAAAGCTGTAGCCACGAAAAGCCAGTTAACAATGTTCACTTGAGTTCTGGGCCGTGGGCGGGAGGGGAGCCTCCCGATTTTCCGCAGGACTACCCTCAACTGCCTTATTTCCATTCACCAAACGATGAAGGACAATATGTTGCTTTTTTTCTCTTTCTATTTTTATTGTAAATTTGAGGGGAGTTTTTGGTAGGGGTTCAGGGGTTCCATGTCCACTTTCTTTTTAGAGATAGCGTAGATGTCCTGATACAAATGTCTGCTTCCCGACCCGGTGGTACCCACGGAGGCACTGCACTTACGCTACCGGTCCCTTGGTCACTATAAATGCCTGCCAACACGCTTAAAATACTTACCTTAAATGTACGAGGCCTGAATAACCCGGTGAAGCGCAAAGCGGTTCTATCATGTCTGGAAAACTCCCAAGCAGATATATGCTTATTGCAAGAGACCCACCTCTTAACTAAGGATTGCCACCGCCTCAGGTCCCGGAAATTCCCAACCCAACTTTTTTCCTCAGGACCAACTAAATCAGCGGGGTGGCTATCTTAGTGGCTCGACATTTCCAAGGGGCGGTCTTACATAAGGAGGTAGAAATAAAGGGTAGGCTATTGGTCTATAGATTTACACTGGGCACTTTTACACTCACACTTGGCTCCCTATACGCCCCGAATGAAGGCCAAGAACAATTCTTGCATGACGCCCTCACTGAAACAACGGCCACGACTGACAGACACATTCTCCTTGGGGGAGACCTGAACTTAGTTTTCGACAATATTATGGATAGGTCTTGCCAACGCACACATACAACAGGCGCACTCTCCGCAGAAGGACTAACCCGGCTGCATGACCTAGGGCTCAGAGATTTGTGGCGTGGTTTCCACCCCCAACGCCGGGAGTATTCTTATTACTCCAATGCTCACAAAACTTACGCCAGACTTGATTATCTCTTAGCATCAGCTCCTGTGCTTACGCTCACGACTGGGGTCGAAATAGGTGTAGCCTCCCTTTCAGATCACTCACCGGTCACAGTCACCCTTACCCTGCCACCCACTCAACAGCCCCTCAGGGTATGGCGTCTTAGAGACACGTTACTACACCGCAGGGAGGTGGTTCAACGTATACAAAGCTCCATCACAGACTATCTTTCTCATAATGCTAACTTGGACACGACACTTGCGACACAATGGGCTGCACTCAAGGCGGTCTTGCGGGGGGAGCTGATAGCCATTTCAGCAGCGGAGAACGTAGAACGCCGACACAAGCGGGACGAACTCACGCAACAGACCAAAGAGCTGGAGCAGATGCACCAACGGACGGGAGCCCCCCGGGTCTGGCGGCAACTGAAAAATGTTCGGCACCAGCTCGCGGCGCTTGACCAGGATAGGGCAGAGTATGCGGCGCTACGGCTGCGACATGCCTATTATGTAGGCGGGGACAGATGCGGGCGCCTTCTTGCCCACAAACTCCGTGAGTCCCGCCAGAAACAGGGGGTCCAGGAGATCAGACGGGGGACGGTAGACGGGTGACAGAGGATAGCGACATCGCGGAGGCCTTCCGCGATTTCTATACTGACCTCTACACTTGCGCCCCACTGGAGGACTCGGACGGATCCGCCTTCCTTGACTCAGTCACTCTACCAGCCCTGACTAAAACTCAGGCAGACTACCTCGATAGAGACATTCAAATAGAAGAGGTCATCGCTGCCGTTGCCCGCCTTAAATTGGGAAAGGCCCCAGGCCCGGACGGCTTTTCGGCCGTCTTCTATAAGACTTTTGTGGCATGATTGCCCCCTCCTCACCCAGCTTTTTAATTCTTTCGCCGGTCCCGGGATGATCCCGAGAGATCTTTTGGAGGCCTCCATAGTGGTGATTCCCAAGCCTGGGAAAGAGAAGACCAACTGCGGAGCGTACCGTCCTATTTCCCTCCTGAATATTGATCTCAAGTTGTACACGGGGATCCTGGCCGCCCGCCTAGCGCCCCACATGCACAGCCTCATTGACCCGGATCAAGCGGGCTTCATCCCGGAAAGGCAAACCTCGGATAACACGAAACGGGCTCTACACCTCATAGAGAAAGCCGCGCGGACACAGGAAGAATATATGATGCTCGCTATCGACGCTGAAAAAGCGTTCGATAGAGTCCACTGGCCCTATCTAGAGCAGATTCTAGAGCGCGTGGGGATAGGGGAGAAATTCCGCACATACATTCTGAACTGCTACAAATTTCCGACAGCCTCCGTCCGAGTTAACGGACACACATCCTCCCGATTCCCTATTGAGAGAGGCACCAGACAAGGGTGCCCTCTGTCGCCTCTCCTTTTGCCTTCTACATGGAGCCGCTAGCCCAGAGGGTGCGCCAAAACCCGGAGATCACAGGGATTAGATTCGGCGGCTATACCCATACAATCAGTCTCTACGCTGATGACGTGTTGCTATCACTGTCCAACCCTGGGCGCGCGCTGCCAGCGTGCCTAGCAGACTTGGAAATATTTGCACGGGTGGCAGGGTTTAAAGTAAATATGGACAAATCGATAGCCTTAGATCTCTCCCTGACGCAACACACGCGTGCGTATCTGCAGGGCCTGTCGCCCATTCAGTGGACGAAGGACACGATCCCATATCTGGGTATCCAATTGGCCTCTTCTCTACCGACCATAGTTGCTAACAACTATGCATGCCTCCGACAGAAAATTCGTCGAGAACTTGGCCAGTGGAAACACTACCCCCTCTCGTGCTAGGCAAAATCGCGGCGGTCAAGATGACCATTTTACCACAAATCCTCTATCTGTTCCGAACTATCCCTCTCCATCCCCCAAGGGTTGGATACAACAGACACAATCAGAACTGGCTCAGTTCATTTGGAATGGGCGGAAACCACGACTCAAGCGAATGTTGGCCACACTCCCTCCGGATAAGGGTGGACTTGGGATCCCGGACCTCCGGCTGTACTTCCAGGCAGCCCAGTTGCGCCACTTGGTTGAATGGAGTCGCTGGGAATCGGAGAAGCACTGGCTATTCCAGGACCAGGCAGTAGCGGCCCGACCCCTGCAGGGTGTCCCTTTTCTCCGTAAGCAACACAGACCCCCCAATCTCTACGCCTCACATATCACCCGAGTCCCACTAGAGGTATGGGACCACACTAATACCAAACATGGTTTCACCACCTTTCCGTCCCCGCTCACACCCCTGTTAGACAACCCCGACTTCGGCCCAGGTATGGACTTGAACGCTTTTGCACAATGGAGATCCGCGGGCTGCCGCTCTCTGCATCATATGTATGGTGCGGAGGGGGTTATTCCGTTCCATCAATTTAAATTGGAATTTGGGTTACCTGAAGCGGAAAGACTCCGCTACCTACAGGCACGACACTGGGCACTTCATGATCGGGTCCGTTCGACAGCCGATAGAAGTCTCTCCGCTTACGAGCGGTGGCTTATAACTCGCACAGCTGATAAGAAGCTAATATCTGATCTGTACAAGATGCTTCAGGATAGTTACTCACATACTTACAACTCCGGTCAGACACGCTGGGAGAGGGAATTGGGCAGAACACTCAGCCATAAAGAATGGGACGGGATATATTACAGGGCTCGCCATTCCGCATACCACATGGGGCTGACTGAAACTCTTACGAAAGTAGCTACCTACTGGTACTATACCCCTGAACGTCTTCACTCAATGGATCCCACACGGGAGGCAACATGTTGGCGGGGCTGTGCACAGGTAGGAACTCTGGTGCACCTCTTATGGGAATGCGAACACATTCAGCCCTACTGGAAACAAGTGATAGACGAAATAGATAAACACTTCAATACGGAGATTCCCCGGTTCCCCGCATATGTCCTACTGGGCCTTCCCAATCCTTTGACCTACCCACTAAGATCTCGGAGAGGACGACAGATGGCAATCGCGCTAGGGGCGGCGACACAAAATATACTCGCACATTGGCATACCTCTCACACCCCAACCTTTGTGGGATGGCTACATCGCTTGTGGTTTGTTCTCGGTATGGAGAAACTGACGTTAACAATAGCGGGGGAGGGGGCTAAATATGTTGAGCTATGGCAGCCTTTTCTGTCCCTCTTGGCCTCTGAGTTTCGCGAGGTCACCTGCCCCCGATACCTCCGTCTTTGCGCCTCTCAGACGCACCACAGCCAGGGAGGTGATTGCGACCAGATATAATATTGGGGGCTAGTCAGTGGACATGGAACATGGGTGGTGGGGGTGTGGGAGGGTGGGGGTGGGGGTTTACATTGTTCCCTTTTTCCTTCCCCCTTTTTTTTTTTTTTTTCTCTCCCCCTCTCCCCCTCTCCCTGATTCGCCTTATTGCATGCAAGGTCTCTCCGCTCTAAACCGAGCCTCTACTTAGGCTAGCAGACGTGCACAAGACTGTTTAAGCACCCGGCTACGTGATATTGATGACTTAATAGCCATACCTACATGTGTATAAAGGTGTCTGTTTGAAAATTTAATAAAAGATTTAAACCATAAAACATTCAATCATTTCAGATAAGTAACCCAAATATTTATCTTTGTTATTTCCACTCACTGGAAAAAAGGCACCATATTGGAAGGTGTTATACATACTAACTGGCAATGTAGCTGACAACACAGCATAAAGAAATCTCATAAAACCATTTATAACAGAGTGCCATGAACAGGTTAAGGATCTGCCTTGTGTTGTAACTGAACAACTATCCAAATATGTGGAATAATAATAGAAAAACATAGGAATGTGCATAAAATAGTCAAGTCAAAAATAAAGTTTATTTAGACCGTTGGTCTTTAAACCACATAAAAACATGACATTTTATATAAATATTCTAGACCAATTTCAAATTCAACATCCCGCGCCATTCTGAGAGCCTGATTTTCATATATTTCCTCTCAATTTTGTCAAAAAGCTCTATACATAAATTGTATACACACCCATATATCACATATATAATCCAAATAGTACTAAAACCCTGTTTTAAAATATTTTAAAAGGATAAAATTTCACTAAAATCCCTATACATCATTGCTTCAACCTAACTTACAGCCAGGCATTTCCTATTCCATAAGAAACCTTTTTACAGCCTGCATATACTTCACAACGGCTATTGCAATTTCAAGATTTATCATATCAGTGAGAAGTTCAATTGCTTGTTTACGCGACCTAGTACCATATTTTAAGAAAATTGGGCGTAAAAACTGTTTTCGCTGAGCTAACAAATTTTGACAGTCCATTAGGATGTGTAAACTATTACATTTCATACCCATCCTACATGTGCATTTACCATCAGGTCTCATAAATTCAGTTTTTATTTTACCATTTAACATAGCAGGATTGATACCAATTCTCAGCCTTAGTACTTCCATTCTAAGCCATTGGTTAGGTAGTGTGTCTAGATAAGGGTACCGGATTTCTTTCACCCAGCGATTTCTCATAAACTTCACAGATTCTTTCTTTCTCAGGTACTCCATATCATTCAATCTAGACGTTTCCTTCCCTAAAGATCTGAGTACACTCTTTGTTTCATCTATATGCAGAGTCTGCGGATCAATTTGTACCTTCAAATTTTCACAAATGGTGTCGAGTTTCTTTCTTGTCGCTTTGGCCCATTTTAATTCACTATGCTGAATCTCCTTCATACACCATTGTGACACTTTTGTATCTTCTCCTATCCCCAAACGTTTCCAAAATCTAAGTAGACCCACTTGCACCTGTACATTCCATGAGGTCTTGCCTAACTCAAATCTAATTACCTGAATCATAGATGAGCTAGGAAATGACATTAACGATTTTATGCATTTACCTTCCTCACTATCCCAGGTACTTTTACCGCCTAGGCAGAGAATTTCTGCTCCATACTGAAGTTGCGGGGGAATCATTGCATTGTAGGCCTTCAACAATGGTCTATGGGACATATCACCATAACTGCGATTACATTTTTTCAGCCCTCATACAGATGCTTGGGCTTTTACTTTCTGTGCCTCCAAGTGCGTACCCCACTTTAGTGACTTGTCAAACCATATTCCAAGATATTTGTGCTCATTCACAATATCTAATTTGGTTTGCCCCAACTACCAATTTGCCCCAAATACCAACATATAAAATATAAATATAAAAAGTCCTAGTTTGGCAGTTCAGTGATTCCCATCTCATTGTCTCAGAAGAGAAGCACACAATAAAGCCAAGAAGGTAAGACACAAAAAACCTGAAAATGAATATTGGATACAGCTATGAAATTATCAAAGGGAATATAATAGTCGGGCTCAGGATTGGGAAGACTGCTACACAAATAATTCAGCTAATCAAAGAGTGATCCTTATTAATCTTTGGCAGGAAATGGTTCAAAGAAAGGCCCTTTATGTTCTCCTTTGAATACAACTCATTGGCCAAAACTGAATAGCAGGATCTTGCAGCATTAAGTCCTGTGCATAGCGCGCACTCCTCCTTTTCGCAGCTCCATAGGAGGAAAGGGGAGATGGAAACAGGCATTCTTTATGAAATTCAGAACCGATGATGAACTTTTTTTTAATTATATGATTGACAATACTAAAAAAATCATCTTGAACAGTTGGGTGTCGCTTGAATGAGTTTCTTCCCTATGGCTTTCAGCCATTAAATGAGGTATTGTCCATGCAAATCCAATCACATATTTGTCCATCACCGTTAAGAGGGCACTGTATTTTTGACATTTTGTTCTGATCGATGAGACATAATAATAATCTCAACTGTGTTTTGACATTTCTGATTGCAAAAAGATGATCTATTCTGTCGTTCTATTTTCATATGGAGTTTAAAATGCAGAGATATTCATTGATCTAGAAGACATAGCCTGAAAGCTCTTGCAAATACTGTTATAACTGCTAAAGTCAGAAACTCTGCCACTGTGGCTCAACAGGAAGATTTTCTTTGTTTCAAATTTTACACAGTCCCCTTGGGAGATGTGAGAATGACAAAAAGAGAGGACTGAGGCTATTGGAATAGAAAGGAGATGTGAGTTGGGGTCATTTGGGACATGAAAGTAAAAGAAAAAAAACATGCAGGTGTTTCTTATTTAACAATCCAAAGTCTTATTTACATACAGGTATTTGACTGATGAACCCTTTATTTGCAAATGAGGGTCTCATTTATTTAGGCCGCGGAGTTTGCGGAGTTTTCTGCACTTTGCGCTCCGTGGAGCTCGCAGAGTTCAGAAAACTCTGCTTCGCGTAGTGCAGCGGCGTTTTTCCCCCGCTCGCGAACGTTAAGTTTGTGAGTGCGAGCTGCAGCTCGGGTAGATTTTCTTCCAGAGTAGCAGAAAAACCACCGCAAACAGCAGTTCACACTGCACTCAGCCAATTGCAGAACTCCGCAGAGTTTTTTTGTCACTTTGCGGAGTTCCGCTTAGCAAAACTCCACGAACTACGCCCAGGCCTGATTTATATCTTGGTGGTCTTACTGCCACCCCGCCAGGGTGGCGGTCCCTAATTCTCCACCGAGTCGACGGTCTTTCACTCTCTGTATTTAGATGCATGCAGGCTGCAGTAGCGGCACACTGCTGGTGACGCCGTGGACTCTAATGTTGGCGAATACTACTCCATTGCCATCAGGACGACGGCTTCCTGCCGAGCAGATTTAGATTTCACAGTTGTGCTGGCGGTCTAGTAGTGGCAGTTCCCAGACGGAATGAGTTTGTCACGGTATGCACTCAACAATGCACCATCAATTTGGCCATTGGATGGGTGCTAGTTGAATACACCTGATGTCTGATACTGGCCAAATGGAAACACCTGCATACCACACTATAAAACACACACCCTTTCAGACCATGCTCCTTTGCCATTCCAGCTCCACCACAACTTTTGATACCAGAGTCTTTGCCAGTCAAGAGAGATTTTTTGTTTTTCATTCTCCCAGTCTCTTGTCCCTTTATCTCCTTCCATTTAGTAACTTGTGGTCAATTATTTAATTTAATCTTATTCTTTGCACAATGCCAGAACCCAAAAATTCATGTTTTACTGAGGGAGATTTCAGTCATGGTGGCTGAAATCCTAAGAGTAGAGCCACAATTGTTTGGAACCTAAGTCCAAAATTCACCCCTATCCCAGAAAAGGCAAATATGGTCCAGAACAGTCAACAGAATGAATGCTATTGTGAACAACTTTCGCACACAGGAGGAAATTAGGAAGAGGTTGAATGACCTGCGGGCAAGGGTGCATTCTCTGGTCTCCAGTCATCACACAGAGGTCAACAGGACTGTGGTGGTTCTCCCAGGCCCCCAATACAATTTGTGCCCTGGGATAACAAGGTCTTGCAGATCTTACATACTGAAGGCTTGATAGGATTTCGTGGTGGAGCTGAGTCTGGTAAGTTACACTTTGAAAAATCGCAATAAACCTCAATGTCTGTTTGTTCTCAAATCAGCTGTTGCCAATGTGTCCTGAACATATTTTCCTAACATACAAACCTCAAAGTATCAGGATCAGATAATTTAGATTGTTTGCGTGAATGAATTGTGTTGCATCTAAGATTACAGGTGTCAATCTCCTTTACATGTCACATGAAAGTATGATGCCTGTGTTAGAACACTAACTAACCCATAACCCATATGTGTGTCTAAATGTAAGTGTCTGTCCATTTCCACTACATATGTTTCACAGGTATGTTCCAGTAAAATTTTTACAAGTGTTGGGAAGTTATCCTTGAAACTACTACAACTATCATGATGCCCTGTTTCTGTTTCTCAAATGAATATTGCTATGCAATTTTGCTAATGTTCTCTTTCATAATAGATTTGAAAATATGGGAAAGTGTCATGTAGTTATCAATCCCTATTCAATGCTCCCTTCTGAAAATGATTTGTGTTATTTTCTGAATGTTGTTCTGTTCTCAAGCGATTGTATTGAAGTAATGAGTTTCACTATTCAAACCATGCTGACACAAAAATTGGCAGGTATGCAAATTACTATGCAGAATATAAGTGGTACTTACAGAAATTGACACTGCACTGTTCACATGATGACTAAAGCCAAACATCCATCCAAGTAGTCAGCTAGGACTTGGAATTGTCAATTACACATTTCACCTCTCCACTGTGTTTGGCTGAATGTTTGGGAGATATTAGGTATATTCCCTAATCACTTACTGAACATTTCAGGACATATTATTACCTGCTGAGTTGAAGTTGTACTGTTTGAAATTGATAAAAGTTAGGGTAATACGTAGAATACCACTGAAAGCTATAATAATCTCTACCGACTTCGGGCCGATTCCGATTCAGGCCGTAAATCACTCCGACCGAGCCGGACCCGGAGAGATTTCTGACCGAATCGGACTCTGGCAGACCGACCGAACGAGTACGATGCACACGCATGCAATCGGACTCGAGTCGGTCAGACTCCCATTGAAGTCAATGGGAGCCGGACGTACAACGCGTACGCGGGCTCCCATTGACTCAATGGGTGCGAGGCGAACAAGGGCGCTCCCTACAGCGGGTACGCCTCGATGCGACTCGCGGCATACATGCACAGGTAGGGGGGACCCATGGGTCCCCCCTGTGTGCGACTCGCGCGGCTACGCGTACAGGGGGGTCCGACACGGACCCCCAAAGTCCGGCTCCGACTGCTCTTTCGAGCCAGACGGCGGGAGTCGGTCGGACTGCTCGCGGAGCGCCTCGTACTAGCCCGGCTGGGGAACGTCTCCATTGCGCGGTGTGAGTCATGTCCGTGCGAGTCGGTCGGAGCGGTCGGACCCGGGAACGAGTCGGTCGGCGATTTCGCGTGCGCTCGCATCGTACTTGCTCGGCCGGACGCATGTACGAATCGGTCGGGAAAGAGGGCTCCGAATCGGATCCGGTTAAGCCGAATCCAATTCGGTGCCCTACCGGCCGAGATCGGAATCGGCCCCTTTGTCTTCTAGGTATCTGCATTGTTTGTCTCTAACAATTTGAACGTACAATACACATTTTTACTAATACAAATATTCTCACTGTCTCAAAAAGGGTAAAACTGGCCGAGCATGTGGGCAGGTTCCTGCCACTGAAGAAACCTCCACTCTAGTCCAGAATCAAGCCTTTAGTGAGGACAGCACTCCTGGTGATATGGAGGAGCTCAAGGAACCTGGTACATCTGGTCAGTCTGCGGAGACAGCTCCAGTGACACTCCCTATGCACCCACCGATACCTCTCACCCTAGCTGTGATACCTCAGCAACCCGAAGACTCCACTTCCTGTGTTCCTCCTACTGTCACACCAATCGTATGCACCCCTAGTCCTAGGTGATATTGAGACCACACTACCACCAGCTCCAGTCCACCCTGCAACCAGTCGGATGGGGCACACTGAGGCAAGGGCACAGAGTAGTGAGGTTAGGGGTAGCAGGTAGGGTGTTTGTGGGCCAGCATACTGAGTCTACTGGCTTCACTGACACCCAGACTACCATTGATTAAATCTTGGGAGCCTACCATCAGTCTCAAGACATAATGGGCGAGGTACGCACAGAGCTCCGGGAGATGATGCAGCTGCAGAGGGAGCACAACCACCAGATGGAAGCCCATTACTCAAATATGGGCTCCCTCAATGGGGTGCTGCAGGACATTTACACCCACATATGCAGGGCTTTCCCTACACCGTGTACCCCTTCCTTTGGTTGTACAACATCTGAGCCATCTACATTGGCCACAGTCACAGGAAGGGATGCCCTGCTACTGGAAGAACCACGTGCAGCCCCCCAGCCCGTGCAGCTGTAGATCTTCCACCCCACGGCAGGGGACGTCCACCAGATCACCAAGAGGTGAGGATGGCAAGACCTCTGCCGCTGCCAGCAAGAAACCTTGACACTAATTTCTTCCAGTGTGTGTCTACCATTCACTCCTTGCACTATTTCTGGGCACATCTGCCTTTCAGATGACAGTAGTATTTCCAGCTATGGTTTTATTCACCATGACTAACTTCTTCACTTTTTGCTTGGCTTTTTTTATGTTCACCCTCTTTAATTTCATCACATTCGGTACAATACATTTACAAGTCAAAAAGTCATAGACTGGTGTTGTATATGTCAATGCATTTATTTTATTCTATCATAACTTGACAATGACAAGACATAAAAAGATTGTGTCAACATAGCTGATTTGCTAGTAGGTAATGTTTATTTCAAGTTCCCAAATATGACTCCCAAAATAAGTCATACCATTCAATCATGAACTACTATGTTTATCACATTTGACCAATACTTGTCTGATAACATTTGCACTAACATATCAACCCATAGATTACACTAATATTCAGTGCCAGTCTGCATATTTCCAGTTCAAGACCTTGACATCATGAAAGAATGGGATATGTCCAAAACAATAAGATATCATAGGCAGATTATCATTGATTGTCATCAGCTGGAGCCAGTGCTCACATAAGGAAGCCCACATCAATAACAGCAGTAGACAAAATCCTAGCAAGGCTAAATTTTGTAGACATAGGATCATTACAAACAAAAACATATATTAAAGCTTACATTATTAGCTACAATCTCCTAGAACATTCAAGTTTCAAGTTCTATTTTATTTATCTTACAGAACTCCAAAAAGGTCCACATAAAATCTCAAAATGTCATACATATAAATAAGATAAAATTCCGATTTACAATTGAGTACACATAGTAGATACAAACCTCCCCACCAAAAGATTTAACAATCATAGAGAATATCCAAGATTCCAAAAAGCTTTCATTTAACAATTTCCCAAGAAGCAGCAGCATATTTTACAAAAAAGAATGTAAAGTGTCTTTCGAACCCTCAGTGTAAAGATTAAGAATTATACAAAAAAATAATTTGTATACATCAAAGTAATATGACAATTCAACTAGCTAATACATGAGCAAAAATGCCCATTTAAGAAACATGATCAACCTCTCTGACATGCAATTTAATACTCCTTAATATAGCTTTAAAAATCACTTTAAAAAGTAGTATTGCTGAAGCTGAGAGAATGGACAACTGCAAACATATCGGCCTCAGCCAATTCCGCCGACATAATAACAGTACAGGGCAAATAAATAAAACATGATTAAGATCTTGAAAAACATTTTTACACAATTTACCATCTGCTGATGAACCATACCATTTAGCCAAGAGGGAATTTAAAAGGAGCATGCCCTGCCTCAGAAGTATCCAAAAACGCTGCACTCCATGAGGCAGATTCCACAAATTATAAGCCTGTGCTTTATTTATCAAACAGGAATCAATAGCAATAACCAGGTGGCATAGTTTAGAGTAAATTCTGATTGCTGCGGCCCCAAATTAAAGATCAAAGAAGGGTCTAACTGCAGCAAATCTGCAGCAGTCACAAAATGTATGTAAATTAATGAATTTTTTTTGGGCCATCTAAAATTTCTTGTCTCAGCCAGAACCTCAGTGTGCTATACTTCCTCTTTGCTAGGCTAGTGGTCCAGTGCATTACCCATGTGAGGCCCTTCATAAAAGCACTTCTCAACCAAATTCTAGCCTTAAAGCAGCCACAGAAAGAGCTGGGATCTTCACAACCCACTGTTCCAGTATCTTTGGAATGTCACCACCAAGTTACAGTGGTGTGCCACAAGAAGTATGTCCCACAATGATGTTAAACATCAACACCCACATACACTTTACACACAATGAGGATGTTACCAATGTGAAGGGAGATTATCATGATTTGGCTCCACTACCACATGTGTTTTGACCAAATGATGGCACACATATTGCTTTAGTGCAAATACATGACAGAGAAAAAGTCCAATGTATTCTTCAAATCTCCCAGTCAATCACAGTGCAAGTTGCTTTGCTACAATATTTGTACATCTGAAGTCTGTGTCTGTCTTTCCCAGAGTCAACCCAGGTTCCCTTTGTACTTGGAAGCAGCACCATATACCAACAAACATCACAACTCTGTAATGTCAAAATGAAGATGACATGGTGAAGGAACCCAAAACAGATTAAAAAACATTACCAAACACATGGAACATGATGGCCACAACACAAAGTCAGATTTTGGAACACACAGTTTCACATAACAGCCATGAATAACCAATGGAACTGAACACAGTATTCAATACATCCACACTTTTATCTACAAACACCTTTGGTCTGATTTTCCCTGAACTTTCCCTTCCCAACAGAGTATCACCACATACTTCTCTCATCACAAAATCAATAGTTGGCACAACGGTGAAAGACATGCCATGTAAAAATATAGTTACACTCATGAGAAGACATTGCCAATTACATCTAGACATTAGTCCACTCCTCCCTCTTCACCACTATCATCTTCATTTGACATATCTGGATCCTCACCCAGAGCCTCTTCATGGTCTCCTTCCTCTGCGATAAAAGGGATGTTTTGTCGCAGGACAGTGTTGTGGAGCATGCAGCAGGCCACGTTGATTTGGCACACCTTAGCGGGTAAGTAGAGGAGGCTTCACCAATTTTGCCCAGACAATGAAACCTGGCCATTAGAAGCCCAAAAACCAACTTTACCAGCCTCCATGATCTCCATGGGCCCCATTGGAGCGGACTTGTCAAAGGCATCTAGACGTAAGTCAATTCCTTTCTCTTTACCACTATCATCTCCATTTGCCATATCAGGATCCTCACCCAGAGCATTTTCATGGTGCCCTTCTTATGCAATGTAAGGGATGTTCTGTCACAGGGCGGTGTTGTGGTGCATGCAGCAGGCCACGGTGATTTGGCACACCTTAGTGGGTAAGTAGAGGAGGGCTCCACCAGTTTTATCCAGACAACTAAACTTTTCCTTTATAAGCCCAAAAGCCCACTTCACCTGCCTCCGTGTTCTCCAAAGGCCCCATTGGAGCGGACTTCCCCTAGCATTGTTGGATTCCTCAGTGGTGCCAACAACCGTGGTCAGTTGGGATAGGCTGAGTCTCCTTGATGAAAGCCAAAAAAAGCCCACAATAATGTAATACAATTCCAGCGAATGTAGCTAGCAATACACAAACATTATAATAAAAGATTGTACTGTCCGACAAGCCAGGCCCTCTCAGACCTAATTTGAGACATTTGCTGGGGTATGAGGCTGTTCCGTAGTACAATGGAATCATGGGCAGAGCCGGGGAAATGGGCACAGATACTTGTGATGTACAAATCCCATAAGTAGACAACTTGCACGTTGATTGAATGGAAGTTCTGTAGTTTCCGGTAGATCTGTTCTCTGGCGTGTGGTGGCACTAAGGCAATATGTGTGCCATCAATTGCTCCAACCACATGTGGTAGGCAAGCCAAACCGTAGAAGTCACACTTTACATTGGCTATATCCTGCCTCAGTGGAAACTGGATGAAGCTGTTGACGTGTCTCATCACTGAAGATAGTACTTCTTGTACCACCCCACTGAAAGCTGGTTGTGACAGACTACCAGATACTGCCACAGAATCCGTGGCAACAAAATGGAGTACTGACATGATTTTAACAATTGGTGTAATAAATAGGGGATTTATGTTGTGAGGCTGAAGATGAGGCTCCAGCAGATGACATAAATCCAGTATAGTTTGCCTATTCAACCTGAACTTGATTATATCCCATTTCTTCCATGGTGGCAAGATCTGGAAAAGGGCGGTTCCCTGGAGGCTGTTGTCTCCTCGCTCTCCCATGGTCGATATGTCTACATTGGAAAAACATGTGAACATTTTTTACATCATCCATAGCAACACATTTTGGGGCAGATTTAAAAGACCCTTGCGACAATAATTGCGCTGCTGTTGCGTCACTTTTGTGATGCATGGTGGTGTAAACAATGCGCCACGTGGCTACACATTTACAACGTGACGCATCCAGGGAGATGTGTCATGTTGTAAAGCCCTGCGCCACATTATACCTGCGTCAGGTATAATGTATGCAGGGTGGGCGTTCCAATGCAAGAAAGTGATGCAGTGAAATCTACACAATTGCACTGCGCCACTTCTACGACGAGAAAACTGCGTCAAAACCTTACGCCTGCTTGAAACAGGCATAAGGAGTGAAGCAGCACAATAGGTATAGGCCTTCCTGAGCATTGCTGGAGTTGCACCGTGCTTGCGGCACGACTCCAGCAATGCGTGACCTTTGCACCAACAGATGCGTGACACCATGGTGAGCCGCATTGTAAATGCGACGCATCCATGGTGTTGCAAGTTTTTTTTTGCATGGCACCAGGAAACTGACGCATCTCTGCTATAACGCAGAGATGCGTCGGTTTCTTGTAAATCTGCCCCGTAGTGAGTAACACAAAAGTCATGTATTTTGACAAAATGTATATGGTTTACTACATATTTTGAGCCAACATTTGTTCATTCTCCAACACAAATGACATTTATGGCCTAGATATGAATCTGAAAAATAGATTTGCAAATAATCCATTTCAAATATATTATTTTAACAATTTCTTTTGTTTTTCCTCCAAAAATATTGTCAACAGAGGTGTACACAACACTGTGCTATTATCACGTTTCAGCACAGTAATGCACTACACATAAATGTTTCTTTTCATAAAAACAAGTTTCCATCGATGTGTGATTAGATGTACAAACTAGCCCCCATTAGGGGTGGTGGTGACGCACTTGACAGTCACTAACACACTAGTTTGAAGTCCAAAAATGGTGAGTGGCCGAAGTCGACTGCGCAGTGGGCAGTAAACTCCTCGATGGACACAGCCATAGGCTGACATTGGTGAACGTAATGGTGGAATGTCAATGGCTGTGTCTGTCTCCGTCAAAGATCGGGTGTGTTGCATACATATTTGCGGCGACTGGAAAAAATGCTCACTTGCCTCCTAACAGTGCTGCTATCAAGACCTCCTCCACTTTTGCTGCTGTTTCACACCCCATGGAGACAACCAGGCTAGGTCCAACAGATGAGAGGGCACCTGTTTTAATGCCAAAGGAGTGGAAGTTGCTGGCGAAGGAGGTCCTTTCCCTGTATGGCCAGAGCTCTAGGGCTCACCAGAGGAACAGGCACATGTTTGGCATACACATGTAAATCTGTCTAACTAGCTCTTTTCCATTTACACAGGCTACAATATCCCTTTGAGTTCCAGAGTGAAGTGTAGTGATTGATGTTAAGTGTCACATAATGCGGTCCTTATATAGGACAATGATGTTAGGGATTTGCATGTACTTTTCAATGTTGAATATACAAAACCATCAATATGTGTTGTGTATTTAAAGCCGTAGATTCAAATTGGTGTGTATGTAGAGATCTGTTCATGTATATGTTTGATGTACTTTTGATAAGCTGTCAAATAACATCATGACACCCTCAACACACATCATATACTTTTGACACCTGGAGATATGTATGTACTGTGTACAAAACAATTGAGAATGATGCTAGCTATGTGTATAGTCCCACAAATCACTCAGTCTAGAACAGGGCTCTCCACAATGTCATTTGGGGAGCTACCAGTAGCTCGCAGACCCCTTCAGAGTATCACATATCCAGGGGCTAAGCTACCATATGCAACAAATGGTAGCTCATCTGGAAGGCATTCACAGTGATGTATCTGTTCTACAGCGGTCATTTCAAGCTCTGGCCTCCTCATTTACTGCAGCCTCCCAGCCATCCCCACCTTCTGCCCCTTCCCCATCCCAATTCCCTATTCCTTGCCCTGTCAAAAGCACACACACACCTTTTCATGCACCCACTCAAACAGACACAAGCAGCACACACACAAACAGAAACACCACAAAACAAAAACTCAGGCACTCATTCAAACATACAGACAGCACAACCCCCACCACACACACACATGCACCACACCCACAGAGAGCACACCCACTATCACACACACATGCACCAAACCCACCACCAGCACACTGACAGACAGCACACCCACTACCACATACATCACACCCACCACCAGCCCACTGACAGACAGCAGGGATATTTGCAGTCAGGGCAGAGATCTCTGCACATAAAAGATAGAAGAGGCAGAGATGGAGAACTCTGCATGTGAGTTTTGTAATACTTTTGGACTCAGAAATGGTGAATAGCCAAAGGCAGAAGCTTACACAAAATTGTGAGAGTAAATTTAGATGTGTAGATTTACTCACGTGTAAATGTACCTCCATAGCAGGTACCTTTGTTTCTGAGCTGAGGTATAGGTAGAACCTTGAGGCAATTGAGATAATACAGATTCCTGATAGGCTAATGTGGCCTACTCTACTTTTCTCTTTCTAACCTCTTGGTCTCCCTCTTTTTAGGGGTGACTGGACTTAGAAAGGCCTGTGCATAGATCTGGCCTCTGTAGAGAAAAGGAAAACAGTTACTTCAGGCTTTGATCAGATAAGGTCTAGCATGGTGTAAGTGTGGAACTATATCCTTGAACAGTCTCTAAACTAGTACACAAAAATATCTGTATTTTATTATACTTGGCATTTATTTTTTATTGTATCTACATTTAGACAGCACTTTAAATGTCTTGTGCCCATATCAAGATGGGATTACTTAGTACAGCGCAGAGCCTAACGCCTAGTTTTAGGCACCTGCAGTGTATAAAGTAAATTCATTTAACCCGATATTTCTCTGCATTACTTTAGAGAGTAGATCTAATAAGGAAGTGACTATTTACCACTCGCTGGGCAAATAGTGCACAATATCTGCTATTTACCTAGAGGCCGGCAAAATAGGACATACTCTTTGCCTGTTAGTCGCCCACTGGCTAAATAGTAAAGATGACTTACACCGTGGCTGGTGGCTTGATAAATAGAGTGAAGGAGATATAAACTTAGCCAGCAGTGAAGAAAAAAGGAACAATAAGCAATGTTAGGATGGCGGCCATATTGTAATGGGGATGCAAGATGTGTGAGGTATTTAAATGTTAGTGCATAGACAAATATGCAATATTTTGTAGAAAGGTCAGTGCATGAATTAAGCTAAGCACTTTACAGATGAAAAAACTGTAAAATCACTTTGGAATAAAAACAATTATGTTATTTTAATGTTCAGAAAGAAATGTAGGAATTACCCTTCTATTTCACGTGGTTCAGGATATGGCACAGAGATATTTTGCGATGCAGTCCAGGACTGTCATTAAAGAACAATGAGCAGGGGTTTAAAGCACGTTGCATAAATATTTTATTCACTCATGAGAATATATTGTTCATGATCATCCTTATGATGTTTTTTGAGGGCTGGGCTCTTTTTGGGCTTCTTATGGAAGGCATTGTGCTAGCTTTAGACTTCTATTTAATCCCTTAGGTGTGGGTGTCAGCCAAAGGCTGACACCCGCAGTAGCTCCCCAGTGCATCTGTCTTTCAGTGGCAGACACTGTGAAAGCATATAAAGTCAACAATGGTGCTCTGAGCGGGAGTTCTTTATTCTATTTTTAGCTCAGGCTGCTTGGGAAGAGCTTCCTCATCAGTCTGTGTTTTTTTTTTACTGTAATGACAATTGATGCGCAGAGCGCGCTGACGTCATTGCATTAAAAGTAACCCTGGGCAAAGCACTACGCTACGCTCGCGTAGTTTGCGAAGTTTGCGCTACTTCGCACAACGCGAATTGCACGTAGCACAGTGCAAACACGCGTAGCGTAGCGTAGCGTAGTGCAGCGGTCATTTTTGCTTGCTCGCGGTCCTCAACGTCAAGTTGGCGACCGCGAGCAAGCAAAATGACATCCTGGCGAGACTTTTTCTCGTTCGCGATCAGCAACATCAAGTTGCCGATCGCGAGCGTGGAAAATAAACCTCCCGGCGAGATTCTCAACGCGGGGAGGTCAGGTTTCTCATTGCGAGTGGTCGCGTATGCTCGCGACCGCTCGCGATGAGAAACTACCAGTCCACGTTGAGAAGCTGCCGCTCGAGTAAAAATCTACTCGAGCGGCAGTAAAAGACAGCTTGCACTGTGCAAGATGCCGTTTTCAATGATTGCACAGTGCGGACAAGCATCCGGCACTGTGCAATCATTGCGAACAGTGCACTACGCAGTTCGCGTAGTGCTACGCGTAGCTCGCGTAGTGCGAACTGCACTTTGCGTAGCTTCGCGTAGCGCTACTTCGCGAACTACGCCCAGGCTTAATTAAAAGTGAAATTAAAATGAACCAATGCGCTCATTTTACTTTTACTGAATCAGTGTTCGGGGGCATATCTTAGCCCCCTGAGTACTGATTCTCTTGGGAGAGGTATTTTTGGAAAGGGGAGATTTGCCCTTTCCCAATGGTACTCCTATACAGTAGATCCCTGCTTGGGGCTTGCCACAAGAGAGCAATCCCCAAGGCGGGATCCACCTATAAGGACCAGGGAACAGGTGGAGCAGCTCCTTGGGCAAGGGCTTGTGCTTCCTCAAGCCCCAATTTAAAATATCGGTCTTTCTATCCAAGAGACACCAGGGAATGTCTTTTTAAAAAAGAATAATATAGTGGTGGGGGCTGTCCACCATGGGCATGGCTTGCCCCCACCACTCCAAAAGGACAGACAGTCTTTCTGCCCTCTTTGGGGGCCAGTTAGGGTAATTATTCACAATCTGCCCCCTAAGGGGTGGCAAAAGCCCACTAGACATCAGGGAATGTATTTTTTTTTAAACAAAGGGGCTGCACACCATGGCCATGCCTCTACTGCACCAACAGGACAGACAGTCCTTCCACACCCCCTGGTGACCAGATTAGTCTAATTTCCCTCGCTCTATCCCCTGGGAGCCTAAAGCCTACTTGATATAGGGTCAATAAAAATATATAAGGGTGCGGGCTGCCCACTATGTTCATGGCCATGCCTGGCACCTAAATTAATGTGGTGACAGTCTTTCTGACCCCGGACGGCAGATGGGGTGATTGCACCCAATCTGTCCCCTTGGGAGGGGGGAGCAGAAAGCCCACTAGACTCCAGAAAATGTATTTTTTTTAAATATAGGGGTGGGGGTTGCCCAGCATGGCATGTCCATGACCCCACCACAACAAGAGGATAGACAGTCTTTCTGCCTCACTGGTGGACAAATGGGGAAATTGCCCTTGATCTGTGCCTCCGAAGGGCAGAAAGCCCACTAGTTACCAGTGTCTATTATAAAAATAAATATATGGTGGGGCTTCCCCCTAGGGGCATAGTCATGCCCCCACCCCTAAAACATATAGTGACAGTCTTTCTGCCCCCTCTGGAGAGCAGACAGGGTGATTACCCCCAATCATCCCCCATGGGGCAGAAAGCCCACTAGAAATGAGGAAAAAACATATGGGTGGGGGCTGCCCACCTTGGGCATGGCCATGCCCCCACCCAAAAAAGTATTTCTGACCCCTGGGGGGTATTTGGGCAATTATACCAATTGATCCCCTGGGGGCAGAAAGCCCACTAGACACCAAGACTAAATTTATGCAGTATATTTGTGAGGGAGGGGGGCCTATGGAGTTTCTGCCCCCTGGGAGGTGGATAAGGGTATGCACCACCAATCTGCCCCCTGGTGGGACAGAATGCCCACGAAACACCAGGCATTTCATAACGGAGCCAAAAACAACAAACAAAGGGTGCAGCCATACCACCTCCTCAGATCAATAGTGTGTTTCTGACCCCCTGGGGGCAGGTAGGAGTTTTGTCCCAATTGTGGAGGTTGCCTCAAATATGCTCCCCAGGGGGGGGGGGGGGCGGGGTTAGACAGTTCACCTTATATCAAAGATTTTGCCTTTGGGGCAAAAGAAAGTGGTGCAGGTGTTGCTCTTTTGCCTTGGTCACACCCCCATCCGCCAAAAAGGAACAAACTATTCTTTTTCCCCCCCGGGCAGACAGGAGGTTTGCCTCAATTTGCCCCAGAGGGCCAAAAAGCCCACTGTATGGAAAGAATAGTTTTTTAAATAAAATAATAGGGTGGTTCTGGCCCATCTTAACATCTGCCCCACACTCACCCCTAAAGCCTTAACAGTCCTTCCACTCCCCTGTGCACTAAGAAATCCCATCCCAATGGCAAACGAGAGGACATTTGATTCTTTTGGGTGTTCTTTTTACATTTGGGCCGGGAGAGTGTGGCTAACTTCCAATATTGTTCCACTTACAATGGTGAATGGCAGCACTTGTCTTTCATGGGTAGGCTACCACCTGGAAAAACTTACCAGACCCAGACAGTTCTGAAAACTAGAAACGTAGAGAAGTCCAGGGTAGTGTGCTTCAGGTGTATCCCACAACATTTTCTTATTTACAATGCCCTGCAAACCTCAAACTTTGACTAAAAATAAACATTTCCTCACATGTCTGTGAGGAAAACTTCTGTGAGTCTGCAGGAAGCCACACATTTCCTACCACCTATCATTCCCCCGAGGCTCTCAATAAAAATGGTGCCTCAGTTGTGTGGGTGGGCCAAGAGATCTTGAGACAAAGGGCCCTAAAACTCTAAAAGTGGCAAGATCAGAGATAGGCGTAGCTGCAGGATTTTGGGCCCTGCTCAGCCACTAGCTATGGAATTCTATGACCAGGGGATTCCAGAGTAGTGTGCCTTGCATTTATCCCATGAGTTTACCTGCAATGCTCTGCACACCTCAAACTATGCCTGAAATCACACATTTTCTTTGCATTTCTGTGAAGGGTCCATTCTCAATCTGCAGCAATCCCCAAAAATCTTACCTCCCAGTGTACACCACTTGTGCCCATAAAACCGCTGTGCTATTTCTGTGTCTGGGACTAGTACCCACAACAGGAATGGATCAAACCAATTTCAATGGAAGTCCTTGCGAGGGGACCATTACCAGGAAGCACATAACCAGAAAAGATCTGGGTTAGCAGGTCCTGGAAACCCTAGATTAGAAAGAACAGGGAGATAAAAAGGACCAGGAAGTCTAGGACTAGTAGGAGCAGGATCAGTAGGTCCATGAGGGTCAGACTCAGGGGAATGCTAAATTAACTTGACAAGGAACTAGATGGACCAGTGCCAGTGGGAAGAGGATGCCCAGCCTCAAAAGGACCATTACTAGGAGGACCATGATAGAGGGGATTGACAAGAACAAGATGGAACAGGCAAACCAGGACAAAGTAGAATGAGGACATGCAGGAGAACTGGGGAACTGGGAGAGCTAGGGAAATCAAGGTTAGTGGGACTAGCATCAAAAGCCCTTACATGAGAACCAAATAAAGAAGGTCCAGGACTGGGGGCCTGTGAAACAGGAGACCCAGGACACAAAGGACTAGGTGCAGAAGTACATGGGAATGATGACTAAGAAGTACAAGACCAGTACGTTCTGAAGGCTAGTCTGCAGATCTATGAGGGCAAGAAGCAGGAGGACTAGGGAAAGGAGGATCAGGACCAGATTGAAGAGTACTGTGAAGCTTAGGACATGGTGATAAATGGTCAGTAGTACTAGGAAACCATGATAAGCAAGACAGGTACTTGGAAGACCAGGGGGAGCAGTACCATGGGCATCCAGATGACCAGAGCAGAGAGGACTAGGTGAACTTAAAGGAACATGACCAGGCCAGAGCTAAGAGAGCATTGAAGATTAGGACCTAGGGAACCAGGGCTCATATTACCAAGTGGGGCAGAGCAAGGGGACTGGACGGTGGTGGAAAGGAGGATTATGACCAAAATGGCCTGCCTCGGGAGGACCTGAACAAGGAGAACTTGGATCAAGATGGCCAAAATCATTGACTGCAGTACCTGTAGGACTAAAAGTACATAGAAAAGATCCAGGAGGACTAAGACAACCCACACAAAGAGGACAAATAGTAAGAGGGTAAGGATCTGAGAGGCCAAATGGACAAGGAACAGTGGTACCAGGGCTAAGAGGTTCAGGGTGAGAAGAACCAGGACAAACTGACAAGGGCTTGGAGGACCAGAAAGGAATGGAGCCAGATGGGCCAAGGCTGGGAGAACCAGGAAGGGCCAGGATGGCCAAATAGCAAGGACCAGGATGACCAGGACCAAGGAGATGTATGTTACGGCCAGAGCTGCCAACTTTGGAACTGGGGAACCAGATTTCGGTTTCTGCATTGCCTCATCATCCTGTGATTCTGGGCAAATCACTTTGTCTCCCTGTGCCTTGAAAAATGAATGTGTCCTCCTGTAATGTAACTGGTGCTCATGTAAAGCACTCCAATACCTTTGGGTGAAGTTAACGCTATATAAAACTGCAAAAAAAAGAAAAAGGAGATCACGGATAGGATGATTAGTAAGCCAGGTCCACGAGAACTAAGCACAGATTAAGCTAAACTATAAGGGCTGGACTAAGAGGATCAGTATCAATGGGCACATAAACACTAGAAGGACAAGAGATATGGAAAACAAGAGTAGCACAACCAGGGCCAAAAGTGCCACAGAGGTGAGACTAGGGACACAGGCAGCCAGAGCCAGACGGAACAGTTCTAAGGGGACATGGAAACAAAGGACTACAGTTACCAGGAAGATAAGGGCAAAGAGAATCTGGACCTTGAGTACCAGGACCAGGAGGATGATTGGTGAAGAGGAAAAGGAGGATCAGGACTACTAGGTCCAAGCTGTCGAAGGATCAGGGGAACTTGGACAACCAGAGTCACAAGGAACACTGGGACCAGGACAGGACCAGGACAAGACCAAAATGACCAGGCCAAGCCCAAGAGGACTTAATAGGGAAGACCAGGACCAGTGGACATAGTAAAAGGTGAACCACAATGACCAGGCCATGATGAATTAGAATGACCCAAACTAGGAAGACCTGGAGTGCCAGCCCTAGAAAAACCAGATCAACAAGGCTAGGTGGATAGGGACCCAGCAGTCAAGTAGAATCGGAGTTAGGATCAGAGATGCAAGGATCAGGTGGCCCACGAAGGGCCAATACAAGGATGATCCAGAAGATTAGAGTCAAGAAAAAGCACCACATTTAGGAATCCAGCATCAGGGTGATCAGAAATAGTTAGACCAGGACGAGAATCAGGAGAGCCAAAGCAGTTACGAAAAGAAGGGCTTGGAACAGGACTAGGAGGAGTACCAACAACTAAAAGCAAAAAAGGACCTGGAAGAGAAGGAAGAAAACTGGAAGCATGTCAGTCTAGGCTATCCCTTTTGTAAACGGTTCTTATTCATGATTCTTTTGTAGCCAACACCTAGAACCATTCACCTCTTCATCCCACGTATACAACTGGTAACTCTTTGCTGAAAACCCAGAACATGCAAAGTGAATAAAAAGCTTGGACTGTTACAGTCTGGCCTCTTAGAGATAGAAGACGCTGTCTGATGCTGGCAGACTAGGTGGATCCGAGGGCAGAGGGACTAAAAACCTGAAAGAGGAGTTTAAAGGTGGATGGGTGAAAATAAGTTTGGTCTGTGGAGGATGGTAGAAAGGATTTGAGAAACTCTGATGAAGTCAGGAAAAATAGTTAATGGCTAACAAAGGGGTCAAAGGGGTTTGGCAAAAAGCAAAGAAAGCTCAGGATCATAAGAAGGCTCTGATGCGTAGAGTGGGATTAATGGAGGTACCAGATAGATCATATCATATGGCCCTGGAAGGGATTCTGTGTGACCCTCAGATCTTTGCCATTCCATGTACGTGAATGTGTGGTGGGTATGTAGCTAGTGCATAGTAGTTAGACTCCTTGGGTGATGAAAATCTAAGTGCATAGACCAGTGGGAAACATTTTGTATGCTGTGATGGAAAGTAGATACAGCTTCACTAAACAGTGGCCGTGTATTACTGCATCCCTGTGGTTGGAAGGTGATGACCCAGAACTGATGTGAAGGAGAATGGAGAAAAGGATGCCCTGTGAAATTCTGTGAGGCCCTTTTTAGCAAAGAGCTGCTGATTAGTTCTTCCTGAGTAACGACATACGCTAGATGATAGAAGGTAGATGGTAGACATAAGAGGTAGGTCATAGTTTTCTCTTGTTGAAGGTGTCAAAGTTTCTAAGCAAGGTGATCCTTTTGTCTGTGCCTGATGACTGCTCAGGAAGGCTGATGACATCCAGATCTCATGCTTCATTGCATCCTTATTTTGGATACTTCTTCTTTGAGCCATCACTATTGCTACTACTGTGTAGCGCTTAGCACAAAAGCTGTGTCTGAGTGACAGACGGAAAATGATATTTGAAAAAGTATCACACCAAATCAATTCTGAAACCTCATTAGTGGAGCCACATCCCCTGCCTGGAAAATGAGTATTATAGTGAAACTGTGAAATGATGGATCAGTAGATCACAAGAATGGAGGTAACAAAATGTCTTTGTTTACTCAGTGTCTTATTTCTTAAATATTGATAACAAAGTCAATGAGTAAAAATCTCTGTGAGTTTCTTTTTTTCTGTGTCTTTGGTTCCTATATTTCTTTTTCTGATTAACTGGGGAAATCATTCATATCCCAAAGGCATTCAGTTCAATCAATTATAGTCCCATTTCTTTGCTTGTGGCTTCTCGACGGAATACTTCCACAGATTGCCCAGAGATGGGGCAGTTGAAGGAAGGATTTTATACTGTCTATCATATTTAGAGTTAACAAATGGCTGCAAGGGACAAGAAAATAAATAATGACTTCATTACCCTGAGAGAGAAAACTCCCAGTGTGTAGGATCATTATTTTTTTTGTTTTCCAAAACAAACTTCCCCTTGGGAAGTATAGTCCTCCACCATCATACAGAGTTAACTCAATCCTTGAAACTCTAAATCAGGCCCATAGATTTTCTTCCTTTCGTCATGTGATTAGAATGAAAACACTGATTATGCTGTGTTGGTCACTGTATAAGGAGCCCTATGCAATTGTTTATATTTGATAAAATCACCCTAAATATTAGAGGGCTCCATATCACGCTCTATATACAACATTTCCAGTTCTGGTTGGTGCTTTTCCAAATTATTGTTTTCAAGTGTTTTAGTCTGATTTGTCTAATCGAACTGCACCAAAATGAATAATTCCAAAATGCACTGATTTGTTGTAGAAAAAGAGGTGTTCTGATAACATGGCTTTCTGAGTAAGAGCAAGTACATAGCTTTAGACGAGCTTTAACAAGTCTTGCCAAAGTTCCAATCATCTTCATCATTAGTCACGTCTGCATGCAAATGAAAAGAAATAGGAGCATTTGTGGAGCATGAGACAGCTCCATATAGGGCCTCCTATTAGGCTATGTCTTGGCTCAAGGTGTAATGCAGTGGCATTCAGTGCCATGCTGCTAGACTTGGATCCTTGGTGTGGTTTCCCCTGACTTTTTGACTCTACCTCCTGTATTTCTGCTGGTATGCTGGATTTCGTTTTTGCTGACTTAGATGCTTTTGGGCACTTTGCCACTGTTGATCAGTGTCAAAGTGCAAGTGTTCCCTGTATAGATTGTTGTTGTAATTGGTTATCCATGATTGGCATATTTGATTTACTGGTAAGTCCTTAGTAAAGTGCATGGACTGTACCCAGGGCCTGTAAATCAAATGCTACTAGTGGGTCTGCAGCACTGGGTGTGCCACCCACATGAGTAGCCCTGCAAAGGTATCTCAGACCTGCTACTGCAATGTCTCCACACAGTTGTAAACTGCCATTTCGACCTGGCAAGTGCACCCACTTGCCAGGCTCTAACCTTCCCTTTTCTTATATGTAAGGAACCCCTGAAGGAGGCCCAAGGTATCCCCAGAGGCATGGTCCAGTGTATGTGAAAGGTAGGACATTTACTGGTGTGTGACATGTCCTGATGGTGAAATACTGTGTATTTCGTTTTTCACTATTGAAAGGTCTGTCCCATAGGCTAACATGGGAATTACTTTGTAACATCTTACCGATACCTAACTTTCCATTGGGACCAGATAGAGAAATTAAGTTTAGGCTCTCTGAACTCATAATTTAATACATCTTTTTAGGGAGATGGTTTTTAATTATGTGTTTGAAAGTGCCACTTTTAGAAAGTAGGCATTTTCTTGTTTAATCATTTTGTGTGCCTCTTCTGTTTTGTGTATTGACTGTCTGGTTTTGGAGTGCCAGGGGCTGGGGATGGGAATTCAATGTAGACAGGCATTAGGTGGGTTGAGGTGTGTCCTGCCTTTCCTCTGTGACTCATAGCTGGGCTGAATAGACCTTGGCTTCATTTAGAGTGGTGGGAGGAGTTTTACTTGTACCTGAATAGGCAGTATCTCCTCTGCACAATGCTGTCTCCACCTCCTGTGGTCATGCTGCACCAGGGAGGACAAAACTGGTTTGGCATGGACTCAAAGACCCTTGCCCCAAAGAGAACAAAGAGAAAATTGGGTATAAGTAACAGACCACTTCTGGACTCAAGAGCAACCTCTGCCAAGGAGAAGAGCTGGAGAGATGTAAGGAGGAGTACTGCCCCTTTGCTGTGTTGCTTTGCTGGGTTGGCCTGCAGTTGCTGCTTCTGCCAAGGAGAGGACAAAGACTGGAACTTTGCTGTCAACCTGCTTGAAGGAGAATCCCCAAGAGCTTGAGTGTGCTGGCTGGCCTCCTGTTCTGAAGTCTCAGGGACACAAAGACTTCACTTGCAACCCACTGACCAGCACCTGGACACCTCTGTGGACTCCAGTAATCACAAGGGCACCAATTCCAGTTCCTTGGCCCTGTGAATTGTGTGGTTGGTGCTGCGAAAGCAAGAAAAACAAATCCAACACTGTCAGCACTGCCGCGACATGCACCGAGGCTGGGAGCACCACTCGTGAAGTGCACAATCCACCGCCCCGCCTACACAACAGCTCTAACACCCTTCGACACCTGCTGATGCCTAACGTTATTGGCCTTCCTGACGCCAGCGCTCGCACTTACGCCGTCACCACCTGCATCCCGTTATCACAAAGCCAATAAACGATAAGAGGGACTGCATGAACTCTTCAACATCACATTGCCTCAGTGGAACTGACGCCTCACCACCGCCAACTTCCCTGTCCTGGACTTGACACAGCACATCCTCACAGACATGATGCCTCGCCTCCCTCGTGGCAACCAGGAACCTAGCCTCAACCTCGATACCAATACCTCACCTCCACTATGCCTGCATCAGCCCTAGACTTCATTTTCCAAGGTACTGCCATTTGGGGGTCCGTGTGACTTCATGTCCGACACCGCACACCTCGCGGTCGGCTACGTACTTTGGATTTATGCCTGTCACAATGTCGTAATAGCCCCAGGTAGAACTATTTTGTATCTGCAGTTCTATTTTTGCAATAACTGTTCTAAAGTGATATTATGAAACATGTATGTTGGATTTTTGTCATTTTGGTCTTGTTTGGTTTAGATAAAGATACTTTATTTTTCCAAACTGGTGTGGTGTCCATTTGTGGAGTTTTCACTGTGTTACTTTGTGTTTTGAGTACAAATACTTTACACATTGCCTTTGAGATAAGCCTGTCTGCTCATGCCAAGCTACCAAGGGGGTGAGCAGGGGTTATCTAAAGTGTGTAACTTCCTTACCCTGACTAGAAGCAAGGGTCTCTACTTGGACAAAGGTGCATGTCCATCAAAAAATTTGGAAATATTCAAACGTTTCTGACCTTTAGACCTATATATTAGTGCCAGTATCTAAGCCAGTTTCAAAATCACAGGCTGTGTGACCACAAAAGTGATTAGCATTATGTACAAAACCCTTTTTATGAGTTCAAAAACTATTTCAACTTGTAAAAGGACTTTAGTAATTGCTTCAAAATTGCAAATAGGAGGGTTCATGAAAGGTGTTTCCTCCCTCCACTTTTCAATTTGGAAAGGAATTTATTGATAGTTTATTACTGTAATTGCTGTTGCAAACCATTGATGAGCTAACATTCCCCAAGTTGGGGTGATAACTAATTTGCAAATGGGAAGGGGTCCCCATAGAACCCATTTCGCTTTGGGAATCATGTCAGGTGATTAAACCGAAAATGTATTTTTTTTTTTTTAAACCAGCACTGGTTCCTTTAAGAAACATGGGTTACTTAAAAAAAAAACTGTTTACATTTTAGAATACAGTCATAGAGATGATTGTGTGCTGGCCCTTGCAGGCCACCATCTCTGTCATTACATCCAATCACAGAAGGTCACAAATTGGCACTTGCCTAATGAATATTAATTAGCCCGGTTGTTCTGCAGCCCCCTGTGATTCAGTATTTTGTGAACTAACTGAACAGTACATATGTCAGTTTGCAAAATACTATTCCATTTGCAATACTTATGTGTGGAGTTTGAGACCACTTGCTGTGAATTAAATAATACAGCAGACCCTATCTTTCATAAGGAGATGGATGCCAATTGTTTTCAATCCTGGTTTGCAGTTTTACCTGGTTATCTAGCAAAAGGAATTAGTGAAGTTTTTCTGCTTTTTGCTTGTCCATTTGCCAAACAGTGCAGAATATCTACTATTTAGCCAGAAGCCGGGTAAATGGTGAAGGTTTCTGCTATTTGCATGGTCACCGCCCAAATCGTGTAGTATCTCTACTCCTTAGCCAGCGGCCGGGTAAATACTAAAGTTTTTTTTGCTATTTGCATGGCCACCTACCAAACAGTGCAGATTCTCTGCCATTTAGCTAGTCGGCGGGTAAATAGTGACGTTTTTCTGCTGTTCGCACAGCCGCCAGTAAAACAGTGGAGACTCTTTATTATTTAGTCAGTGGCCGGGTAAATAGTGAAGTTTCTCTACTATTTTTAAGGCCGCCAACCAAATAATAAATAATTTCTACTATTTAGTCAGAGCCTGAATCAAGACTCTATTTACCCCATGGCCATATAAATAGCTGCTACTATCTAAATAACCGAAAGAGGCAAACATTTCTCACTGTTTATGAGCAATATTTATTTTTTAAATAAAGCTTTAACAGAGAAATATTGAAGTGAAGGAAATTGCTTTATACAGTCATAAAAACAGACACTCTGCTCTGCACTGAGTCGAACAAGCCCTTGTTTTGCCATGAGCTTTCAGTGACAAAGCATTGATACATCTCCTACAAATTCATTTTTTGGAAGGGACATATATGACACACCTCGTGCAGATACTTTAGCAGTCAGAAAAACATTTCCATGTTTAGTACATCTGGCACTTTCAAACACAAATTCATAAAGTAATTATAAGTAAATGTAAAATTTATGACTTTGCTACCAATCTTCCACCCACCCAATAGCTGTTTCTAAAGAACATCCAAGCCTTTGTTCAGCGTTAACGTATTAGCCTAGTTCTAATCCTCTACTGCATTAAATGCCCTTTAAGTATAGTCTGGTGCTCATGCAGTCAAGCAGTGAGGTATCATCTGCATTACGCAGCACTTGTAAATGCTGTATAATAAGTTTAGGAGAAAACAAATTATTGGCTTTTGCTAGGTGGCGCCCAAATATCAATATAGATGCTGAAGAGCAGGGGATCATGAAATCACCCCTGCTTTACCTATGGCATCAGTCAGATATAGATGCTGCATTGCTACATTTTATGTACAGTCATACGCCTCTATATACTGCCTCTGCAGTTGGAGCCACAACAAATTGCTGACCCCTTAGTTGAAAGCCATTCGGTGGCCAATAAAAGAGACCTACAGCTTAGTTTGAAGGATGTGGACACATTGATGGGAAATATTCCATTAAATAATCTTGTGTGTTACATTTGGTGTGAAATTCTATTTAATAAAGTGGACCCCCCTTCTTCTGTGCTGGGTCGATCCTGGGCTTGGGTAGTTGTTACGGGGGAGGTTTATTTGTAGTTTTCCCCTATGGGTATGGTTTTAGTAGTCCCTGGCCAATTGGGCTACTGGCCTCAGATTGTGACACTCAGAACCTTATACCACTGGTGTCCTAGGACATATCCTTAATCATGAGCCAAAATAGAGTACCGAGTGCACCCCTTTAGCACTTGACCCTTGCAGGGGCAAAGTCGAGCAGTCTAAGGCTTACACAAGGAGGTGGTAAGGAGTTAGAGACTCAGCACTCAACAGCACATCTGATACTAAATAGTAAATTACAGGCCAGTCCATACTTTAGTTTGTAAAAGAAATCCACTTCAACACTAACACACAATGCAGTTACTGTACATAACTATCACTGGACATCATAAGCGATATACCAATTATAAATTAGCAAGTGTGGTAATCTGTGGGTCAATCTAAATTGCTTTGTATGAACAAGTCTTATGTGGGTATGGTCATTGGTCATTGGTCCTTCAGGGGAAAACTCACAGGAGTCAAGAGCAGGGAAGATGTTTAAGCTCTGTTCACCCTTCTGTCCAAGAGTTATTTTTTTTCCAGTCCCCAAAATTGCAACTATTCCTCCCATCTACTTTGGAGTCATAGTTACACAGTATCTTTCTGTCCTTCTAGGTGTTTCACACATGCTAAGCCAGCAGTTCAGTGGGTTTTAGGTTGCCTCACTGCTGTAGGTAATGTGTGATGTGCATGACCTGCTGAGATAGATTTGCCTACTCTTTACACCAGACCAGCCCATGACATATGCCATCCCCTCAGCGGAGCATAAGCAGCACATATAGTGGTGGTGGAGTGACTGTGTGGTGGCCTACCTGTTTGCGGTTAAGTGATTCCCACTTCACAGGCTACACCTTGGCCCAAAAAACCAACATCCAACCCAAACAGAGATAGGAGACCAGCCTGGTTGCAATGGTGGGTCAGGAGACGTTTGATTTCACTGTCTGTGAGCAGATGGACTTCTTCCTTCTAATCACAGCTCAGTACTACAAACTACAGTCTAAAGACGATCAACATCTCTTGCTTCTAGGCACTGGCTGTTCATAGCAGGCATTTAGTAGATGTTCTGGAAGACCTTTCATTCTCAGGCATTGCATGGGCCAGCACACCCTTTAGGTGCACACAGATCATTTGGACCTCACCCATTAATGTGAGTGGTGTAGGTCCTTGATGGACTACAGCGGTTGTAAAAGTTTGCTACCTCGTAAGCTCATTTGCTGTCCTCTGCAAAGGCACCTTATTGTCACTCCTTAGCAGTCACTCTCCTCCATCTCTCAAAGCAGACTCCAAAGAAGCTTTGTTAAAGTGGGGGTGAATCTATATAGTTGAGAGCGCACCACCATCAAGAAAATATTGCAAGGATTTAAATATATTGTGTAGGCTGTCAAACATCTTCTGATTTTGGTACTGAACCTAGCAAGCAGAGTTGGAGATAACCAGAAAAGGGCAGAGGAAATTCCTTAAGACTCAAAGAGGATCTCTGTCACCTCTCCTTCATACCTAAATTTGTGTCCCACTACCAAGGGTCCCTAAAATGTCTTGGAGAAACCCTGAAATTCTAATCTTCTATCTGGGCTCTCTCAAACCCTACAATGTAGGTACAACTTGGATGTATCAAATTTAAAATTAATTCCAGTGTGTCTATAGCGACCTGGACAATACATGCTCCATACATGCATTGTTTACACGCACACACGCACACACGCACGCAAGAACACACGCACACACACACACACACAAACACACACAGACACAAACACACAGATACACACATGTAATATCCATGTCCTACAATGGAATTTGAAGGACCCTGTAGAAGAGGACTGCCAAGCCATTTGAAAAGAGTGCCCAAAAGGCAACTCTCCTGAGCAGGGACAGGTGAAAAAGACCTGCCTTTCCACTACAAATAGCATTGTTGCCACCAACAGCCCAGAGAGCTGACAGTCAACATGTTTGGTGTGTCAGAATGTTTGAATTAATCTCAGCCACTGGTACTCACTCTCACTCAGTCCACATTTCAGTGTATTGTTTCGTTTACTCAACATGCACCTTATATTTGATCCAGCCTTAGGCAAATAAGACTTGTTCCTGCTCCAATAGCAACAGTCCAGTCGGAACTGCAAAGCCAGATACTCTCCAAACCGGAACACAAGCAAACCAAGACAGGTTTCAGCATATCTGTGCCTCTTCAGTCGGGTGCTGCTTGGGGCCAGTGGCCCAGTAATCACGGGACCCACATTTGGATATATCTGTCACACTTAGGGTCCAACAATGAAGAAGATTGATTGATTGATGGATTGATTGAATGCCAAAAAAGGGATGGATGAATGTTTGAATTAATCTCAGTCACAGGTAATCACTCAGGTCTACATCCTAGTCCATTGCTTTTTGCTCATCATGCAAACTCAGATTCGACCCAGCCTTATGCAAATTAACCTGGTTCCTATCCCAATAGAAATATTTCAGCCTGAACTACCAAGTCAGGTCCTCTCCAGGCCAGAACACAAGCAACCCAAGAACAGTTCCAGCCTATTTTGGCCTCTTAATTCAGGTGCAGCTTCGTTCAATTTGGCTGAAGTCAAAGTTATCCTTTCATTCAGTTAAATTCTTGCTTTTTTTGCTTTATATGTTTCAACTTTGTACACACCATATGACATATTATGACCATGCTCGGTGTTTGCTGCCTGGTGTTAAAGAGACACACCGGTTTCTGAAGAAATGGCACAGTCTACAGTGTTTACCCTATGGCAGATGGGTACACTTTTCACAACCATGATGGATATCCCTTCCACAAAATTATACATGCATTACGATACAATGTACTTGTAATTAGGCAGATAGGAAATACTTCACATTTGTGATGGCGTACCCCTCTGCCAAACTCAAAATCAGGCCCTAAGCAACTTCAAAAATAAGTCCATGCGCAGCAGACAGCCCAGCTCAGCAAAACAAAGCTATGGTTGCCACTTCTTGTTTCTTAGCTGTAATGCCCAGAGTGCAAGTGATATCTTGTGGAGTTGCCAATTTAGTGAATATATTTTACATAGTGATTCTTATTATAAAAAAAACAGTAGAAAGACTCCAATTTTCTGCAAGTGCACAGCTGCAGAATGAGATCGTAATATTGGTCCATGGCTAATAAAATAAACAATGTGTATTTGTTTGCACACCTTCATTTGCACAAGTTCAGTCGTGTTTCTGATATTTACATCACTATTCACCAGAATGTACACATGCCCTATATGGGGATTAAGTGAACAGTGGTTTTGCCACCAAGTAGCTTTAGAAAGCGTCAACAATTATTTTTACAATTGGTCCCTCTACTCAGATGAGACTATCATTTAATGACGAAAGTCCAAACCAAGTCCAAAACAAAAGAAATTCATGTACTTCTGAATAGATGTATGATTTTATAGCAATTTCATGAAAGTTGTGTACTCAAAGATGAGAACAACACATATATATGCACACACAGATATACACTATATAACTACAATTGTTATCAAATTAATGACGTGAAGTGAAAACAAAGAAATATATTTACATGTCACAACGCATTATATACATAACAAATGAACATATATTCAAGACATACACTTAGACACAGTGTGAGGTATATGAAAATATGTTTCAACCCAACTAGCAATTAGTCTAGTTATTCTTGATTGTTCTGGGTGAACACTAACACTTGATAGTATGCATCGACGTTTCGACCCCTGGGCAATAGTGCGATTATGTTATCATCTGTGGGGGGTCTTCTTCAGGACTGATTTTAGTAGTAGTAGGGAACAGCCGGATATTCATTGTAGGACATTCAGTGCCAAAGAGAATTCGGAGGAATTAATTAGCCCGCTCTACCACTAGGGAGTTTTGTATGGAGGCGATCGGCCCCAACAAACATCGCCCTATTAGTGGAGTTTTGATGAATATTTGAAGACCCCGAGCGCTAGACGCCGGAGAGTTGAAGGCACTTTCATGCCACTGACTACTAAAACCAGCTGATAAGGAGAGCTGCTTTTGATTTAGGTCAACTACCTTTTTGTACAAGCTGCCGTGCTGTCAATACCCTTTATTTGAAAGCAGGTGGAATCTTATCGAAGGCCACACACAGACTCTATACATAGTCCCGAAGAAGACCCCCCACAGATGATTACATAATCGCACTATTGCCCGGGGGTCGAAACGTCGACGCATACTATCAAGTGTTAGTGTTCAGCCAGAACAATCACGAATAACTAGACTAATTGCTAGTTGGGTTGAAACATATTCTCATATACCTCACACTGTGTCTAAGTGTATGTCTTGAATATATGTTCATTTGTTATGTATATAATGCGTTGTGAAATGTAAATATATTTCTTTGTTTTCACTTCACGTCATTAATTTGATAACAATTGTAGTTATATAGTGTATATCTGTGTGTGCATATATATGTGTTGTTCTCATCTTTGAGTACACAACTTTCATGAAATTGCTATAAAATCATACATCTATTCAGAAGTACATGAGTTTCTTTTGTTCTGGACTTGGTTTGGACTTTCGTCATTAAATGATAGTCTCATCTGAGTAGAGGGACCAATTGTAAAAATAAGTGTTAACCCTTTCTAAAGCTACTTGGTGGCAGAACCACTGTTCACTTAATGTACGAATCCCCAGGTTCTGCACATAACTGGGCTACCCCATTGCTTTATATTGACTATATGGGGATTAAGGCAGGTTTGACTATTCCATTTTTCACCAAATGGGGCACATTTAAGAAATTATGAAATGAGCACTAGATGGTGAAAAATGTATTATGGACATATGTGCTAATGACAACAGAGGGCATGTACTGTATCATGTATCATGATTCTGTGCACAGAGCACAATTATGCACACTTTTAGACTTTGAACTTTCTAAAATGCACACACTCAACTCAAAAAGTTAGTTTTTGAGCTTGAGATAGTTCAGCTCAGAAATATAGCGCCCTTATTGACTCTCCAAGTTTGTGAGTTGACCTGCCTGTGATAGAGCGAAATGTATTTGTGAATTGTAGGGGTGCATCATAATCACTGATAGGCCGCACCCACATGTATTCAGACATATATTCGTTTATATCCATTGTATACTCATGCATGTTTAGCAAAGAATGAATAGTTCACTGAGACGAAGTGAACTCAGCAGTGTAATGGTGTTAGGATATTGATGTAATGTAATGCTTATTAAATTGTATGAACATAATGCATAGAGGAATTAGTTCGTGTATGTAATGTAATTGCAGTAGTTTAAACGTGCACCATATTAAAGTTGCACATGTAATTCATTGTTTGCATAAAGAATCGTAATGAATATGCTTATAGGGAAAAGTAAGATGTGTGTTTAAAAGTTATATGTAAGGGCCTGACTACATATATGCTTAAGGAAGGCCTGGTATATTCTTATGTTAGCTTATAATGTAGGCCGAAAAGGGTTTCTCTTGGAAAGGCTCTCTGGGCATAAACGGTAGATTTAATTTGCACAGTAGACGGTTTCTGTGAAAGTATCTTTTGTTGCAGGTGCAAGGACAAATGTCTCGTTAGTAAGACTAACTCTTTGTTTTCAAAAGATAGAGAGAGGGGAGGCATGGCAAGGGAGTTAGATGGAATGTAGGGATGATACTTTCAGCGGAGAAGGTGCCTGGGACTCAAGGTCAACGAAACCGGCCAGGATGAAGTCACCGTTTCAATGGAAAAGCACAAGAAAGAAGACCTGGCCAAGAGGGCGTAAACAAGGCGTGTACCTTTGTAGTATGGTTTTGTATTAGGGATAGTGCCCTGAGGGAGGAGGCCAGAGAAGCGGTAGGGGAGACCTGAAGAAGGACAGAGCTGAGCTTAGGTATATGGTGATTGCACTTCTTAGGAAGTCTTCATAGCTGACACCATTTATTCTTTCTTGCCTGGGAAAATCGTTATGCAGGGATGTCACTTAGCGTTAGTGTAGGGACAGCAATTGATTTTAAGCTTGTTTAGGCCCAAGAAGAGCAACTTAGAAATAGGAGCAATCATAGTCTGGTTGGTCCTCCTAGAACTTTCTATTCTTCTTATCCTGAGTCGGATGAGATTCCTGCGTAGATTATTATTTGTATTAGTGCCCATCTATTTCTTTAACCTCGTGTTGAGGTGCCTGCACGTTCAGTTATTTTTGGCGATAATAAATTCTCAAACTTGAATTCGGAGTCAGTGGTCCTTTCAGACAAAATGAATGCTGATATCTAACCTGATGAGATTCTCTCCTTTACACTATTCAACAGGTAAAAAGATCTTGGTGGCCAGAAGGTTCTTATAGATAATTAGATAAGAATCGGCGTTATCAGTTGGTAGCAGAGTAGGATGGTTACCTTTGATGGTAAGGGGAGATCTAGAGCAAGATAAGAGATTAAGTTGCCCCATAGAGCCCGAGTGATGCAGATCCAGAGGACCGCGGGAGAAGGATGTCGGAGGTCGTGGAAAACTGACGGAGAGTGACGGTGCGGCGGAAGTAGCAGTTCGTAGTAGAGTGAGTATGAAAAGAGTGATGTTTAGTAGATTGCGGTGTTTTATTGTTGTGTGATGTCTTGCGGAGTTGGAACGAAAGTTGTGTAATTGAGAAACGGACCGTGAGCGCGCGCGGGACCGGGAGATTTATTGTGGTGTAGAATACACCCAGAGTTGAGAACGTTGACCAGAGTTGTGGGGGTCACGAGACGTCATTGACAGACCCACTGAAGATAGGGAACACATGAGTGAGTGTGTGAATAACCAACGCAGGTCGTAGGTTATTGTGTGCAGAACATCGAGTGATTGAATCCTATCGAGTGTGCTAAAGGCGATTGTCCGGTCGTTTCGCGGACAGACGATTGCCAGATTGAGGTCAACAAGCTCAAGAGGCTGATCGGTCATTGGTAAGACTGACGGTCAGAGAGATAATTGTTCGGTAGGACGGACATTATTTCAGAGTATGATTGGGACAGATGCGAGCGAGAACAAGTGAATTGGAAAGGAGGGGAACTGCTGCGAGCGGAGGAAAAGTGACGTCAGACAAGTGCCGCGCTGCGATAGGCCGGTTGGTGTGAGCCGCGCTGGGATTGGAGGATTGGAATCAGGAAGTAAAAGCGGACATTTTGAGTGCAAATACAAAGTTGATTCATCATGAAATGTTTTAAAGCTTTAAGGGAACTTTGTAGAGGTGATAGACATGTGGTTGTTCGGGAGGGAGAGGAAGCTCCTCCCGAGGACACACCAGCACATTATATGGCAAAGAATGTAGGATTGCATACCATAATTTGGCTTGAGAATTGGCATAAAATGACAGAAGCAGAAGGAGAATTGTCGTTCCTCGATATGGTACTTTCAGGTTAGAGGTGCTGTACCAGCTCAAGAGTGTAATGGCTTCATTACGACCACTACCTAGACCTACACAGTTTGAGGCACTACATGCGTGGATAAGGGCAGCGTATGATAGGAAGAAGGACAGATGCCAAGAAAGGGTGAAGAAATCGGTCAGGGCATTTCAAGATGCAAGGTGGGATGCCTTGGAGAAAAGGTGGAGAGCAGACACGATCGAAGGAGATAAGTTATACCCACTGCTGATACAAAATGGAAAGATTACAAGAATTGATGAGGACGACAGTGATCTAGATGACAGTTTGTTGGATAGGATGTTGGCAGAGAGGCCACCACCATTTAACCCAGATTTAGAAGAGGGAAAGATGACCCCAGCAGTGGCAATAGTTGATGAGAGCCAGAACCAGACTAGCATGAGAGTAATGGGAAGAATTTCCACAGGAATGGAGGGGGCAACGGCGTCTATGATAACACAGCCTCCTGTGGGGAACACAAGATTACCGGACTCCTTGACAGTACCGGTTACCATTGGCCCTATAGTACCGGTATATGACCCAGACCGAATGAGAGAAGGGAGCTCCGTGCCGATGAGAAGGGAAGAAGGAAACAGTGAGAGTGGGAATGGGTTCGGAGTACGAGTGGTTCATTTCCCAAGACCAATAGACACAAGTACGCCGTTACCGGCTACTGCGGACTCTTCATGTGGGCGAGAAGAGGAGAGACCGGAAAGACCGAGGTCTTTACGGGAATCCAAGTCAGCTTTGAGGGAGTGGACACCAACAGTAACGAACCAAGAGGATAGGATGCAAAGAGATAGGGCACAAAATGTCTCGGAAGACAGACCAGGTTCCAGGTATATGGAAGGGAATAGGTCACAAGGACAGAATAGTGACTGTGATGAGCGAGATGGCTCGGGTTGTCGAGACGTACTGAGGAGTGCAGTACAGGCAAGGTTGCTAGACGTAGTGAGGCTGAAAGCAGAGGTAGACGAAATGATCAGTGGGGGTCTGCCTTTGGAAAGGATAGAAATTTATGGATCAGATGAGCTGCTGTTTGTAGCAAAAGATGTGACTCGAAAAGCTAGAATGGCACATGATAGATTGAAGGAATTGGCCAAAAGATATGAAGTAGATCTGAACAAAACTAAAGCGTTGCAGGGACCACATAGACTACAGTACAGTGACCAGGAGCTGGAGGAGAAAAGACTCACAGGATTAAAGACGCACACCAGAGACCTGATCATAGGAATGAGAATATGGATTTTGTTGGACAAATGGGAAGAAAGGTGGTCCAAAAAGAAACCAGTAAAGAGAGCAGAAGGGAAACGCCGCCGCCAGGAGGGGGGCGACGGGTGTTGGAAATTTTCCGTTACGAGAAGTACAGAATGGAGGGTATGTGCATGTGCCGTGGAATAGAGGTGATTTGGCTGCATTTACAAATGATTTTCCTCGGCTGAGGGAAAAACCGGTGGCGTGGTACAAGCAGGTTGAGCGGTTTGTGAAGATTTCAAAAGTATTGTGGATTGATTTGAACACTTTGTTTGACTTAGTGGTACCAGGAGATTTGTGGACAGCATGTAAAATCGCTATTGAATGGCCGACTTCGGAACCGAAAAGAGAGGCGGTTACAAATGGTCCATCACCTGATGTCATGAAAAAGTATGAGCAGGTGATTACATGGTTGAAGTCGAAGATTTCACCTCAGGATATAGATTGGGTTAAGATAGATCGGACTGTACAGGAACCCAAGGAAACTGTGCATGAATATTATGAACGACTTCTGCAAGTTTTTAAACAGTATAGTGGGTTGGATGTTTTGGACCCTAAGGATATGGGACAGTTTGTCTCAAAGTTTGTAACGGGTCTGAGAGGGGAAATCAGCCTCATGATACAGCACCATTTGATCTGCTGGCAGAACAAGCCACTAGATGAAATTTTGCGGTACGCGAGATACTGTAGTGATGAGGTGGATTCGAAACACCGAAAGCTAAAAGACAAACTAATGCTTGTCCAGATGCAGACGGCACAGAGTCAGCCTAGTGGAGGGACCTTGGGGAGAAAGCAAGGAAATTTCCAGGGAAACCAGAATGGGCAGGTACAGGGAAAGGGAAAACCAGTAGACCCCAAGACAGGAATGGACGTGGCCACACTAAAGAAGACCACTGCGTGTCATCTTTGTCGCCAGGTCGGACATTGGAAACGCGAGTGTCCTTTGAACCCAGCTAATCAGGTACAGGAAGAGGAAGAGGGGGCTCAGGCACCCGCGCAGGAGGTAGTTAACACAATAACGAGACCTAGGACGATGAAAGGGGGTTTACAATTCTCACGCTCAGATTCCCCAAGCTCCAAGGTTTTCACAAGGAACACGAACGTACCAACAGATGCCCCTGTTCGAACGCTATGATGAGGATAGCTTAGACCCTTTATCCTGACGGTGCCTGAGAGGGGAGGAAGACTGCACACTTGGAGCGGTCTTGGAGGTAGACCAGAGAGGACCTTTTGTGGAGGCAGAGATTGAGGGCAATCCTGCAACACTTTTGGTTGATACTGGAGCTACCCGGTCTACTGTAAGATCTGCAGTAGTCCCTAACCTACCCCTCTCGGGACAATCGATCCAGGTTGTTGGAGTAGCGAACAAGAAGATGAGCAGCCCATTGACAGAACCGATCTTAGTAAAGATAGGTACTTTCCAAACTAGACATCAGTTTGTAGTATGTGATACGAGTCCAGTTTGCCTTTTAGGGAGAGATCTGTTGTGCAAGTTGAACTGCACGATTTATTGTACACCACGGGGAGTGGAGGTCCAGACGATAGATGACGATGCAGACTTTAAGATTACCAATCAGCTTCTGTGTATAGATCTGTACCCAATGGTGACTGTGGAAGAACTTCCACATGATCTGAGAGACGCAGTGTCGTCTGTGGTGTGGGATTTCGCAGGAGACGAAATAGGTCTAATCAGAGGGGTTGAACCAGTGCGGATTGAGGTGAAACAGAATGTTGATTTCCCAAGAACACCTCAATACAACCTGTCGACAGAAACGATTGCAGGAATAAAACCTGTGATCGAGACTTTCATTGAGAAGGGTATTTTGAAGGAGATCAGAGGTAGTCCCTGTAATTCACCCATAATGGGACTACAGAAACCGAGCAGGAAATACAGGATCGTGCAAGACCTGCGAAAGGTCAACATGATAGTTGTCCCTTGTTGTCCAGTGGTACCGAATCCTTCAGTAATACTGTTTCAGATCCCATGTGAAGCCGAGTGGTTTACGGTTATCGATTTGTGTCAAGCCTTCTTTTCGATACCGCTCCACGAAGAAAGCCAATTTCTTTTTGCGTTTAGGCTAGAAAATCGCGTGTTAACATGGTGTCGTATCCCTCAAGGGTATACGGAAAGTCCATCGATCTTTAACCAGATCCTGAAGAAGAACCTTGAGAGTCTTGTGTTGCCGCAGAACTCAGTTCTCGTGCAGTACATAGATGACTTGCTCATTGCCTCAGAAACAGAAGATGCTTGCAGAATTGACACAGTAGCCTTGTTGAACCACTTAGCAGAGAATGGACATAAGGTGTCCCCGAACAAGCTGCAGTACTGTTTGAATGAGGTACAGTACTTGGGACACAGATTAGAAAAAGGCAAGAGGAAGGTGTCACCAGATCGAATTGAGGCAATAATGAGCATGGCAGTACCCACTACACAGAGGGAAGTTAGGATGTTTCTGGGAATGGTTGGCTATTGTCGACAGTGGATTCCTAGTTTCTCCTTGAGAGCAAAGCCTCTGCAGAGGCTTACACACAAGGATGTGAGTGATCCTGTACCATGGGACGAGGAGTGCTTGGTGTCATTCCTGAAGCTGAGAGATGATTTGTGCAGGGCTCCCGCACTGGGAATGCCTGATTACAACAAGGCCTTTTCATTGTTTTGTTACGAGAGAGGAGGATGTGCATTAGCAGTGTTAGCTCAGAACCATGGAGGTGTCCGTAGACCAGTTGCCTACTTTTCAGCTACTTTAGATCCAGTAGCTTCTGCGTTGCCCGGATGTCTAAGATCCGTTGCTGCAACAGGTGTCAGCATTGAAAGATGTGAAAGCATTGTAATGGGACATCCATTGACTGTACATGTGCCACATTCGGTTGAGTTATTAATGACCAGGACCAAGACCCAGCACCTAACGAACAATAGGTTAACGAGGTACGAGCAAGTCATACTTGCCGCAGAGAATGTGACTCTGAAAAGGTGCTCCATCTTGAACCCTGCGACATTGATGCCTATACCGAACACAGATGATGAAGATTGTGAGGACCATGATTGTCTCGATGTGACCGAACTTTGCACCAAGCCGAGACCTGACATTGTCGATGAGCCATTGGCTGACCCAGATGAAATTTTCTTTGTCGATGGTTCATGCTTAAGAGACAGTGTGGGGCAATTGAGAGCAGCGTTTGCTGTATGTACTATTTCAGGAGTGGTCGACGCTGCTTGCCTAGAAGGAGTACGCTCCGCGCAGGTAGCTGAGATCATTGCCTTGACCCGTGCCTGTTTGGCCGCTGATCGAATTCGAATCACGATTTACACAGACAGCCAATACGGCTTTGGCGTGGTGCATGACTTCGGGCAGTTATGGTCTCAGAGGGGATTTTTGACATCATCTGGCTCACCCATTCGTAATGGAGAATATGTAAGACAATTGTTAGAAGCATTACAGCATCCGAAAGAAATTGCTGTTGTAAAGTGTTCAGCCCATGGGAAGGGGGAGGACTTTGTATCCTTGGGTAATAACTACGCAGATGAGGTAGCCCGCTTCTGCGCAGAACAAGGATGCATATTCACAGGAAGAGAGATAGAAGAGAGCCAAGAGGGAACCGATCTCAGCATAATGTTGACCATGGCAGACACTTGGGAAGAGCTTAAGCGATTGCAGGATGAAGTTTCTAACCAGGAGAGAGAGGGATGGATCAAAGCTGGGTGTGAGAAAGGAGACGTAGATGTGTGGGTATCCAACGATGGGAGAGCTGTGTTGCCGGAAGAATTGTTGAGTCCGATGGCTAGATTGATACATGGACAGGCACACCTGGGTAGAGACGCAATGATGAGAGTGTTCAGACAGACGTGGTATAACCCACGGTTCCGAGCAATGGCTGAGACGGTATGTCAGAGGTGTGTTACATGTCAACAGATGAATGCTGGAAAGAAAACTGTAGTTACACTGAGTCATATTGGAAGGTCAGGAGGGCCCTTCAATAGATTACAGTTGGATTTCGTGGAGATGCCTAGGTGCAATGGCTTGAGGTACATTCTAGTGATAGTATGTATATTCTCACGGTGGGTGGAGGCTTACCCCACACGCAGGTGTGACACTCTGACAGTGGCTAAATTACTGTTGAGGGAGCTCATCCCTAGATTCGGGATCCCGACCTCTTTGGAATCAGATAGAGGTGGGCACTTCCATAGCGAAATCATGAAGTTACTTTGTGCAGCATTGAACATTGACCAGAGACTCCACTGTAGCTACAGACCAGAGGCTTCTGGGATGGTGGAACAAGTTAATGGAACTTTGAAGGCCCGGATGGCAAAAATGTGTTCTTCAACATCCCTGAAATGGCCCGACGCCTTGCCACTGGTGCTCATGAGCATGCGAAGTGTCCCAGACAGAAAGACTGGGTTGTCCCCCCATGAAATATTAATGGGGAGGGCAATGAGACTGCCAGCAGTACCAGCTACAGCCTTGATAAGCATCACTGATGATTTGATTCTCGATTATTGTAAAGGACTCTCTGATGTGGTCCGTTCTGTATCCCAGCAGGTGCAAGCAGCTGTGGTTCCAGCCTCGAGTGATCTGTGCCACGACTTGTGTCCCGGTGACTGGGTGCTCGTCCGGAAGCACGTGAGGAAGAGTTGCTTGGATGCCCGTTGGCGTGGTCCGTATCAGGTGATTCTGATCATGAACACAGCAGTAAAGTGTGGAGGATTGCCGAACTGGGTGCATGCTTCCCATACCCGCAGAGTTCCAGCACCCTTGGAAGAAACAGCTCCTCTCGCAAATGAAAATCCAGCTGATGTGGAAGGGCCACATGAGAGGACAAGCCAAGCTGTAAGGGTCGCTGACACAGCTGGTGGTGCACTAGAGCAAGCAGAAGGGGGTTTCCACATCTTGAACCCTGACTCAGGCACCGAAGAAAGAGAAGGTGCAGTGGGCGGAGAAGAGTCAAATGCAGCAGAAAAAGGAAGTAGTGCACTGGGTATAGAAGGGGAAGGCAGACGAACGAACAGAAGTGCTGAAAGTTGGCCTGAAAGACAGAGGCGACTGAACCTGAGGTTAGCACCTGAGAGAGACCTTGCTCCAGTGTCCGAAGTATCTGAAACCGAAGCAAGCGACGAAGACCAAGCACAAGACAGTCGGCGAAGGTCCAAGAGAACAAGAGTGCCTTGTCGCAGATACTCTACCCCTGAGTGGACTTACACTGTGTTTGATGCAGGGGGTGGTGAATACAGGGAGACTGATGTCAGTGGAAGTGTTCAGTCGGAGCCCGAAACTGGTGGTGAAGGTGGTGCTGCGGATGCCAGGGTTCGAGATAGACGGAACACTGACACTCACGATTCCGAATCCCCACTTCTGAGTGAAGTCCGAAACTTGCTTTTGCATCGGGTCGAATTCCCGCCTTCGGAGCTGAGCCGTTTTCACACGAAGTGCTGGTTTTGCGTCTTGAACTTTTGTATCACGTTCTGGTCGTGCTCAATGAGGATCTCATTATGGATCAGTAAAGAACTGTAAATAAAAGTCTAAAAGAAGAAGATAACCTAGGTCCGAGTGGAAGAAGAATAAACTTAGGGACTTTCCACAAGAAGAGGAACGAAAACTAGGGAAGTCTTTTTCTGGACTGTGTAAATAAGTTGTGATCGGAAAGGGAAAGCCCGGAGATTTCATGGTTGCTCGAGCTGGTTAAGCAAGTCATAAATAAAGGACAGAGACTTTTCTGAGTTCTTTGCGATAACCAAGATTTTTTTTTTGGAGAACTTTCGAAATCATGGAACCGGGAAATCCCAATCGTAGAGCAAAATGGATTATAGGCATTCTTATAAGTAGTGTGATACTTTCTATAATCATAGTAGTTGTAGTCTCATATACTGGTTCGCATGAGCCAGAAGTAGAGGCAGTGACAGGGACACCCACACCTATCACACCTAGTCAGAAGGGGGTAGACAGGGCAGCTGATAGAGCTATGATATTAGAAGAAAGTCGTAGATTACATGTAGATTTGTCTAAGGGTGATTTTAAGCTTAATGCGTATGCTAAGTTGTTGTATGAGTATGTTGACGTGATGGATGCGAAAGATTGTTATGTGTGTATGCAGTTGCCTACTTCGGTGGATGAGGGTATTAGGTATCATCATCTTCCACTGACTTATGGTATTTCATGTAGTCTTTTGCTTAGTTTGTTTTATGAGAGAGAACAGTTCGAGTATTTCTTTTCCAATTTCGATGCAGTGCTTCCTGAAGTCCCAGCTTACAAGCATTTGAATAAGTATGACTATTATAAGACTGAGGACAGACTGAGGAAGTACTTCATACCGAGTTTGGAATTGGATACAGCATTCGCACACAGACACAATCTGACTTGCTTGATGTCGGATGTAGAGAGAAAGTTTGTAGATCAGGTTGAAGATAGGTATAGAAAGCTGACTGAATCCCGAGACTTAGGGCATCACAGGACAGATTGGACGGAGGAAGAACGGTTGCATAAGACCAAGGGAAGCTATGGTCCTATAGCGTTAGATAAGGAGCAGAGGGGTAAGTTGTGTATAAGGCGTTATCAGACTTACTACGAAAAGGTTCCAGTGGGACAGAGTACTTGTGATCATGTTTTCACCATGGCAGATGTGGCAAAAGATTTTCTCCAAGGTCCTGTACAAGTGATACCTACGGTGTATTACGTATGTGGGAAGAATGCTTATGTGAGGTTGCCTGCAAATTGGTATGGAACATGTTATTTGTCAATAATATTTCCAAAGATTTACCATACAGAAGACTTAAATCTTCTGGAGGGTGGAGAGCATTCAAGAACGAGAAGAGCTGCAAGTGCAGGAATCGTTGTGGGGGATATCTTTGGAGCTATGATACCTAGTCTAGGAGTAGTCTTGAATGATGTGAAGATCCGGAGGTTAGCGACTGTGGTGGATGAATTTTCGATGAACACAGCAAAGTCGTTGGTGTTGGTGGAAGGAGAGATGTTGTCGATAAGGGGTATGGTTTTGCAGAATCGCCTTGCTTTGGATGTCCTATTGGCAAAAGAGGGCGGAGTCTGTAAAATGCTGAAGGTTCAAGAGTGCTGCACTTATATACCAGACCGTAGCAAGGATCTGGAGAAATATATAAGTAACATCACTATGATCCACACAAAGATAGCGGATTTGACCGAAGAAGGGGCCTGGGAAAAGGTCGGGAAGGGTTTTGGTCAAGTGGGAGGTTGGTTTGCAAACCTAGGAAAGGGATTCCTTGGGTACTTCCTGAGACCACTCCTTATCTTGGTGGTTTGTGTGGCTGGCTTGTGGATTATGATCAAGGCCTACAAGTGGTATCGAGCAGGCAGAGTCAAGAGAGCTGTGAGGGAAAATGACATGAGATTGGCAAGACTGCAGGACAATCAGTATAAAAGGCTCAAGAGCATGGAGAACTTCAGATCAGGGAAGATGGGAACAAGTTCTGTTTAGGTCGGTTCCTTCTCCGAGGGAGTAGAATGAGATGTGATGACAGGAGTCATCAAAGGGGGAACTGATAGAGCGAAATGTATTTGTGAATTGTAGGGGTGCATCATAATCACTGATAGGCCGCACCCACATGTATTCAGACATATATTCGTTTATATCCATTGTATACTCATGCATGTTTAGCAAAGAATGAATAGTTCACTGAGACGAAGTGAACTCAGCAGTGTAATGGTGTTAGGATATTGATGTAATGTAATGCTTATTAAATTGTATGAACATAATGCATAGAGGAATTAGTTCGTGTATGTAATGTAATTGCAGTAGTTTAAACGTGCACCATATTAAAGTTGCACATGTAATTCATTGTTTGCATAAAGAATCGTAATGAATATGCTTATAGGGAAAAGTAAGATGTGTGTTTAAAAGTTATATGTAAGGGCCTGACTACATATATGCTTAAGGAAGGCCTGGTATATTCTTATGTTAGCTTATAATGTAGGCCGAAAAGGGTTTCTCTTGGAAAGGCTCTCTGGGCATAAACGGTAGATTTAATTTGCACAGTAGACGGTTTCTGTGAAAGTATCTTTTGTTGCAGGTGCAAGGACAAATGTCTCGTTAGTAAGACTAACTCTTTGTTTTCAAAAGATAGAGAGAGGGGAGGCATGGCAAGGGGAGTTAGATGGAATGTAGGGATGATACTTTCAGCGGAGAAGGTGCCTGGGACTCAAGGTCAACGAAACCGGCCAGGATGAAGTCACCGTTTCAATGGAAAAGCACAAGAAAGAAGACCTGGCCAAGAGGCGTAAACAAGGCGTGTACCTTTGTAGTATGGTTTTGTATTAGGGATAGTGCCCTGAGGGAGGAGGCCAGAGAAGCGGTAGGGGAGACCTGAAGAAGGACAGAGCTGAGCTTAGGTATATGGTGATTGCACTTCTTAGGAAGTCTTCACAGCTGACACCATTTATTCTTTCTTGGCTGGGAAAATCGTTATGCAGGGATGTCACTTAGCGTTAGTGTAGGGACAGCAATTGATTTTAAGCTTGTTTAGGCCCAAGAAGAGCAACTTAGAAATAGGAGCAATCATAGTCTGGTTGGTCCTTCTAGAACTTTCTATTCTTCTTATCCTGAGTCGGATGAGATTCCTGCGTAGATTATTATTTGTATTAGTGCCCATCTATTTCTTTAACCTCGTGTTGAGGTGCCTGCACGTTCAGTTATTTTTGGCGATAATAAATTCTCAAACTTGAATTCGGAGTCAGTGGTCCTTTCAGACAAAATGAATGCTGATATCTAACCTGATGAGATTCTCTCCTTTACACTATTCAACAGGTAAAAAGATCTTGGCGGCCAGAAGGTTCTTATAGATAATTAGATAAGAATCGGCGTTATCACCTGCAGCACTTGCACTAATTCAAGAATTTCTTGTCAAGATGTTTTTTAAAGATTGGTGTCTTGCAAGGGTATCACATTTTTAGCCAAAAATTAATTTAATTTGCACAGGAAATGTGACCTTTTCACAACGCACACAAAATGTGCCTTTTTCACAAGGCAACCAGTGCTTTGTGCTGCTTTGCGTCACTTTGTCACTTGTGTCAAGGGGGCGTTAATGAGTTGTAACATCCATAGGTTAGGATGGAAAACCTCATCTGCTAAGACAGGCAGACTGGGCTATGCATCAATAACTAACACCTTCTTGAAGGAGGTGTTTAATAGAGTGAGAGCTTTCGTTCCTCAAATAATACACAGCTTGCCTGCTTCAGTGTTTGTCCAGGCATACCATTTTTTATTGGAATAGCATGCTTCGTGTAAAAATCAAAAGACAGTGCACAGCCACCTCTGCGAGGCTATGCATTCCGTAAGGCAGCCTTTTTAGTGTACCAGCTTAGAGCAGCAGCAGGCCATTTTGAAGAAGTTTAGCTCAGTGCTGTTTTCTCTCCATTGTGCAACACTGCAACTTTCCAAAGGAAAATATCAGCTTGCGCTTGTGAATTAAATATATGCACTTTAAACATTGCAATATCTCAAACAAAGGTGTACAGCTACGCTGTATAAATTAAAGAAACGTGACTGGAGCTGAGCAAGCAGAGATGCCCAAACCAATTGCAGTACAGACACAGGTTGACCATGGTACAGCCCCATGAAATCAAAAGTGATTTAATCTTTGTGCCACCTTTGCACTTTTTTACAGGCTCTCCCATCCGCAGTGTCCTTGAAGGATTCTCTTCTTAGGAGTAGTAAAACGAGACATGTACTTCTTCCTTACACCATTTTCATTTTCTTTCCCATGGTGCTCTACCCTACCTACACGGGAGAACCTAATTTACTTGAGTGTAATTGCTTTGAAGAATCTTAACGGCATTACATGTTCTATATTATGAAGGTTTTCTCTGTGTGCTTCTTTTCACTTACCACCAGACTACAGTAGAAGCCACAAGCTGTGCAAGCTGATTTTCATGCTTTCTTCTCATTTTGTACTAAATTAGTCATGCCCTTGATACTTTTACATGTTATTATTATGATTAAGTATTTATAAAACTCGGCTTGTGTTCTAAGCAGCATGCAGTTGAATACATAATGCCTCTGCACTGCAGAATAGCACTGAAACAAAATAACACCAAAAGCAGCTTAACACGTGCGAGATATAGTTTATATGACACTCTCTAAACTTCTGAATAAATATAATAGGAAGTTAGAAAGGTTTACCATTCGGTTGATAGCAATATAAAGCTGTGCACTAGCACGAGTTGCCTGCATGAGCTTGTGATGATTTCGGTCATAATTGTCTAATCAGGACTGAGATAGTTGGATCCAAAAGTGGGTACAACCAATAGGTGCTTGAAAGTGTATGAGATACAAGACCTGATAACAAAACATTTTAGACAGGAGCTATTACATGACCTTGGTGGTAAGCAGTGCTTAATTTGTAAAAAATTAAGTGCCAGGGCCCTCGTCAGAAGGCTACCGCAGTTTGTACCACCCATTGACAATCCCAGCGTAGCCAATGACAGTACCTACACAACTAACCATCACACTGCTAGAAGTATGACATTTCAGGCTGTTTCAGGCCCCTAAAGCTATAAGAATGGCTTGGGCAACAGGTATTAGTTGTTTTTAATGTATATTGAATGAATAAACATCTGTTCTTCTTATCCCTAAATTACACAAACAGCACCGCCATGTGCCAACTGCCATAAGTGCCGGTGATGACAATTATGTGCTGGTGCTCAGCACTGGAAACCACCAGCTCAAATTAAGCACTAGTGGTAAGTTAAGGAAAGGCTTGCTCCAAACACCATTTGCTATTGTCTTATGAAAACAGGATTCTAGAAGTACTAACTTGTGATAAGAACATCTGCATATATTCCTTGCATGCTATTTTGTTTTGCTTGTGTAAGAAATTGGGTTATTGGTTGAAGGAGATAGAAGCCCCACCCAGGCAACAACCACAATTCTTGTCACAAAAGACACTAAATTAACCTGTGCTTAACCCTCTGGTAGCTTGGCACAAAAGCAAGTAGGCTTAACTTCGAGTCAATGTGTAATATATTTATGCAGCACGCAAACAGAAATAAAGTGAAAACACAATACTAGAAGAATCCCAATTTAGAAAAATAGAGTAATTTTTAATAAGTAAAATTATACTAGAAAGACAAACATCCAATCAGTAGAACCAGACATATGTAGTTTTAAAGTTTTTGGGAAAAATAGCTCCTAAAAGCGCAAAGCTCCACTTGCGATCTTCTTGTCGAAGTTAACAGGGGAAAGTCATAAGTTCAGATATACCGCAATGGAGTGCGGGTCGGCTAAAGGGACCTGGTTAGCCCCACTGAAATGTAACCTTCAAAGTCCTATGTGAAAAGTTCCATTTGCAGTGGAGGAAACCATGAGGAGGAGGCTGACTGTTGCGGATGATCGCCGATGTAGCACAACGAGCAGGTTAGGTGGTGCGGATGGTCTTTGCTGTTTTTCCTGCTACAGTCAGAGCTCTACTACCTTCCAGATGGTGTGCTATGTGTTGTTACAAAGCAGACACTATACAGGCAAAGCTGGACTCACAGGTAACCTTAAGGACCCTGAGGACCCCCTCCATTCAAAGGGAACAGGAGCCACAGGATAGTGACTCTTGTGGCTGTCGGCTACTACAACCTGGTTGAATATGTTGAGAATTATCTGTTTAGAAGACACCAGATGACACCTGACAGTAGTCATGCTGGCTCCTGTGTCTCTCAGAGCCTCCACATGCTGCCCATTGATGATACCCACTACCTTTACTGTTTAGCATAGAGTGGAATAGCATTGAGTGGAGTGGTGTACAATGGAGTGGCATAGAGTGGAGTGGTGTACAGTGGAATGGCATACATTGGAGTGGGATACAGTGGGGTGCTGTAGAGTGGAGTGGCATAAACTGGAATAGCGTAGAGTGGCACGGCATAGAGTTGAACAGCATAGAGTGGAGTGGTGTAGAGTGGAGTTGCATACCGTGGAGTGGCATAAAGATGAATAGAGTGGAGTGGTGTAGAGTTCAGTGGTTTAGAGTGGAATAGCTTATAGAGGAGTGGATAGAGCATAGTGGCATAGAGTGGAGTCTAGTTTAAACAGGTGTAGCATGAGATATAGATGAAATTTGGCAGGAATACAGATTATGGGGTGAAAAGGGTAATTTTTGGTAGTAGCTGTATATTGGATAAGTAGTGTTAAAGATATAAATCACAGTATAACGCAGTAACTTTGCAGTATACTGCTGTATATGCTGATCACAGGGGAGTATATCATTGGCTAATGGCTGTCTTTACAAAAGTAAAATGCAGCCATGTAGTTTTCACCACACTTTGGCTGTGTGCTGAGTTAGGGCCTTGGATACAGGTAAGTAGTAGGTTTTGTTGCTGTTCCCTGCCTATTTCCACTTTATTAATGTGTAATAGATAGGGAAATGTTTTTATATTTTTCTCTTTATTTTTAAAGAATGTACAGAGTACCACGCTATTATATTCAAAGTACCATTGTGATTACAGGAAAAATAAAAACAAAGGTGTAAAAAATAGAAAATACTGTGTGAAATACAGTGTAGCACAGTAAATTCTTTTCACAAATGAATTGTTTTCTGATTTTATTAACTGGTGCCGTACTTTCTAGGTAGTACAGCAATACTTTGTTATTGTTTTTTAAGTAAATAAGTAAAATATAGTGTAATACAGTGTATTTTTAATTTTTTTACATATTTAATTTTAAAAAGACATTTTTAAGTACTTCAATACTTTCTAGGTGCTGTTGTGGTACTCTGTTACATTGTTTTTAAAATATATAGCGATGTATAAATAATTTTCATACCTATTACCACTTTAATAAAGTGGTAATAGGTAGGGAAAAAGTATAAAAACCTACTACTTACCTCTATTTAAGGCCCTAACCAGGAACACAGTGTGGCAAAAACACTATGGTTACTTTCTACTTTTGTAAAGGCAATCATAAGCTAATCATATACTGTCTTGTCATCGGCAAGGTCTGCAAAATTAACATGAACTTACTGTGGTATACTGCTACCTGAGATATCACTAAGATTCAGAGTCTTATAAGTTTAAAATTACTAACCCTACCTACCTCTACTACCTAAAAGGATCATCTAACATCATAAACTATATTCCTGCCACATTTCATAAAAATACATTCACCTGTTTTGGCGCTACATCCCCGTACAAAGTCTATGTAAAATGCATATATGTAAAAACGCATTTTGGGACCTCCCCTTTTCTCCTTGCACCCCCTTAACAAATCAGTGTAGAAAAAGCAATTGGTCTCCAAAGTTTTGTGGAGATTCCTCTGGGGTGTCAATTGTGGATTTGAGCAGGCCCCCTCAGCATGTGCCTGTGCTTCTCCCCACCAGGGGCCCCATGAGACTTTCTGCCCGTCTAAGGATTGAATAAGGGTATTCACCAATCTGCACTGCAGGGGGGAGGGAAGAAAGCCCAGTAGACACCAGAGTTTTCTTATTTGCTGTTTTTTGTGTGAGCACTCCGACCAGCCCGGGTTTGATACGTGCCTGCCCAAGGCACAAGGCCCAGTCAGGTATCATTTCCATAAGGACAAATGGGGGGAGCGCTGTGTGGTATGAATTTTGTGGATCCCTGCCGATTCTGGAAGTAGACGTCACAAGTATTCAAGGAAAAATGTGGGATTTAAGACAAAGTTTGAGGTTTGCAGGGCATTATGGGTAAGAAAACATCTTAGGATACACAAGAGGCTCACCACTCTGGACTCCCACAGGTATATAGCTTACAGGAATGAATAAATTTGGTAGGTTTTCCAGGGTCCAAATACCACAGCTACCCTCATTACCAAATCAGGTAATTATTTTTTTACAGGAAATGTTGACGACTCCACATAGCATTGTGGACTCTAGGCCTACACACAACAATGAGGTACAATTTTTATTGGGAGATTTGAGAGAATGCAGGGTGGTAGTAAATTTGTCGCTCCCCACAGATTCCAGAATTTTACATCAGAGAAATATGAGGAAAATGGGTGTTTTCAGCCAAAGTATGAGGTTCGCACAAGCTTCTGGATAAAAAAAAATTGGTGAGAGCCCTGCAAGTCACACCGCTGCACTCTCCCAGGTGCCTAGTTTTTAGAAATGTGCAGGTTCGGTAGGTTTCTCTAGGTGCCAGCAGAGCTAGGGTTCAAAAACTACAGCTACCCAAACTGCAAAAAAAGGGGTTGATTTTGAGAGGAAAAATGTGATGTTTCCATATTTCGTTTTGGGCCCTTTCCTGATGCAGGTGCTAGGCCCACCCTCATAAGTGAGGTGCTATTTGTTTCCAAAGACATGGGGTAATGCTGGGTGGTAGGAAATTTGTGACTTCTCACAGTTTCCAGATCTTTTCCTCACAGAAATGTGAGAAAAATATGTATTTTTTGTCGCAGTATGAGATTTGCAAGTGCTCTTAGGTCAGAAAACCTGGTTAGAACCACACAAGTTACCACACCCTGGACATCCCTGGGTGACTAGTTTTCAAATATGTGCAGGTATGGTAGGTTTCTCTAGGTGCTGGCTGAGCTAGGGTCTAAATCCACAGCTACCCAAAATGCACAAAGGAATTGGTTTTGAGAGGAAAAATTGTATGTTGCGTTTTGGGCCATTTCCTGTTGCGGGAGATTGACCCATCCAGACAAATGAGGTACAATTTTTAACATGAGACATGGGCAACACTGGGCAATTGAAAATGTGTGGCTCCCTACAGATTCCAGAAACTTCCCTCATAGAAATGTGAAGAAAATGTGTCCATTTAGCCAAAGTTTGAGGTTTGCATGGGCACTGGGTAAGAAATTCGAATGAAAGCCACACAAGTCCCACCACCCTGAACATCTCTGGGTGTCTAGCTTTCAGAAATGTCTGAGAATGGTAGGGTTACCTGGGCGGTGGGTGAGCTAAGGCACAAAATCCACATCTAGCCACATTGTAAAAGAAAGTGTGGATTCTGCTAGGTGAAATGTAATGTCTTCAGGTCAGGTTTGGGGAATTTTGTGTCGCAGGCGCTAGGCTAGGCCCAGCCATTCAAGGGAGGTACTGTTTTTGTTAGGAGACTTGTGGAAACACCGAATATTAGAACATTTGCTATTACCAGTTGTATTTTTGTGTGCAGTTGTGACTTCCAAATATAAGCCAGTGTGAAGTAAAGAAGACATTTTGCAAAATGCCCTCTCGATTTTATGATGGTATGGGTAACACCAAATTCAAAGGTGTCAAATAACCACTGCTCCAAAACTCAGTATCTGGTGTACATTTAATCAATTGCAGAGGATTCTTTCATACCCATTTTACACTGTTTACATTTTACCATATAAATTGTTCTATACTGGGTAGATAATGACAAAATACAGTAAGTTGCAGCTAAGTTGTTAGCTCCGGGCACCACAGGTTCTTGGACAACCTACAAACCCTATATAGCAGAATTACAGACTGAAAACTGTTAGAAGGTGGTTTATTAGTGTGTGCAGGTAGGTACCTACAGCTTTTATTAACACCAAAATCACAAATAAGGTCCAGTTAAGTTCTCAATAAATTAATCCTTGCTTAACCCTTGGTAGCTTGGCTGCAAGCAGACAGGCTTAACTTAGGAGACAGGTGATTAAAGCTTTTAAAAACACCAATACAGTAAATAAGTAAGACAGAAAACAGAATGAAAATCCAACACCAATTTATAAACATGGAAAATAGTTTTATGATTGAAATGACACCAAAACGGGAGGCGTGGCTTGCCATGAAGGAAGATGGCTGCTTCCTAGAGCAGCCTCCGTATCTCTTTCCCCTTAATCCCCCTTAAATCCAAAGAAAATCCGACTCTAAAGCCACGCTGTGTTGAGGAAAGAGATGGTGTAAGTGCGGAGTCGCCATCTGTGGGCCCCTTTTGAGGATCCGAGATCGGATCGCGGACATTGCCATTCTGTGGCCTGGTGGAAGCAACGGAGCACTGGCCTCGAGTGACGGCTGAGGGAGAACGCCCCTGGGGACACTGGCGTAATTGTGCGGAAGCGGTCGCTAAGGAGTGAGAGGCGCAACTGTCCAGCTCACTGGAGGAGATCCAGGACCAGCCTCCGGCTGTTCCGCACACACTGGGCGCCGAGCGCCAGCATTGTTGGAGCCCGGTCCGGGCATGGCCGAGGGCTTCCAAGACTCGGAGTCACCCTTCCCCTCGGCTGCCTAGGGCCTGGGGCAGATGAAGGAGGGTGGAAGAGACAACAGAGGGTGCCCGGTGGCCAACAGAGGAACCCACTAAGTCACTAAGGCTGCCCGTGGAAACGGTGGAGGCGGGAGTGGCGCAGCGGCGGCCCTTCCCCGGCAGAACAGAAGCGGTAAATCGACTAAAGGGAGGCCCATTGGAGAAAGAAAGGCGGCGACCGTGAATGCTGGAAAGGTCTCGTCCACCCAATCGAGAGTAAATGTGAGCGAAGGAGTGCAATAAACAGCTGCCTCCGGGGACTGGATGAACAGGCGGTCAGGAGACCAAGGAGCCCGGGGTCGGGCCTAAGTGGAGAAAGTAAGCAGATCATGTGACAACAGGCAAATGGTGTCTGAGGCGGAGGCTGCGGGGACCGCATAGGAAGCATACCGGCGGTAAGAACTCGGCCCACAAGCACACCGTCTGTCCCGGCCCGAGTGGGATACACAGATTGAACACTAAGGGTGGCGCAAATCCCCGGCGGCCAGGTGGGAGCTTTTCGACAAACAACGTGGCATAGGAGCAAGAGAGAATCCAAAACGGAGGATACCGGGAGAGTGTAAAAAAACAAGTTTCAGCAAGTAAGATCAGGGTGCTGGTCGGTAATCACACCACTCTCCGGCCGGGCAGTGGGAGAGGATGAAACGTCGGGGGAACAGGGTGAAAACCTGACAGGCTGCAGGGGTTGCCCCGGTAGCCCCTGGCAGGCAGCAGTAGCTCACCCGGTGACCCCAAAAGAAAAACCACAAGGGAGGCTCAACCCAGACTGGAAAATGACCGGGGGGAAGAACGCCAAGAACTCCCACCAAATGAAACTAGACAAATTCACCCTCCCAAAAGGAACTGAAGCCCAAGATCCCCCACACAAACACCTACCCCCGGAAGCTCAGGCAGCATCGAACGAAGGTACACTATCCCTGCATGACATTATGGCAGCTATACGAAGGGTACAAACAGTGCTTGAGACCCGAATAGACTGCGTTACAACAGAAGTTTTCTTAATCCGTGCAGACGCACGTAATATGGGGGCAAGAGTACAGACAGTAGAAGACTCTCAAAAACTCTGCTTCAAGACACCTCAGTGCTCAAAGCCCAAATGAAAGAAATGCAAATGTGCAATGTCCAACTGGAGGTCAGACTAGAAGATCAAGAAGGGCGATCGAGACGTAACAACTCTCGAATCCTGGGGGTCCCCGAAAGGGCGGAGGGTTCAACAGCTGACCTATTCGTGGAGGAATTGATTCAGGGGCAGCTCCAACCAATGGGTCTCTCAACGTTTTTCTCGGTAGAGAGAGCTCACCATGTACCAGGGGGCCGCCCCAAACCTGGGGACCCACCGAGATCTATTATAGCATGCCTCTTTAATTATAGAGATCAAGACGTCATTCTACAAACTGCCCGGGTGGCCCCCCCAGTCCTATTTGAAAACTTGCAGATAATCTTCTTGCCGAATTTCACCCTAAAGACTCAAAGACTAAGGCACAGCTTCATCGAGGTGAAAAGGGCACTCAGGGATAAAGGGGTGAAATACTCCATGCTAGTGGCGGCTGGTGACATTTGAAAGTGGTGAGCCGTAAAATAATTGTTGTATAGCACTGTGGCGAGCGCGCGAGCCTGAACAACCCACGGGGGGTTCGGGGGGATTTATCCCCACGAGAAAATTTTGAAAAAAGAGTGGGCAAATAGTGCATTTTCAAGCAAATTTGAGAAATTAAAATATGAATAATACATTTAAATGACCTAACACATGAAGTCAAGTTGGAATAAAGTAATTAGAAGTAGCAATGAGAAGTAGACCTTAAAACATGTAATTAGCTGTCTCTTAAAGATGGAATTTTTCCCTCCTCTTTGCTGTAATTACCTTGAAAAATAGATGTGAGAACCAAGTACTTCTAAATATGTTGTAGAACGGTTTTAATGGCCCCAACTAAGTAAACAAAGAAAAAGGCTGTGTTAACCTGCATTGGCAAAGCCAAGAAGTCTCACTCTTGTTGACCTATTGGTGTTGTCAGACCACTTTGCCAATGCTATGCAGCACCAACAAGCAAAATGCTATGTAAGCAAAACTTTGACAAGTCCTGTATCACCTTTAATATGAAACCCATTGCTTGAACTTCAGGTAACTGGGATGCACTGTCCTGCTACAGGAATACTTGAGATAAATAAAGACTCTCTGACATCAATAAGGATGCTAGTCGTAGCAGCTACTAACCCTGCTTGACCTTTGCAACTCCCAACATTGCCCTTGCCAGCCCGGGTGATATATGTGTATGAATTGCGCAAAATGTATATATTACTATACATTTGAATCACGTATATGTATATTGAGACAAAGTATTGAGAGATATATAGACAAATAAAGCTATACACACCCATATAATATACATACATGTATGCAGATTCACCATACCTACGCATAGCTCTCATTAGCACACGTGCATTGCTTCTAATTAATACATTTCTGAATGACCTTATAGTTTACAGCTTTTCTTTTGCTATGCAAGTTTTTATCGTTATCGTTAGAAAATGCGAAATAATTGCATCTTCGGGTTTGGAGAAACCAAATTCTACTTTCTGACCCCAAGAAAGGAGTTTTCGTTCCTTTTAATTACGAATTCCTCTTTTCATGGTGTCTAAATTCATCAACGCTGAACTTTGGCTACAAAGGAGTCCAATTTCCTCTTGGCGAAGCCATTGTTTACAACTTTTCTGTGCACTTGCTCTTGTGTGGTGTGCGAGGGGGCTTCTGAATAAAACCCAGAGAATAAGTGTTCCGGCGACAAAGCCTTTATTTTCAAATGGAGACCACATTTCTGGGTGAAGTTAGGGAAACACCAGCCCACCCTTACGTCTCATGCCATATTTCTTTGGGCAGGTTTTCATTATATCTTGGTCTGCTATTTACCAGTAAAGTGCCGCTTGGCCCCTTTTCAAACGAGACAACACCGACAAATCAGCTTTACGTGACACACACTTGTGGGGCTGTATTACGACCACTAACACCAGCCTGTAGCACCACAAGCCCACACGCCACCGCAAAAGCCCGTCCTCTTTCCAGCCCACATACATTCACACCTGCACACGGACACAAGAAGGAACATGCATCGCTCCTTACCCGCCTCTGCACTCCCCTCCCGGAGCCCGCGCGGGAGACGCTGTAAGAAGCACCTGTGCAAGTTTGTGGGTGCTTTGTTTTGGCTCAGAAGTTGTTTTGCTTTGATTCTTTGTAGAGGAGCGGAGGTCTCCCCTCGTTCTTTCCACCTTGGGTGACTCCGTTGATTCTGAGTTTGTTGGCAGCAGGCAGCCGCGGCCGGCATGCTCGCTGGAGGGGGAGGGCACGGGTGTTCGCGGGTGGGAGAGTAACAATAATAAAAAATAAAAAAAACTACCTTACCGCCGGCGCCGCTTCCGCTCCTGGCCGGTGTGGCGATGTTGCATTCGGGTCCGGGGGTCCCGAGTGTTCCCGCTGCTTTCCTGCAGGACAGGAACAGGAAGCAGCCATCAGACAGCCTCCTTCCCCGGCCCTAAGCCAGTCACAACTGATTGGTGAGGCGCAAGCGGAGAGCGCCCAGCCGGGCCATTTTCTCTATGTAGGCTGCAAGCAGCAGCCTACATAGAGAAAAAGGGAGTGCGCATGACTGGGTTGGTCGGCCCTGGGGCCGACCAGACAGTCAGTACCCACAACAGTGGGTAAGCCACTCCCCCCTGCCCTCGAGCAGGACCGCCCACCTGCCCTCCCACAACACGGCACTCCAGCTTTCTCGCAGTGCGAGAAGCAGATAACATAAAATGGTAGTTTTACCATTTTATGTTATCTGCTTCTCACACTGCGAGAAAGCAGTGGGGCGATGCCCCGACGCCCCTATGGAGGAGCCGCCACTGCTCCATGCTCTTCCCAGCGCGCCTCCGAGTGGAGTCCGGGGGGAGGGTCTGGTTCTTTGTTACACCGGAGGAGGGATGGGACTGGTTTGAGGGTTGGAGGACAGTTGGAGGCACTGGTAGCGAGGCCCGTCGTGGAAGAACAAAGAAAACAATGATGGACCCAAACGAGTGGCTAAGGTGATGTGCCATGAAATATGAGACCGAGATCCAGGCTAGCTGATACCGAGGGAAAGTGGATAAGAATAACGTATCTTTGCTGACCGGCTGGATAATTATCTGTTGAAGTAACTTAAATGACCTTCCATCCAACTGTCAAACTAGGAGGGAATAAGCACAGCGTAGAACCCGATCAGCGGCCTGGACAGAAATGGGCTGAGACAATGAACCTCCTTAGCACTGATGGAAAAGAAAGCTCTACACTAATGGTGGACAGATTAGTTGTAAGACCGAAGTTGGGGTGGGGGAAGAGTTGAAGGGCAAATATAGATTCCCTATGTTTAGTATGTTGGGTAGGGTCAACAGGCTCTCTGCTGAGTAGGGGGATGGGCAATTGGGGCACCGTCTGGCAGGGTTGCAGGGTGGGGGGTGGCAGGGGAAGGGGCAGAGAGGGGGGTTGTTACATGTTTTTCAGCTGCTTTGTTGTGCAGTTCTCTATGTTACATGGAAAGAGCAGCTAGTACTCTTCAACATGACCAAGACACTGTGTCCTACACAGGGGGCCCAAGGGTGCATTGGGGGGTAGGACACCCAGCGAAACCCCGATGCACTGCTAATAAGAAAAACAGATCAGCAGTCACATGACAGGACAAGTGCAGGCTGAAATAAAATTAATGTCCTGGCACAAATACTGGAACTTCCAGTGGGTCGTCTTTATATGGGAGGAGATTTTAATATGGTGGGCTGCGACTTTATGGACCGTATGCCACCTAGGGCCCAAAGCCCCATGCAAATACGATTGGTAGAATTTCTCTCAGCCTTAGGCCTGATAGATGTTTGGAGATCTCTAAACCCCACTACACCAGAATACATGTTCCACTCAGGAGCACATGGTAGTCGATTGCGAATTGACTTCTTGATTTTTCTCCCCACACTCCTCCCCCACTTTTCAGATGTCAGACACTTAGTGAGATGTATCTCGGACCACTCTCCCATATGGGCAAAATATAAGGTGGGTGGAGCGTGGCCCTGGGGCTCGGTGGCAATAAATCCCTGGTACATTAAGGTACCCAAAATAAGAAAGGATCTTGCGGAAGCCACTAACCTTTACTTTCAGGAAAACGGTAATACAGTTACATAGCCACTGATATTATGGGAAACATATAAGATGGTGGTTAGGGGTCAGGCCCTCTCGCTTATATCCGGACACACAAAAGAGAAAGGGGCGACAGTTGTGAAGCTTGAACAGGAAATCCTTGATTTAGAACTTCAAATCATAAGGAACAACAATGGCAATTCACAACACACGTTAAAACTTAAACAACAAGATTATAGAGACTGCGTTACAGAGGAGGCCAGGAATAAAATTAACAATACACAACACAGTGTATACGAAACTGGCGACAAAGCGAGCACACTACTGGCCTGGTTGGATCAGCGCCAGAGAGCGGACAGGTGGGTCCCATTCATTACCTCTAGATCAGGGGAGGAGATCAGAAATCCGTTAAAAATCGCTGAGGCCTTTTCAGACCACTATGCTGAGGTTTACTCCGCAAGTACGGAATATTCAGAACAGGAATCCCTAGAGTTGCTAAGAAATATCTCACTCCTGGTGTTGATGGAAGAAGAGCACCAGCCTCTGGAGGAGGACCTAAAGGTAGCTGAGATAACCCAAGCGATTGGAGCCCTGAAATCAGGTAAGGCACTGGGGCCAAATGGTATCCCAATAGAATTATACAAGCTCACAGCGCAGGTAACTGCACCTCACTTACTGACAATGTTTGAGGAGAGCAACATCATTGGCAGACTCCCATTAGATCAGAGACTAGGGACAATAGTTGTAACACATAAGGAAGGAAAGCCAAGGGACCAATGTACGTCATGCCGGCCAATTACCTTGTTAAATGCAGAAGCATAAATTCTTGTGAAGCGTTTGGCTCAGCGGTTTCTCCCTCTGCTCCCGGCCCTGGTCCACCTGGACCAATCTGGATCTATGCCAGGGCGCAACACCGCCCTGAACCTCAGGTGCCTCCATGGTGTCATGGGACGTGCCCACAGAATCAGAGAGGACGCGACGGTCCTATCCCTAGACGCTTGGATGGCCTTTGACACTGTGGAGTGGCCATATATGGCGGCGGTGCTCAAGCAAATGGGATTTGGACCACGATTTCTGTCTTGGCTCAGCCTCTTATACACAGCACCTCAAGCGCAGGTAGTGGTCAACGGTGAAAAATCTTGTGTATTCCCGTTACAGCATGGCACAAGACAGGGATGCCCCTTGTCCCCCATAGTCTTCGCGTTGGTACTCGAGCCAGTAGTGGCATGGATCTGGAGAGATCCAATAATATGCAGCTTACGCTGGTCGGAAGACTGGGAGGACAAGCTCTCGTTGTACGCAGACGATATCCTTCTATATGTTGCATCCCACGAGCATCTATAGCAAGAATATTAAGCATCTTTGTCACGTTCGGAAGGTACTCAGGATATATCATCAACTGGGCCAAATCAGTAGTATTTGTCCTCAGTGGACAGAGACTGAATCTGCCGGCGGACTGTGAGGCACAGGTGGCCACAGAAGGATTCCGATACCTGGGCATCTTTATAACAGCAGATCAGGCGCGTTTTCAAGCCCAAAATCTACAACCACCCTTGGAGCGCCTCAAAAGCGATGTCCACCACTGGCAAGCCCTTCCTCACTCACTCCTCGGTAGAGTGGCACTGTTTAAAATGATGGCCCTGCTGCGATTTTTATATGTATTACAAAATATGCCCTTCCCGGTTCCGGACTCATACTTTACTTCGATACACAGTGAGGTGCGCTCCCTCCTATGGGATGTTGGCCCCCCCAAGGATCGCCCTCAGTAAATTGACCCGTAGTTTGTACGATGGACGAATCGAGTTGCCACACATCGAAACATATTACAGGGCAGCTCAACTCGCAACCATTAACCAATGGGTCCACCAACCGCTAACAGAGCCGGCGTACCAAATGGATCGGTTGGTACTGCAGCCGAGAGGTTCTCTCCATGCGCTTTACACTGAACCACGATGACTCCCTCTGGTAGGTCGCACGGTGGTGACGGTTCGCCAATGGCACTCGGCTCTGTCCAAATTAGGGTGGAAAAATAGGCTCACCACTTCGGAAATCACAACAGCTGGGTGCCACAGAAATAAGAAAAGGTTTTGCTAAATGGGGCATAATAGGAATTTCGAGGCTGGGGGACCTTCACACGGGGGCAGAGATGGTCTCATGTGAACAATTATAAAAAACACATGAACTGGCCCGGATGGAATATTTCCGCTACCTGCAGATCCGACATGTTATACAGGCAAGCAGTGCCCCAGGGATCTGAGCTCCAGGATTCGTCACCTCTGGAATGTAGACTCCTCGAGGAGCACTTGCCCAGAAAGGCAATCTCGCTCACTTACCGAAAGTTGATCAACAACTTACCAGACACTCTTACAGCCCTGAAAGATCGCTGGGGTTTAGACATAACTGACTTACATGAGGAGGACTGGCCCAAAGCTCTAGCATTTCAGAGGGAAGTAGGCATGAGGGCCCGTTTCAGACTAGTCCAGCTCAAAATACTGCATAGAGTGTACATATCCTACACTACACTTGTGAAAATGGGTCATAGGGCGGACGCAGTCTGTAACAGAAAGTATGGGGGGGTGGGATCGTTTTACCATATAATATGGACGTGTCAGGAGATTCAGGACTACAGGCAGGCAACAGTGTCATGCATGTCGGGGTGGCGGGAGAAGAGCTTACACTTTCGCCTAAATGGTACCTTTTGAATGTGTTGGAAATACAAACCTGGGGCGAGCAGACCAAACCTGGGTAACCCTGGGTCTTATGTTGCCAAATACAATATAGCTCGCCACTGGGGAGCTATCACCCGCCCACACTCCGAGACTGGAAGAGAGATATAGACTGGTGTATGTTGCAGAAGAAAGCAGTCTATGTGAAAAGAGGGTGCCCGAAAAAGTGGGGGGAAATTTGGAACAAATGGAACGAATACAGGGGTAATCCATGTACGCCTCTAGTGGGTGAAACAATTCTTTCAGTGATTCATTCAGAGACCAACTGATGGTAACATCAAAATATGTGTGGGAAAAGAAGACTGTGGCCCAGCAATGATTAATAATGCTAATCTTGTGGCACAGTGAAATAATGCTTGGTTGTGTATTCAACAACGATAAAGTAAAGATGTTGTACTGCTCTGTTATAATAAAAAGATTTATTTTTAAAAAATGACACCAAAACAACAAACATCCAATATAGGGAACCATAGATATGAATGTTATAAGATTATATGGAAAACCAGCGCATAGAAGCAAATAGTGCCCAAAGGGTTAAAAATGGTAGGCCTGGTACTGGACAGAGTTATGAGTTCAGGCCACCCACGATGTAACAATTTTATACTTACTTCCAGAAGCGTTTTCTGATGCAGGATAGTGGACCACGGCATCAGACACAGGTTCAGAAGCTCTGGTTTGCCTCTTGGGACCTGGGACTACAACTCCCACAGTGCATCTGTCAATTCAAATAAAATCCTGGTGAAGCTTGTCAACTGGAGTTGCTCTCATTGTTGATGTTGCATCTAGACCTGGCACCACTTTTATCATGTTGCTGATCAGGGAGTCCACTCCTAATCCTTTAAAAAAGGCAAAGTCCTTTTATTCTGAAGCCCTGTCAGTGCAGCAGATGCAGTCCTTATGCGTGCAGTCCTCTCTTGTGCAGTCCAAGGCTCCAGCAGGTCAGTCCATCTTCTCCAGATGTTTCTTTTGGGTCTTTGAGGATCCACAACACCAATCCAAGGTCCTAGAATTTCTGAGTTGCTCCTTGGGAAGTTGGGACTACAAGACCCACAATGCACCATGCCAAAACCCTAAAGGTCCACTGAACACTGTCCAGCTGGGTTCTTCTTGGTAGAGAAGATGCAGGTGGAGCTCTTTTAACCTGTTGCTTTCAAGGAGTCCACTTTTTCAACTTTCAGAGCAAGGCAAAGTCCTTTTTGGGCTGAAAACCAAAGTGTGCAGCAGTTGAAGTCCATATGAGTGCAGTCCTCTCTTGTGCAGTCCAATGGTACAGCAGCGCAGACCTTATTCTTATTGTAGTTTCAAGGCAGGGATTTGAGTTGCTGAGCAGCTCTACCATATATAGCCAGTGTTCTTGGATGACAAGCAGGGACACACCCCTGACCAATGCGGTACAGGGTGCCACCCAGGAGTATGACAGTTTACTCCAAAGTGTGGCATATTCTTGTCCCAGAAAGTACTATTCTTTCAAATCCAAAATGGAGAAAATCTCTCCTGGAGATAAAGGTTTGGCTAATCCAACCTTCTGGTCTGGCTAACTTTCCTTAACATTCCTCTTCCAGCCCCTCTGCTAATTCAATTACTGGGACTCCCACCTGGTTGGGGGTGCAGCAAATGGGGGTTGGCCTGTTCCTGCTCTAAACTGTCATTCCCTCTTCGAAGACATGTTTGGCTACCTAGCCACCTTCCTGCCCTGTGATTGGCAGCAGTAGTTCTCCTTCCACCAGATGTCTCCTTTGTCTCCTTTGTGTCAATGCAGGCCACTTCACACCTCATCAGAACGGTTTGGCTCAGCCTCACAAAAGCTGGCCAATCAGAAGAGGCTTCTAGAAGGCTGGATTTTGGCACAACAGAAAAGCAAGTTCTATAACTTATTTTCTGACATAGTTATAATGGATCCAACCTTGACAAGTTGTCTTGGTGGATTTATTCTATTATTTAGACACTCCGAAGTAACTTTTTAGCTCACTCCTGTTAATAGTTAGACTTTATTAAAGTTGAATAAGGCCTTCCTATGTTAGCCTATGGAACCAATGCACTACAATAGGGAAACACGAAATTGCCAGTTTTTCCCTCATCAGGGTTATAAAACATCTTTTCTAATGTCCCTGCTTATAGTTACAAGGCACCCGAACCTGGAGCACCTAGGGGAGAACTTACAGGTGACTTGTATTTAGATATAAGGTAGTTTAAGACTTTAGAAGCACCTTTAATTCCAAAGTCGAATTTGCACATAACTTTGTTTTAAAAGCAGCCTGCAAAGCAGGGCTGCCTTTAAAATGTCAACAGGAAACACACCAGTACACACTTAAGTGCAATAGATCTACTGGACCTCTAAACTTACATGCCCTACCATTTACTAGGGGTTTACCGGAAGGTTGTCAGTACCAATTCCAATTCTACCTAATTACCATGTACTTTTTACACAGAGGACAGGTCCTGGGTCTAGTTAGCAGAGCCCAGGGCACAATCAGAGTCAGAAAACCAGCATCTAGTAGTCCAAATGGGGGCAAAAGTGAGAAGACACTGAAAAAAGCCCTGGTTTCTCACAAAAACTTTGTCACAAATGGCAGTCTTTTCCTGCTCAATTTTAATATTATTTATTTCAACGGTTAATTTTTTTGAGAAAACCTAGAGGGATCTACACAAATGACCCCTGACTGAATTAAAATTGCCTACTTTTCAGAGATCTATAGCTTACTGAGATCCATTAGTTTCCCACCATTTCCATCATAAACCAGGTTGAAAACACAAAAATTTGAAAAAATGGGCTACCTCTTAGAAAAATGCAAAAACTGTGGGGGAAAAAATCGTTTTTTTAAAATGTATCTCTACTTGTTCCTGAAAGCTGGAAATATGGTGATTTTAGCACAACAAACATTTTGTTGCTATCATTTTTAGGAAAACAACAGACACTTTCCTACGCAGCAGTTCTTTTCCATTTTACATCCAAAAACATAAAGGGGCATATTATCAAGGAGTTGCGATATTTATCGCTAACCGCGCTTAGCGCGTATTTTTTTAACGCCGCCTATCGCTGGAAATTATTGCTGAGATAACACCCTATTAGCAAGGTTTATCTCCAGTGCGATAAAATTTCAGCGATATAGCAATGAATGAGAATATCGCTGGAAAACCAGCGATATTCTCGCATTAACGCTATGGTGGATTTAGCCTACAATCCACCTCCTATACTACAAACAGGTAAGTCATCCTCAGTAGCAGGTGTTAAAATCTAGCGATAAACGCGCTTAGCGCAATTTATTTTATCGCTTCGCCTGCCTTGCTAATAGGGGGAAGTTGTGTTAGCGACTGTTTTCAGTCGCTTCTAGTTGGGAACGCCTACCTTGCATGTCATTAGCGATAATTATCGCTGGCATGCAAGGCAATGGGAAAACCGGCCGCTATCGCCTGCAAGCTGTCGCTAACGCCTGTTAGCGACAGCTTGCTGATAGGGCGATAAAAATATCGCCGCTTTAGCGGCAAAAAGTGCTGCTAAAGCGGCGATAAAGCCCTTGAAAGTTTTCTATATTTTAGCTCTTTTCACGGTCCCACAAAGGGAAATTCACAAACCCTGGATACCATTAGAATCCCCATTATGTTGGAAAAAAGAATGCCAATTTGGCACGGATACTTTATGAGGGGAGAAACGTTATGGGCGCTGAAGGGCAAATTATTCCAAATAGCCCAAAACAGCTCAGGTCAGGGATGGAGAAGCTTCAGCATTTAAGGGGTTAAAATGCAATGCATGATTTTTTCTAAACATAAATATATATTAATATAGCAGTGAGACAGCATGTGTCATCTGCAGAACCTAATGGTGTGCGCATTGCATATGATGCATCATGTCCCTGGCAGTTTCCCTCCACCCATATCCCGTATGTTCCAGGACTACAGCGGAAGGCTCAGTGGGAGGGACGATGGCCTTCATGTCTAAGTCATGAATGATGAGGATAGACGTTAGTCATCCCCACACTTGCCCATCAACATCACAGTCTCCACTGCCCAGGAGTAAGTGCCCTAAAAGCGCCAGGAATGAATAGTAGAAAATGTTGGTATATTTTTAGAAACGGGTAAGGATAGGTTTAATTTTCCTTTTGTTGCCTATTTGCTAGCAACGAACCACGTGGTCTGTGTAAAAATGTTTTCACACGTGCAGTAAGTACCGCGTTGTTAGAAACCAAAATGTACTACGCAGAAAAATATGAATGTTTCTTAATTATTTCACAATATGCATCTTTATGTTTTTATACTCTACTTCAGCCACAAATATTGCTATAGCGTTCATAGTCTTTTTGAGCTCCTCAGAAAAATGCGAACGAATTGATATGGGCCTCACTGTAAGGCCTGTATCAACTCGGTTGAGGCTTATTCTGTACATTTCAGAGTCCTAATGTTTCTACCTATGCTGTTTCTTTTAAGTTTTAGTTTTAAAGAAGCATTCGAGTCGCCAATTATCCAAGAAATATGTTGTATTGTTTTGCTTATCAACTAAATGCAAATGGAAGCATTCTGCGCCTATGGTCAATGACTGATTACACAAAGTGTCCCCTTTTGAGTAATCAAAAACAGAATATTGTCAAGGGTACTAGATTTGCATTTTACATGATACAAATGTCACAGTTGCTGGATAAATTTAGTGCTAGTACCACAGAACACATTGTCACCTAGGTAATGGAAGCTATTGTCATGGCAACTAAGCTTCATCTTTCAGTAGCTGTGACAGATGGGAGAGACTGATTGAGGCTCTGAAACGACCAATATTTAATCCATTGCAAGGGCTGTGTGGTAGAGGGAACTTAGTCACTTGCATGTGTCCTGAAGTTCTGAAACAATTTCAATTATTCTGTCAATAGTTGGTAAGAAAAGAAACAACTGTTGCATTGCGATTGTTTAATTATTGTATTGTTTGATAAGTCCAGTTAAACAATGTCAATTAAAAAATGAAGTCAATATGTTACAAAATGAAAGCAAAATATGTGATTTCATAAATAGAATATATTTCCATGGCAACTGAAGTTGTTGTGTGAGCAAAAAAAAGATAGGCAGGAGGGACTACTAAAGAGAGAAGGGCTGTAAAGTGATAAATTGGCACAACAAATCATAAGCTCAAAGGTAAAATATGTCATTTTGGATAGCACACTAACAGGACTGACATAATTGACGTGTAAATGCCACTAGTGCTAAATTAAGGACCATTATTCAAGCAGAAAACGATATTGGAGAATCAGTTGGGAGACGAATACTGGGAAACAATATTGAAGTATCAGCGGGTAAGTGAATACTGTATATGAGTGGAAGTAAAGGCAGAGAACGGGTGAAATGGAAGTGAGGCCTGATGTACCAAGCGAGTTCATGGTAGCAAAAGTCAAATTTGAGCCTTTGAGACCGCAAAATGGCTTTTTTAAATGAACAAAACCCAAATTGTGATTAAGTAAAATGTTACCCGAATTACAATTTGGGTTTTAGACTAAATTTGGAGCCGGCATTTGGAAGGGGTGTGTAAAGGGTGGTTCTCACCAAGTACTGATTCTTTAGCTTATGTTTTAATGTTACAATGTAAATCCTGTCACAAAACATTGATATTTACCACCGAATCAAAATTGGTGTTAACCAGTCATAAACAGGAAAGGGTTCCCAAGGAACCCCGTTCCTTTTGTGAATGTGGACAAAAACAATTTTTAACAAGCAAGCAGTGGTCCTTTGGGACACTGACTGCTCCTGAAAAATGTTTTAAAAATTATACATTTTAATTCTTAAATGCATCCTGTTTTCCTGTTAGGAAAGCGGACCTGCATCGAAAAAAAATTACTTTATTTAAAAGCAATCACAGACATGGGGGTCTGCTGACCTCAGCAGGGCACCATGCCTCTGACTCTAAGCAATTGTAGAAGGTCTCTATTTGTGACCTACCCATTGTATATTAATGAGGTAGGTTGAATTGTGACCCACAACCCATACTAAGAATCAGTATTTTGTGAACCAACCTATTAATGCACTGGTTGTTCACACACTCATTCAGTAGACGTCATTGTGCAAATTGCACAAACTTCTACCAAATCCATTTTAGTAGATTCTTAGCAAGAAATCGCAAATTACAAATCGTTATTTGATGCAATTCATGATTTCTTCACAGGAATCTTACTACATCAGGCCCCTAGATCTTTAATATGTTTTAACTGAGCTTCTACTGGGACCAGAATGTAGGTCATTTATTGTATGTAGAAATATTGTCTGATATAAATATCATGCCCTAAATTTAATTTACAGAATTATCGTGCCTTTGGGTGTAGATTTTCTATTATTAACCACCAACTTAATATAGATTTGTAGATGATTTTTAGGTCACACTATTAACATTAGATTATATTCTGACATTGATATTTTGATAACCTGCATTACTAACTAAGGTGATTAAAAGATCTTCTTAGTTAACTTTTAGGTATCCTTTTGGGAAGCTCAAATGTTTTAGAGATGCTAAAGGATGTAGAGGTCAACAGTAAAAATTGAATACAGCAACAAATCAAAACCTAGAATAAGGTATGTATAGAAATATACCTTTACTGAATGAATGGCTGCTTGTTAAGTGGGATTCTTTAAAACTACTTTGTAAGCGATGCCCCCATTTTGAGTAGACAGCAGAAATGAGGCAGCTTCCCTCATCCATTAAATAAGAAGCTTAGATTCACTGGCTTGAACTAAGTTGAGGGCGATCTGGAGTCTGTCCACTGAGCCAAAAAGAGGGCAATGTGCTATCTACAATTTGTGGACCACAAACTGACTGACTGCATGGAAGCTTCCTGAATCCATGGTAAAATCAACTAAGGCTACAATTTGTCAATGATTAGATCAAAATATGAGCTGGTTTGATGAATACATTGAATCATTCCACCATCCACAGAAGCTTCCTTGTCTGTGGGAAGGCGGTCATTTGATGTACTCAATCCCCAATTAACTGATTGAAGATTGCCTTTTGCAAGGGTAGATCAGAGACACTGGTAGTGATTTCAGAACAATGATGCCATAAGAGAACTGAGTTGATAAGTTATTATTTTGGGAACCAGGACAGCTCACTTCATTGCTTTGTAGAAACATCCTGGGATGGCCCTGTAAGGACAGACCTCTTGAGGCTGTGTGGTCAATCCAACCACATGATCCACTCAGTAAGAGGCAATAGAAGAAAGCCAGGACTCATCTAGCCTGGGCCACCCATGTACACTGGAGACAGTGATGTTTTGTTACTTCAACACTATTTGTGTGATTACCCTTGAACTTTTCAATTGTGTGGAAGGTCAGAACATATTCAGCACCAGGTTAATTCTCTCAGAAGAACAACATGCTCTATGGTCAAATTCCTGGAGTGTCAGGCAGGTCTAGGCACCAGGCTTGCTGCAGTCCATTTTGAAACAAATGTTGCTGATTACACACCAAAATTCTGACCTTTAAGGAGGCTCAAAAGGCATCGGTTCCAGTGGAGCCTCGTGGCAATGTTATCCCCAAGCAAACCATTCCTTTTATTGGTGACATACTGATTTCTCCTTCTGCATACTTTGACAGGAATTGGGTTGTGATTCCAATAAAACACATGCATTTTCTTAACTCTCAGTGCTGTGATAAGGCTCCCAAATGTCACCACTTTCACACTGAACACAAAGAAGGAATTCACTCCTGCATATAGCTATGCTGCTCTTTACACTAATATCTATTTTGTCGTTTGTGAAGACAATTTGCCAAAAGTCAAGATAGTTTGCCTGATCAGAGTGTATCAAGTCAGATATTGTTTGCCTTGATAAGGTGTCTGCCAAGCCCAGCTGGTCCTCCATCCTCTACTTAGTGACACCCTTTTTCTGAAGAGGGGTTTTATCTTTGCTCATTTCACAGCAAAGTGGACAACATTGCACAAACACCTCAAGAATTCTATTGACAGTTGCCTTACTCCACATCTCAGAGAGTCAACTTCTCACTGAGTATATTACCCAATCGTGAAGATGGCTGTACTGCAAGTAACCACAATCTAAACATTTCCCACTATGTTGGGTACCACACTTAACAGTTTGAGGGTGATGAAAGAACAATTGAGAATAAGCCTACAAGTAGAAAATAGTGCTCATTTTATTGACCTCAGAACGATGAAAAGCTGAGTGCACAAACCGATAATCAGACCTCTGACCTTAAGTCCAACAGAGATTCCTGGAGCAGATATATTGGACCTCTGCAACAAGAGCCAGCTTTAGGCACCTGGGGCCAGATGTACGATGCGCAAAATAGCGCCTCGCAAATTGCGAGTTTTTTGCGACTCGCAATTTGCGAGGCGCTATTTTGGATGTACAACAGTGTGTATCACACTGTTTGCGATTCCCAATGGGGTCGCAAATTGAGAGGCTCATGAATATTAATGAGCCTATCGCAATATGCAACCCCATTGGGAATGGCAGGCCCTCCCAGGTATGGTGGCCTGCTGGGCTCAGCAGACCACCATGTCTGGGACTGCTTTTAAATAAAGCAGTTTTTAAAAAAAAAAAAGGCAGCCCATTTTCCTTAAAGGAAAACATGATGCATTTAAAAAAGAAAAAAATGAAACGTTTTCGTTTCATTTTTTAAGGGCAGGTAGTGGTCCCTGCGACCACTTCCTGCCCTTAAAAATATTTCCCCTGCATTTGCAAGGAGAAGGGGTCCCCTGGGACCCTTCCCTTTATGATCTCATTACCACCCTCTTGAAGAGGGTGGTAATTTGTAGAGTGTTTTGCGACCGCAATTGCGGTCACAAAACATTTGTACATGGGGTTGCGCTCGCTATTAGGAAGAGAACGCCCCTTCCTAATAGCGACTCGCAATTCCAAAATAGTGAGTTGCAAATAAATTGCCATTTGCTATTTTGGAATGGTACATGCCCCTATTGATTTTTGCATGCGCAAACGGGTTCACAAATCCGTTTGCGCATGCAAAAACCGTCGTACATCTGGCCCTAAATGAAGAGCCAGAGTGCATTATGGATGGGTATCATCCTGCTCCTTTTATTGTACTTTTTTGGAACGGTATGGGTTTCAAGAGTGGCCAGTGTGAGAAGTGTTTTGATATTGTGCCTAGTAACAGAATTGCACTATTATTTGTCTTTTATGTCGCTTCACTCAGCTTGTGATGTAAGGGATACAAATTAACGGGATAAGACACTTTGGGGCATATGTAAAAGCCCCTATTGCATCCACAACGTCACTTTTAACGATGGTGTGGTGGCGATAGGGGCTTAGCCTATTTACAAGGCAGCGTTAAGCCACTTAACGTGGCTTAACGCTGCCTTATAAATAAGGCACCCTTTCACGCTATGCTTAGCGTCAAAGGGGTGGGTGGGCAGTGGGTGTTGCGGTAGGCGTTCCACTGCAACTCCCACTGATTTTGAGGCTGCCCCCTATTTACAAGTGTAGCGTAAATAGGAGGCAGCGCCAAAATTAAGACCAGGTAAAACCTGGTCTTAAGTTGGCGAAAAGAGGAGAAATGCATTATTTCTCCTCGTTTTTGCTTTTCCTTGTGTGCTGCCTTGTGCAGCACACATGGAAAAAGCAAAAGGCCTTGGATTGTTTATGTACAGGAAGGTATGTACAGGAAGGTACCCCTTCCTGTACATAAACAATCTTAAAAAAAAAATGCCTTTTTGTGACTTCCACATGTGCTGCATTAAGCAGCACACATAGAAGTGACAAAATAGCATTTAAAGACAGTTTATGTGCAGGAAGGGAGACCTTCCTGTACATAAACAATCTTTCTCCTGCACGCAGACACCCTTGCTCTATGGTGCAAGGGTGTCTGCATTGGCACTACACTGTTAAGTGTAGCGCCAGCGCAGGGTGAAACGCAAGGCTGCACCATATCCTAGTAAATATGGTGCAGCCTTTCGTTTCAGAAGTGGCGGAGTGAGGCGTTAAGCCATGACTGCTAACGCCTCACTCCGCCACTTCCTTGAACATATCACCCATATGCATATAAGGCATTGTTGTGTTTGGTTGAAAGGTTGTGGGAATGCAATGTGGTCTATGTTGGGAGAGATGTGGTGTTGTGCTAGACTTCCAGAACTCCTCAGATCAAGTTGCTAAAATCTATAGCTCTTTCTTTTCAGTTTGTTTGCAAGAAGGAGAATAAGAAGGGAGGCACTTGTTTCTGCCTACCATCAAAACTATCAGAGAATAAAATTTTCATAATCCTTTCTAAGTATCCTTGCTGTTCTTGTAGGAGGGATCTAGTTGGGCTGTTAGAGCACCTTCCCGCTTGAAGGAGAAGTTTCAGCTCTTCAGAAAAAGCTACATTATTGGTTTGAGGAAATTGCAAAGTTAAGTTGAATGAAGTAGAAACATGTGACAGGCGGTGATCAAAGCAGGTCTACAACATTTGGTCAGAGAGATGCAATCCATTGGTGAAGAAGTACTGCTGTACAAATAAATGTAACTGCTACCAAAGGCTGAACAAAGATGCATAGCAGGGATGTTTTTCAGGGATGAAATCACTCATTTGGGGTCTGTGAGGCGACTGACTGGCTCACTAAGGTTTCTATGAAGCAGAATGCCAGCACACTGGTACCAGCAGAAATCCAGTACCAACTCCAGTCTTTTTCAAACCTGACCAATGCAGATTAGATCTGGTCAGAATCAATCAATCAATCAATCAATCAATCAGGGAATTGTGAAGCACGCTACTCACCCGTGAGGGTCTCAAGACACTGGGGGGGGATGCAGCTCCGGGTCAGATGAAGAGCCAGGTCTTGAGGCTCTTCCTGATGGTGTGCAGAGTGGGGGCACATCTGATGTTGATAGGGAGCTCGTTCCAGGTCTTTGCCACGATGTAGGAGAAGGCTCTTCCACCTCTTCTGAATGAAAGAATGAACTTTGGTTCTGTTTGGAACTCACACTCTGGTGGAAATAACTGCTAATTGCTGTTGCTGCAGCATGAGTGCTATATTTAAATGCGCAAGGACCTCTACAGGTAATATGTGCAAGATAATTCTTAAGAAACACTATCCTGCAATTAAACGTTTCGTTCACCTATCATACAGTCTACGCTAAGAGTGAGTTTGGGCATATGAATGCACCCGAACTAGTAGACACCACTGTCTTTTTGTCTTTTACTACATTGCAATTTTTTCTGCTGCAGGCCCCCCTGTCGCCTTCCCTTTTGTCCCGGGAACGGAAGGCAGGGGTTTTTAAATGTGTCATAATCCAATGCAGTGAGGGGCTGCAGACAAAAGCATGGCTTAAATCGCGCCTTCACGATCATACTTTATGATATATCTTACTTCTTCCAAACACAGTTTTATTTGCCATGTGACCACCTGTGTATGTAAATGTTCAATGCTGCACAAAGCACAGGCACGTTGTTGAACTAGCATGGGCATAGTCTTGGCAAAGGTTTGAGTACCTCCATGCTTGGGGCTTGTACAAGTTTATATTTGGTCCACTCTATTGGGAGCATATTATCAAGGGGCCGCGATAAAATTATCGCCGCTTTAGCGTCCGTTTTCGGGCGAAAAGCGGCGATAATTTTATCGCAATATCATCAAGGACACGCTAGCGCGTGTTTCCTTGACTTAGCGCCCGTTTCCAGCACACCTAACTTCGCATCTCTAATGAGATGCAAAGTGGGCATCACTGGGCGTACCACTGACAGACTACCTTGTTAAATATCGCAAAATGTACATCGCGATATTAACAAGGGAGTCCACGCATTTTTGAAGACGTTAGTTTTTGGCGAAAACCGCGGTTTTCACCAAAACTAACGCCTGCAAAAATGCTGACTTACCTATACCTAACAATGGGGGTGGATTATGCTGATACGACCACAGGGTCGTATCAGCAGAAGGTTATCGCCGTTTTCCATGGAACATCGCTGGAAAACCAGCGATGTTCCATGGAAAACACAGCTATCGCTGGGAAATTATCGCCATTGCGCTATGCATTGTTAATACAGCGATAGCATGGCAATAATTGCCAGCGATAGCCGGCGATAAAAAAAATCTCGCTAAGAGCGGCCAGCGATAATTATCGCTGCCGCTTGATAATATGCCCCTTGGTGTCTCTACAGCAACCCTTGTTCCATTTCTACACTTACTGTTTATTTAACATCTAAACTGATGATGGTGTGTCGACAAAATCCTGAGAACCAAAGCAACCATGAAAATCAAAAACTGTGGGGCATATTACTAAGGGCCTTATCGCCGCTTTAGCGGCACTTTTTTGCCGCCAAAGCGGCGATTTTTTTTCCGCCCTATTAGCAAGCTGTCGCTAACAGCTGTTAGCGACAGCTTTTAGGCGATAGCGACCGGGTTGGGTGCCACTTTGCATGCCAGCAATATTTATCGCTAATGACATGCAAAGTAGGCGTTCCCAACCTGGCAGCGACTGGAAATAGTCGCTAACATCGCTATCGCCTATTAGGGAGGCCAGCGATAAAGAAACCAGCGCTAAACACTATTAGCGCTTGTTTTTTTACACCTGGTCCAAACCTGACTTAGCCATGTAATCCAATGGGAGGTGGATTACATGGCTAAATCCCCCTTGCCCTATCAGCAAGCTATCGCCGGTCACAGTGCGATTATCGCTGGATTTCCAGCGATAATCGCACTGTTTTCCAGCGACAGCAGGGGTTTCTATCGCATTGGAGGTAAGCGTTGCTGATAGCACGCTATCTCCGCGATAGAAACCGGCGATAGCCGGCGATAATTATCCTAGCGCTAAGTGCGCTTAGCGATAATTATCGCCGGTTATTGCTAATAGGCCCCTGTATTTTTATCTGGTTGGGACTGTCAGCTGCCATCATTACTTCTCTTTGACCTTTGATCACCAACCAGTCTGTTGGCATCTCCAGGGTATAAGACTGTGCAGATCCAAAAATGTATGCATTGTATCTTTCACCTTTCCTGGACAAATCTATCTAAGTAAAACTCGACTCTTTGATGAGGGGTCATCGTACAGGTGGCGCTTGAGCCACCCAAAGTAAATAGGCTGGGATAAAAATGTGTATTTAAACGTCTACCTCATCTGATAAGCTTGCTGCTTCTATTATTGATATATTTGCTTCATTACAATTTTGGTCCAGTATGATAAAGTGAAAAGCCACCTGTATATCTCTTCAAACCTTCTCATGAAGGTGACTCAATAATTCATGAGAACGAATCTCTGTAGAGAAACGTAGCACATATATGCACTAAAACACAGCTGTGGCCTACTATTGCCATCTGTTAATTCTTAGGGCCATTAAAGGCAACATTCAGAGTTCAGTCCCAAGAGTTACATCCCAAGATTGTTCCCCTCATTTTATAAATCACCCAAACTTCAAGGACGGACTGTGAAGTTTCTCCTAAATGTGAAACATTGCAACAAATAAAGCCAGCTATGCGTTCTGTCGAGTGATGCAATTAACTTACGAAGGCTAAAATAATGGCATTGAGTGGGTTTGTATCACTACATTTTGGGGATCGCATTGTGGGTGGGTTAGGTTTGCTGCTTTCCGTGCAGCATGGCACACTTAACTCTTGCCAAATTGTTAGAGACACAGATAAGGCACTTGATCTGTTCGCACAAATAATTATATTATGCATTACTATACCACAGACGTGTTTCCCAAAATAAATCACATGTCTTATTAATGTCCTAGAATGTCAGAGTGAGGAAGACTTCGCAGACATAAAGATATTACTAGTAAATATATATATGTGAATAGGAAAAAGTCAGAAACTTAAAGAAAGGTGCTTACCTCTGTGAATCGGGCATTGAGAACGCTGTTACCCAAGGAGCGCCGCATAGTTGGATGGGTGTTGAGGTCAATTGATCTGATCCACCCTGCCTCTCACTCTTGAAAGGAACGCTTCATCTTTCAGTGCTGAGCTGTAAGTGCCAGTGAGACCCTAGACGATCAACAGCATTTTCACATGGTCACTGCACAATAATGAGATGGATAAAAATGTGTCTCTATCCTGCCAGAATAGTGTAGTGCTTTCTTTGAGTGAGACACAGTTGCTTACATATTCGCTGCATATGATAATAACTGCTGTTCTATATGTGTCTTCAACGGCAGCCCTGGTCCTCTTGCCAGGTAGTCTTGAGTGGAGGCTTATTACACGATGACAGAGGGCGAGCATTATTGTGCTTATAGCCTCTGGGTTGGATTGGTTGGTTGGGCTGGATCACAATTCACCTGTTAATGGATTGTCACTGAGTACGACCATCCACTTCACGTCAATTTTGTTGCATATGATTTGCATGGACATACAATCAAGTACAGCATGCGATATAGTATACTTCTGTTAGGATGGTTTGTCTCCAGGACCGGCTTTAGCACTGGTGGCGCCCGGTGTGACAATCTTTTTTAAGCGCCACCCACCCCATGAGCTCCTTCTCAGATTCCCTCATTACCACCCTGTGAAAGGGCCCCTCATCTCTCTCCATAGACCCTCTCTCGCATACATTTCATTTGTTTTAAAACACTGGTAAAGGCTGGCTTTACTAACCCACTCAGCTATCCACATTAAATACACATCTGTTATTTGCAGCAGGCATATTAACCCTCTGTGCAACTTTATGTTGAGTCAAAACTGCCACTAGACAAAACTCTGATCTCTCTCTCTAGCAGTAACATTAATCTCAAGAGTTATCTTGACATTTTTATTGCTGCCTGAAATCTGGACACACAAGGAACTCTGCATCAGCTGCTTTTAAATTGTAAATTATTGCTGAGCACAGCGCCCTCACCTCTGGTCAGTGCCCTCCCTCCAGGCTGCACTGGTTGCACTGCCCTAAAGCCGGCCATACTTGTCTCTACAGTTCTCTTTCCAGACAGGTATCTACAACTGTGGATCTTCGTCACTCTTCCTATGAACACTGGTTGTAAACTTCATATTATAGCTTTTTTTATAGCCCGCTGTAGTGGGCTATACCGGCCGTTAAAGCCCGCACCTCAGGGAGGGCCTTTAACAAAGGAGTGGGCCTTTAATGGCTGGTATAGCCCAGTTATGGTGGGCTATCAAGCTTTTAGAACATTATGCCCCATCGGGTCAGAATGTTCTAATTAGTAAGACAAACACCTTACAGAGCCTGATGGGGTTGAAATCCCCTCGAGCTCCCTGAGGCCTTTGCTCACAGCTGTTGCTGTGAATGTTCCACAGCTAACAGTTGTGTGCAGAACCACCGCTGTCAGATTTTGAATATTCACAGCAAGAGCATGAAATGGGGCTGATGTCAGCTCCTGGTTCTACCCGGCTTGGCTGAACTGCTTTTTGTAGTTCAGCCAATACAGGGAGACCCAGAACCTGAGCAGCATTCCCCCTCCCTCCTTCTGATGCTCAAGTGACTCTGAGGTAGGGAAGAGGGAGGGGTAAGGCTCCGGCGTGTCCTGCAGCACAGCCCCTGCCTTTCGCTTTCCCCTGCCCACTCCATGTATTTTGGAGAGGCAGGTAAAGAAAAAGGCTTAGGCTGTTTATTAGAACTTTAAAATGTTATTATTATTATTATTATTGCATTTTATAGAGCGCACAGCTACCTCCAACGGAAGTGTCCCGGCGCTAACGGTAGGTACAGATTGCATACAGGGGCTGTGGAATTCCGCAAATGTACTAGGTTAGGCTGAAGAGCCAAGTTTTCAAGGCCTTTCTAAACAGAGGCTCTGTCTTTGCCTTTCGGAGATGGACTGGCATAGAGTTCCACAGCAAGGCGGTTTTTACTGCAAAAGCCCGACCCCCATCCTAGCCTTTTTAAAGCGCGGAGTCACCATTAGGTTCTGATGATTAGACCTCAGAGATCTTGACTGGTGATATCTCTGAAGTCTATGCTTCAAGTATTGGGGGCCAGTGTCATTAATAGATCTAAAGGCCAATATCAGTGCCTTAAACTCGATCCGTCTCCTGATCGGGAGCCAGTGCAGGCTTCGCAGGTGAGGAGAGATATGATGGCGAAGAGGCACATTTCTTATTAGCCTGGCTGCAGCATTCTGTATAATCTGCAGTTTTCTTAACAGGTAGTCCGGGAGCCCCAGATAGAGACTATTTGCGTAGTCCAGTTGTGAAGTTACGAGCGCATGGACCACATTTTTTCTGCAATTCATGGGTAATAAATGCAAGAATTTGCGTAAGCTTTTAATTTCCAGAATCACACGGAAGAAACCTTACCAACCTGAGCACTACCTGATAGGCTAGAATCAAATCGGAAGCCTAGGTTCCTAGCTGAGCTTACCGGGTTCGGAGGGGGTCAAGCTCAGCCGGCCACCAGAGTTCAGATGCAGGAGGAGAGGGTTGATTAAAAAATAGTACCTCTGTTTTATCAGTGTTCAACTTCATGCAGTTGTTTGTCATCCATACCAAGATTGTGCGCAAACAGATTTTAAAGTTCGCAAAGGCTGCCTCCGTGTGCTCTTTGAAAGAGAAGACAAGCTGAGTATCATCAGCGTACGAGACCACCTTCACGTCACACTGTTCAATCAGTGTGGAGAGAGGGGTCAAGTACACATTGAAGAGGGTGGGGCTGAGCGCTGAGCCCTGTGGGACCCCGCAGCTAATAGCTCTAGTAGCCGAGGTGAAAGGACGCAAGAACACATTTTGAGACCGACCCTCTAAGAAGGTGCAGAACCAGTTTAACACAGTACCCTTCACACCTAGAGACTCAAGTCTCTCTAGTAGGATCTGGTGTGACACAGTGTCAAAGGCTGCGGACAAGTCCAACAGCACTAACATTGCACATCTGCCCTGGTCTACTGTTTCCCGTATGGTTTCTGCCACTTCCAGGAGGGCCGTCTCTGTGCTATATCCCTTCCTAAAACCCGACTGGGAGTCGTGGAGAAGATGGTTGATCTCCAGGAACTCCGATAGTTGCATTTGGACGACCTTTTCCAGCACTTTGGCCGGCGCCGGGAGGAGAGAGATCGGTCTAAAATTTTTAGATCAGATGGATCCGCATCTTCTTTCTTTAGAATTGGTTGGACATACGCCGTCTTCCATGGCACCGGGAAGATACCCAGGCTCAGAGAAGCGTTCCATACGGCATTTAAGACGGGATTCAGCCGTGGAGCCAGGAGTTTAAAAAAGCTGGCTGGACAAGGGTCAGTCGGGGCACCAGATTTAATTTTACTTAATTCCATCAGAGAGGTCTCTATACCTAATGGGTGGAATTCCGACCAAGTGTTGGGAAGGTTAGAATTGTTGATTTTGGCTGATGACGTGGACATCCCAGCTGAAGGAAAAGAGGAGTAGATTTTCTGGATCTTGTCATGGAAGAAGCTGGAAAGATCTTCACAGAGGGAGGCTGAAGGGGAGATAGTGCTTTTCAAGGCTAATGGCTTCAAAAAGCCCTGAACGATCTTAAACACGTCTTTAGTTGAATTATCTGAGGTATTAATCTGGTTAGCAACATAATCCCTGATCGTGTTACGTTTTAAAATGTGAAATTTTTTTAATGCGAGTTTATATCTGTTTTTGGCGTCGGGGTGATAGTATTTCCTCCATGCCCGCTCCAATTGCTTACATAAACTTTTCTCCAGCCTAAGTTCAGTAGTGAACCAGGGGGCAGAAGGATTTTTCCTGGAGGGTTTCGTGATTTTAAATGGAGCAACTTTGTCCAAGGCAAGTGTAATCCAGTTATTAAAAAGAGAGACATCTTGACTAAGCTCCCCTGTCAAAACTGGGACTGTATCCCGTAATACCAGATCAATGGCCTCCGATGTGACCTTCCTCCAGTTTCTTCTCATTTCGGGTTTAGAACTGACCTGATTATTATTGGAGGGAGTGGTCAGATAAAAAGGAACTAAAAAATGGTCTGACCAGGTCAGTGGGAGGGGAGAATCCACTCTTAAGGAGGAAATGTTAGTGAAGATAAGGTCCAACATATGGTCAGCCATGTGTGTCGGGGCTGATACTTTTTGAGCCAAGTTCAATCCTTCAAGGGTGTGTAGTAATTGAGCGGCTAATGGGCATATGTCGTTGTCCATATGGACATTAAAATCTCCAAGAATAGTGCAATTTGCATATTTAAGAGAGAGATCAGCAATGGTGTTATATAGTGCAGACCACTGAGCAGCAGGTGAGTCAGGGGGTCTGTATACCAGCAATCCAGCAAATGGAAAAGTAGGGGTGATTTTAACGCAAAACGACAGTGCTTCAATCATCCCAATATTCTCTATTCTCTTCACTGTGATCTCCCAATCCTTTCTATAAATCACTGCCAATCCACCCCCTAACCTATTGTCAGGCCTGTTAACTACTGTAATCCTGTAGCCTTCTGGGATGGCTAAAGATATATCAGGGTAGGAATGATCCCTTAACCAAGTTTCAGTTAGAAACATAAGGTCCCATGAATGGGACTCTAGGTGATACCAGATGTCGTCAGCATGCTTGGGTAGGGATCAACAGGCCTATACCAGTTTATATAGGCAGCGCAGCTGATGCTCCATTTCTTCAATGGAGCTCTTAACATTTTAGTGTTCTAATATTATTTACAATTTTAACATTAGCAGAGTGACTTCTTGTTGGCCCTGTCAAATGCCCCCACACCTCATTAAGGGTAATATTAGGACAGAAACATGTTTACCAGATCTCTACTCTGTGGTTGGATTTCCTCCTCTTTTCTGTTTTGCTGTTTTTAATCCTATCCTTGGGCACAGAGTAAAGTAGTGTAGTTCCATCAAGAGACAGTTTAACTGATTATTTTTTCAGTTGCACTCTGCACCATCACCCACACCTGACACTCCAATAGAAATGCTCAGGAGTTGTAGCCCACGCCACAGCAAGTTGCTGTTGTGTGAGGAAGAATCCTATAATGAAGCATGCCACCTTAGGGTGGGTGAAGGGTTTGTCCTAAATGTTTTTTTTTTTTACTCTAAAAAAATTGCATTTCTTTTAACAATAATAAAGACAATACCATGTTTCATGTCATGAAAGTGTACAGACCCGGGTATTTTTTGTAGTTTTGGTTGATATCAGGGGTGTATACTCTGTGGTCTATAAATGCTCCCTGCCCCGCTTTGTGTTTTGTACTGTACTTTGTCACTTTAGTGGCGGCACAATAGATGCTGATGTCCATTAGTGACATATGCTTTACCGGACTTCAGTACACAGAGTACCATATACTAGGGAATTACAGTTAAGTCAAACATGCCAATCATGGAGCAAATTATACACATATTTTAGGGTCAGAACACATGCACTGGGTTCTAGTTAGAAGGGGTCCAGTGCAACAAATTGAAATACAGCAGCATCCATCCAAAAACAAGGTATTCCCTCCCAATCTATGCCAGACATTAGATCTTTGATATGGGAAGGAGAATTCAATAGCATTCTTAATGTGATTATAGATAGATCAAGTAAATCCCTCAGGGGGATGTCTGCTAGCTCCTACCACAGTTTTCTCTGCCATATCACCTGTGGTATTACGATTAGAGTTGCCAGCGGTGATCTATCTTGCTAGAACATGGCCACTCCCCTCACAAGAGCTGCTAGATTTAATATTTAAGCCTGAGCTACACTAGGAAATTCTAGAATATTTTAGGGATAATACAGGGTCATCAGCTAGTGAAACAATCCCATGGAGGTCTTCTAATGCCTAAATTGGGGTATATACATTGCAAAACAATCAGGGGTCCTGAAGTCTTCTCGGTCATAGCTGGATGAATTGTAATCATTTATTACCTGGAGGCGCATCATGTGGTGACGGGATAGTTCAGTAATAATGAAAATACCTTCTGCACTTAGGAAGTTCTGGGATATAACATGTCTTGACAGATTCACATCAGACTGTTTAGAAAATCAGACAGGAAAGTACTTATGAAGCCATTCATAGTAGGAGAGGTTAAAGTAGTATTTTAATCGATGCCGGGGGGAAAAGCATGGGTTGACAGCATGATTCTATGAAGCATATACAGATGACCTAGCTCCTCACTTCTGGAGCTATGTGAAGAGGCACATTAAATAAGAGACCGTCCCACCCTATGAGAGGCAATGATAATCATGGTATTAAACCCTGATAAACCAAACACCACATGCGCATCCTTTAAGCCCCTTTCACTGATAAATATTGGTATCAAAATTGTCACAAAAAATATAGCTAATTGTCTTATTCCATATATGCCAGGCCTTGTTCTAACTGACCAAGTGGTGTTCATTGTAGGATGTTCAAAGGCATGTAATCTATGTACCTTCTTTCCAACAGTGGACTTCCTCCAACCAGTTGACCAAGCTGCAGCAGCATTATTAGACGCTTCAAATGCATTCAATTTGTGGAGTGAAACTACATGTTTGTTGTACTAAAAAGGATGGTGTTAGACCTGTCATCCTTAGGGTGGTGTTCCCCCTAAACTTTTTGCTTGCTTACCTCTTCTTTTTGCTGATTCGTTTATTGACCTTAGGATTCTGAGCTTTACCACTGCTGACCAGTGCTAAAGTGCACGTGCTTCTCCCCTAAACAAGGTAACATTGGTGTATACACAATTGGAGTATTTAATTTACTTGTAAGTCCCTTGTACAATGGTATACCATATACCCAGGGCCTGTAAATTAAATGCTACTGGTTGGCCTGCAGCACTAATTGTGCCACCCACACAAGCAGCCCTTTAAACATGTCTCATACCTGCCACTGCAGAGCTACTGCCACTTCGATTTGACATTTAAAACCCTTTGCCAAGCCTGGAACTCCCCTTTTATTACACATAAGGCACCCCAGAGGTAGGCCCTTGGTAGCTCATAGAGCAGGGCGCTGTGTAAGTTTTGCATAACCTGGTAGTGAAAAGCATCCAAATTTGTTTTTCACTACGGTGTGGCCTACTCCTCTCTTAGGTTAGCATTGGGAACTCCTTAAAACACTTTTAAGCTGTAATTCCTGATTAGAAAGGAGCAGCTGTGTCATGTTTTATATCTTTAGAATGGTAATGACAAAACCTCTTTCCTGTTAAAGTTGGATTTGACATTACGATTTCGTAAATTACACTTTTAGAAAGCTCCCACAGTGAGAGAGTTTCGGAAGCAGTAGGACACGCAGCTCCGTTCTCCCAAATCAGGCTCATTCATGTAGCCTTACTCACAAATTACTGGCCCAGCGCTTCCTCACCATTAACTGGACAAGCTGCCCTTCGTTCTATGGCACATTAATTATCCCCTTGAACATACAACGGCTTCGCTAGGCTGATCCCTGACCGGATAGTACTCGCTGCACTGTTCAGAGCGCGCTAAGACCAAGTTCACCCCACTCGCACTGCTCTCCTTAATTGACTCGCCCAGCTTTTTCATATTCAGCTTGCTCACTACTTCTATGTCCTGAAGATGATCTCGATTAACTGAGATCGAAACGCCGTCGACCCCCTACAACAAGAACTCCTTACACTTTGTATAAAATTCTTGAGGAGTTCTCCTATATTTTGTCAATGCGATGTTTGTTTTAAAGTCACCGTCACTTTTTCACATCACACTATTTGTCACTTACGTATGTGAGCACCTGACTTTTTGAATAATCTGTCTAAAAATAAATAACTCACGTTATTCTGATCTTCATGTCCTTGTGCATATTACTTATCGCTCCCTGAGATATTGATTATCAAGTACAACTGTGGTACTTTGTCACCTTAAAGGTGACTACCTACCTTGGACTGTGCTGGCCAATTCCGAACCACTGTTTTCGAAAATATTCATCCACCCCAGGTTCGCATATCAGGGTCCCCTTGTTCTCTTACTACATACTTTTAAAAAGTGGACATTTCTCTGCTCTTACAGCTCTTTGTGCCTTCAGCCTGTCCCCAATTCTTGTCTGGGGTGGGTCACAGATACACTTTGTGCATTCCCTCTAGACAGCCACAAACACAGGAAGGTTAGGCATGTCTGAGAACTCATCTGCATGCTGATGGCCCTTCCTGAACAGGAAGGGAGGGAGGAGCTGACAATTTCAACTGAATAGGCATTGTCTGTCCCCACTCAAAGGGCTGATTACCCCCAGGACGGAGGAAGAAAGGATACTTGTGCACTTCAAAGACCCTTCTTTGAAGCCACCCCCACTTCAATGGCACAACTAGGTATAAGTACTGGGTCTCTGACCCCACCAGATTAGACAGTTTTGATCTTGCAACTTGACTCTGTAAGAGGACTGCTGTGTTGCATCAAGGACTGACACTCTGCTGGACTGCTGACCTGGAAGGCCTGTTTTTCTCTTGTACTGTCTTGCTGCTTCCTACTTTCTGACTCTACTGAGGAGAGCTGGACTCTACCTTGCACCAAAGCGATCTCCAAAGGCTTGTTGGTTTGCCTCCTGTTGCTTGAGACTCAGGGATATGAAAGTCTCTAGCCCTGCTCCTGTGCCTGGTTTACTGGAAGTGGACCTAGATACTTGCACCAGGAGAATTAATGCATCTCCAGTCTGTGTGTAGCATAACAGGCGCATCAACCCCGTTGTGGGAGCAGAATCGGCACATCGCTCCAGAGCCTGACACATCAGAACCGCATATCGCCACCACAGCAGTCTTCAGAGATCGACCAATCCCTCCACTGCATAAAGAAACCCGCGACCAGCCCGAACATTTGACTTTTCCCCAGTCCAGCGCGACAAGATAACCCCCTTGGCGCTTATTGCTTCGAAGCGCTATAACTCTATTTAATCTTTAAAAATTAAAAACTCGACTTCTACTTATTGGATTTTTGTTGTTTTGGTCTTGATGTATTTATAAAATCATTTTCTATTTATCTAAACCTGTGTGGAGTCTTTCTGTGGTATTTTCATTGTGTTCCTGTGTGTTTGTGTGTGTGTGTGTTGCACAAATACTTTACACATTGCCTCTTTAATTTAGCCTGACTGCTCTGTGCCAAGCTACCAGAGAGGGTGCACAGGTAACATTTTAGTATGTATCTTACCTGCCCTGACCAGGATTGTGGTTCCTGCTTGGACAGGGTGCATACCTCTGCCAACCAGAAACTTAATTTCTAACAGATGGGAATGGGTGACAGCTTTTTATCCCGGAACTTCCTGCTCTATTGAAATGAAACAATTTAAAAAATCAGACAAAAATCTCCTTTATGGTTGAGATCATGGAGTGAATTTGTCACTGATCCTGCAGAAAATCCTTGAGTTTTGTCAAATCTCAGATTTTAGGATTAACAAGGGAAAATGTATATATTGTTTTGCTGACATGAAGCATCAGCTGGGGCAGAATGAAATCCCCTCTTCTTCAGATGGATGAATCAGTCTGTTATCTGGGGTAAAATTGGAACGCAGTTCAGAGATTATTTTCAGGGAGAACTTTGGAACAACAATCAGCAAGATTGCAGATTTATTTGAAAGTTGGATTATACTATCCCTCTTTCTGCTTGAGCATATTCCCTAATGAAAATGGTGGTTCTCCACAGGTTTCTAAAACTATTCATAAACATCCCTTTGATTCTGTTGGGGGCATTCTTAAAAAATATCAGGATATTAGTGATAAAATAAACAAAAAACATACATAGGATTTACACACAAACCCCTAATCTAGAGAGTATTCTAGAGGATCAATAGAATGAAAGTAGGGAAATTCCCATACACATTTTTCATTCCTAGTATACATGTCTCTGATCCCTTCTCAATTTATATGTGAAGGTACATTATTCAACTGACAATGTAACAATGAATACATTCAGTAAGTGCCAAAGTGAGTTCATTATCCAGCCGTGTTGTTCCCCATATGAAAATCCATCTACACAGGATGGCTAGCTGTTCAGGAAGGGTACCTGATTATAAGTGGGTGGGAAGGTCAATTTTCCCATAAGGAGTCAATAATTCTGAAACCAGTTTCTACTGGTTTCTATTCACAAACCTATGAGTATAAATCTCCACGTCCACCTCTTCTAACTTTTCTTTGGGGAGATACACAGGTAAGTTTACTGCTCAGTAGTAAACATGGGAGGAACTAAAAGGAGCATACTTACTACTAAATTCGAGGGTTTAGGGATGACTAAGGAGGGCTTTAGGGAGGGGCATGCACCCACCCACAAAAGGGTAAGCCAATTGCTATTCACAAACGTCACTTCTAAAGTAACTACAGTGAAAAAGTGACCAAAAACAGTAGTAAATTACTCTAGCTCAGACTGGGTTAAATCTAGAACCACTCATAGGAAAGGCTTATGTTGAGAAAAAATGGAGGTAGGGACGTGAATTTAAAAACACATATGAAATAGTGTTAAATTCAATTCAATTCAATTATTTGAAATAGTTAAAATATAAATGATTTATTATTTAATTAGAACATATTTAAACAACCTTTTTTGAATATCTAACTTATTGTAACATTAAATTGTATTAAAAAAATAACTTACTAGCATTATTCTATGCATCATTTTTAATAACTATTGATGTATAATAAAAATACTATAAGTAGTAATACATGTTTTAATTTAAATTTTAGAAAAATTATTTTCATATTATTTAACTTTACTTTATTCAATCTATTTAAATTAATTAATGATTTGATTCAACATTAAGATGATAATGTTAACTGTGTTGAAGCATGTTATAAAATGTTTATCTACTTTTAAAATGAATATATAAAATCAATTTACATTATTATTTAACATAGCATATGTTTACTAATTGTTTTTAAGTTAAATAAACTTTTTTTCTATTTTCCTACAGTTTACCATGGGGAGGCACCACAGATGGGGTGGAGCTCTCATAATGGTAAAGTACAGGGAAAATTAAAAAAGACTATTAAACGTTATAATAAATTAGTAAAAATATATAACTAATGTTAAGTAATAATGCAAATTAATGTTTTATATTTATTTTAAATGTAGAACCAAAAAAACATGCAACAGCACTATTAACTTACTTTTGAATTAAATAGTTATTTAATGTAATTTAAATTTCGGAACATTTATGAACATAAATTAAAATTATTAAAATGTTATTACGGTGTAAATTAAAAAAATAATTCCCACCTAAAGGTTTTTAAAAAAACGATGGAAATTAATTTTAAGTCCCTACCTCCATTATTTTATATATGAGGGTGTTGCAGTACCAGTGATTGACCATGTGTGGTGCTGGACCTACCACTGTTTCTTTTATATAACTTATACTCAAAATGTTGGCTCCATCTGATTTTTTGGGGGATGGAGACATGTAAGTCTACACTTTTGCATTCTGCAGCACACATAGAAAGAGGAAAATGCCTCTAAGAATTGAATTTGTGCAGGGAGGTGTCCCTTTCTTCACAAAAGCAATCCTGACTATAACGCAGGCACCCTTCCGCTGTGGTGCAAGGGTGCCTGTGTTAGGGCTAGGCAGCACACAGTGCGCCAGCGCAAGGAGAGAGCAGAAACGTTCCATATCTTTGTAAACATGGAACATTTCTTCTTTCTACCTTTAACTCAACACAGGACAGCAACTGTGCTTGCTGCCCTGCGTTGCATGAAATATTAATAAATGTGCGCCTATGAGTCATTCTGTTGTGGGTTGTCTTTGTCGTAAAAGGGACAATGAAACCATACTTTAAGTTTATGTCACACATCCTAGTTCCAATGTCTAGAAAAGGCTACCTAATTTGCAGTCTCTTTGCCAAAATCTTGAAAGAAAAATATTTTGTGACATTTCCAATTGAAGCTGGGGTTTGCTTTTGCCCAAGAAATTATTTTGACTGAGTGTGCATAATGTAAAGGTCCAAAGATCATCATTCTTGAGTGTGTGCTTTCTGCATTTTGGAAGATGGAACCTGGTGTGCTCTTTCAATTTCAGATTCTATTGGTGAGTTAAAGTCAATCAATGTTGGAACCCATGTCTTGCAAGTACTCATCTGTTTTTTAATAGTTTGGGGTAGGTCGAAAATTCTATTATTAGCTTTTCAATTTCAATTTTCTAATGGAATTATGTCTTTCCGCTTTGGTAATTATCTCCCCTTAAAACTCTCCATTGCCATATGTATGTCTTCCAGAATCCTGACATCTCAACTTCAGATACTCTCACACAATTCTGTAATATCTGAGTGAACGGCGATCATATTGTGTTGATTGTATTAAGCTTGTCATGTTGTTCAGTTCTTTAATAACCATCTCTAAGTTTAACAGAACGTTTTTTTTGCCTTAATGGGTAAAAGAGGCACAGGTGGGTTCAGCTCTCACTCTTTTTACACTCTAACATTTTGAATCTTCTATCTTTGAAAGTTGAAACAAAAAAACAACAATGTTCATTAAATAAAGGTGAAACACTCCCATGCTTTTTTACGTTACTGCGAGAAATACTGCCTGGTGCACAGAGGTGTTGATTGCTGGTAATCTTGCAAAGGGTGGGCATTAATGTGATCTTGTGGGATGTAGGCACTACTGCAGAATTATTACTATTAGTAGCTCTGGATGATTTTCAGTAAACATAAGTAGCTCCTATTACAGAATAAGTTGGAGAACCCTGCTATAGCTTCTGTGGGCACATTCTGCAGTTGCAAAGGTCATGTATGACATGCCCAAATAATAAACATATGTGCTTGCGGTCTGCTGTTCAGTGACATACACAGAGGTATTGTCTTTTGTTCTAGAGTTTGTCTTCTGCTGTGGTGCTACTTGAAGTCCCAGAGTGATTGGCTGTGGTTCGCTCTCACTTCTTCTTCAGTCCTTCTTTAGAAACCCAAAGGATGACTTGTGGTTCGTTTTCACTCCTCCTGCAGTGACAGATAGAGTTTAAAATGGTGGCTAATACCTATGTTCGAGTCTCTGACTGTATATAGTTCTGTGGGTCTCAGTGGCACCTGGAAGGTGCCAGCTCGCCCCCTATGCCTCATTTAGGCTGAGATCTCTGTTGGGCACACAACATGAGTGTCAAAAAGTAGCCATGAAACACAATGTGCACCAAATTTCTGAGATAAACTGAACTCTCAAGGAAGCTGGTATTCTCACAGGACTGTGTTCGTGATGCATCTTGCAGGAATTCCAGTGGAGTATCCTGACCTGTGCTCATTCTTCACATCCCTTCTGGAGTCTTCGAGTACCTTATTTCCATGGCTTAAAGCTGTTCCACTGCCTTTTCTGTTTTTGATTAGTTGTACATGATGTTGCCTGGCTTTCTGTCAAACTGTAAACAATGGTTAGGAAACATAAGGTTTTCCAACACATATCCCTGCACCATTATTAACCTCATTCCTAAGACTTCTCCCTTCTGATGCAGCAGTGACCACAAAAGAGGGCAGGAAAGAAAAGTGAAAATTTAAAGAGAGGATATTACATGTCCTCGTAGAGTAAGGCTTAGTGCAATTAGAAATAGGACATTCAGTTAATGGGTGCACTAAAAGTTTAATACATTTTGTAAGGGGCACAGGGAAATTTAGAACTCCCATAACATATAATAAGATATGATAAAGCGTACAAAGGAAAAATAAACAGGAAATGTCGAATGGGCATTGACCACTGGAGAAGGAGCATCAAAAATACAACATCAGTCACCCCAGGAAAAATGTGTTAAAACCACTTAGGAGTGGTGTACATGAAATTGCAATTCTCCTCTTACCATGACAAGAGAATCTGAATTTAATTAAAGACACGTAGGCTAACATTATGCATATTTATTTTAATACTAACTCCAAGCAGTCACTCAAAAGCATTACATCACAAAGTAAAACAGTTCTAGAACAGAATGCTCTTCCTGTACAATAGCCATGAGCATAGAATAGTCAGCCTCTTTTAAATACGATGTATTGAGTAAGAGTTCTTTAACTAACGATCTTTACATTTTTCTTCTTTTTCTTTCTCCTTCTATTTTTTGTTTTTTTTGTATTTCAAGTGGAGATGAATGATGAACATATGATCAACAATGAACGAAAACTGTCACTCCTTAAATCCATATGAAGGTCTTTCTTCCAAAGGACGGACAATTTATGTTGCATTGTCTGAAATAAAAAACAGTATAAGTGTTCTGTGGATCTGTAAATCAGAAAGTTGAGGCTCTGATACACCGATAGAGGCGTGATACATTAAAATATGTCAATACCATAATTGTTAACAATACGTTCAATAAAAGTTGTATTAAGGTATGGCTTGTTTCTTAATTTGATATCCACCCATGGGAAGGAGAGGGTGGGATATTGTTAGCGTCCGTGTCTTTAATGAAATCCAGATTCTCTTGTCATGGTAATAGGAAAATCGCAATTTCATTACAAGACCGGAGGCTACCATTATGCATGTCTGTAGCTTTGTAAGACCACATCTGACATATGTTCAATTGGTTTGCAGTAGTGTTATGCAAAGGTGTTTGCATTAGACCAGTCAGCTGCCTTAAGGATGTCATGTAATTTACCACCAGTCCAGAAGGATTTACTTTCCATAGCTCCTCTAAGGGAATGTGCTTGAAATTTCTTGAGATCAATACCAGCTAACTGCGTGGCACATTTAACCCACCGCGCTATTGAGGCTGAGGTTATGGCTTTAAATGGTTTCACAAAGGATATAAGTAACTGACTCACACCATACAAGCAATGTTCGTTCGTTCTATACTCGTATTCTTTCATGCAATCTACAGCACACAGTTTTTTACAGGAATCAAACCGTGGGTAAAAAATTGTATCGGACAATGTTTTAGTTCTTCTTATGATTTCGAATTCAACACCAAGCATATCATAAACTCTATTGCTGACCTCAAGAGCTTTAATGTCTGAAATTCTACGGCAGGAGATAAGACAGAGTAGCGATGCGAGTTTAATGGATAGTTTCTTAATATCTAGATTTCTTTTATCAGGCCAACCTGTGAATAGGTCCTTTATTAATTTTACATAACACAGAGTCTCGTATTTAGGTTTAGGAGGTCTCCATAGTCTAATACTTTTCAAGACTCTGCATACTATGACGTTTTTACCTACCGTTTTTCCTTTGACCAGGGCGTGACCTGCTGAAATGGCTGATCTATAGCACTTAAATGATCTGTAACTTAGGCCCCTTTTGAATTTTTCGACAAGGAAATTTACTACGTGTACAATAGGAGCTTCCATGGGATCCACGTTCCTCTCCAGGCACCAACGTACCCATTTTCTCCAAATGTTGTCATATTTATAGTGGGTGCCCGGAGCCCATGACTCTGCATGAAGAGCTGCAGCTCTTCTCGAAAGGCCAGAGATTTTGTTAGATCTCCTGACAACTTCCAAGCAAGAAGGTTCAAAGTCCCCGTCTGTACTAGGGGATGTTCTCTTCCATCTATGTCTTTTAGGAGCTCTTTCTTGACTGGAAGTTGGAAGGGAATGTTGCAGGCTAATGTTGTAGGGAACCATGCATGGGAGGGCCAGAAAGGTGTTACTAGTCCTAGGGAGCATTGTTCCTGTCTCACTTTCTGTAGTACTCTCTGTATCATGGCAAAGGGGGGAAAGGCATACGCTTACATTTCTTTCCAACGTTGAAGGAATGCATTTACGACTATGGCACCTGGGTCTGGCATCCAGCTGAAGTATTTCTTTAGTTGGCAGGTCAATCTGCTTGTGAACAGATCTACCTCTAGAGGTCCCCGTTTGATGGAGAGCCCTGAATGCTTTCTGGTTGAGTTTCCAATCGCTGTGGTCTAAGTGGAATCTTGGACTTCTAATCCGCGGTGATGTTTGTTTTCCCGGTAGGTATTCTGCCTTTAATGCAATCCAATGTTCTAGGCAGAACATCCACAGTTTTTTGGCTACTTTCAATAGTTCTGCTGATTTTGACCGCCTAGTTGGTTTATATAGGCTACAGCTAATATGTTGTCCATTTTTAGTATGACTGATCTCCTTGAAGGTATTGTCTGAAACTCATCTGGGCGTATAATCCTGCTGTCAATTCTAGATAGTTTATGTGATGTGAACTTTCTGCATGTGACCATACACCACCCGTGTTCTGATCCAAAAGGCAAGCACCCCATCCATGAAGGCTTGCATCTGATTCCAGGATGAATTCTGGTGAGCTCCCAAAAATAGATTTGCCGTTCCAGGCATCTAAATTCTCTAGCCACCAAACCAGTTCTGATTTGGCTTCGTGGTCTAGGCATATTTGATCTCCATACCATGGACCTGATCTTAGGGCTCTCGCCTTTACTCTTTAAAGAGCTCAGTAGTTCAGAGGTCCCGGAAAGATAGCTTGTATCGAGGAGGATAGAAGGCCCAGGAGTCTGGCTAGTTCCCTTCGGGTTTCTCGTTTTAATAGGAACCTGATTTCCTTCCGTATTTTTGTTATCTTCTTTTGGGGCAGTAAGAGAAGGCATTTCGTTGTGTCTACAGTAAAACCTAAGAATTCTAGAGATCTGGAGGGGGTTAGTGTGGACTTCTCTTTGTTTATTAGGAATCCTAAACTCTCTATGAGTTTCACTACTACCTTCAAGTCTTGTAGGATTTGCGAGTGGTGTTGGGACATGATAAGGATGACGTCCAGAGAGACAATTAATCGTATCCTTCTTTCTCTTATGCAATAGTTCTCATTACTTTGGTGAAGCACCAGGGGGTGGATGATAGGCCGAATGAGAGAGCTTGAAATTGGAAAAGGTGGTTGCTCCATATGAATTGGAGGTCGGGTTGATGTCCTTTTGCCATGGGGATGGTGAGGTAAGCGTCTTTTACGTCTAGTTTGACTAGCCAATCCCTCTCCAATAGCATGTCCCTCAAAAGATTGATGCCCTCCATCTTGAAGTGTCTGTAGACTAGGAATTTAATTAGTTCTCAGAGATTTATAACAGGTCTCCACCCTTTGTCTTTTTTCTAAACAAGAAAAAGAGTACTCACAAATCTCTTGCATTCTCATGGTACTTCCATAACTGCCCCTTTGTGTAGCATGGAGGTCACTTCCTCCTGTACTATTTTCCATTGTTTCTTTGTCAGAGATAGTTGTCTTGGGTGTAATGTTTGTGTTGGTGTTTCAAAGAAATCTATTCTGAAGCCTTGGGTGGTGCCTAAGACCCAGGGGTCTTGTGTGATTGTTTTCCATATCTGTGAAAATAATTTGAGCCTGCCTCCCACCTTTTCTAGGGTAAACAAACAATGAGGGGTGAGGGTACTCACTTTGGAAGTTACTGGGGGGTTGTCCACGTGGTCTGAACCCTCTGGAGTGGGACGCTCTTTCTCTCTGGGGGTAGAAGGATGGAGCATTGGTTGTTTGGTAAGGTCTGCCGAATCTTCTGTGTCTGAAATAGGGCCTCTGGTTGAACCGGCCCATTGAAAGGCCCCTTCTTCCGGCCCGTCCAAAAAGGTTTCGGTTGAAGACACACCTCATATTGTTTTGGACTTTGTCGAGCACTGTGAAGGTCGCCACGTATTTTCCAAGGGTTTTAATCATGTCTTCACTGAATAGTAAACACTTAGGGTTCTGAGAGGGTTCCTTGTCTGCCATGTCACTCAGCTTAGGATTCATTTTGGTAAGAACCACTCTCCTTCTTTCCGCATTCAAGCTTGCGTTAGCGTTCCCTTAAAGGATCAGTGCTCTCTGGCTCCATCCTCTGACTAAGTCTGTGTTAAATGGTGTCCCGCTGATATGGATTTCTTCTGCCATGTCTACTAGTCTGGCCAGTGGACCAAGAATATCGAGTAAGCAGTCCTGGCAAGCTTTTAGCGATCTCTCCATACCTTTTCTGGGATCTCTCCTGAATTTGAAGAGGAACTTGATTAGTTCAGGGTCAAGGTTGGGTGTCTGACAAACTTTATCTTGAATGTTGAGTCTAGAGCATTCCGCTCTTAAGATACTATGGGGGATATTCACAAGAACGGGCGATAATTATCACCAACCTAGGCTAACGCAATTTAACATAACGCCGTTCATCGCGGGAAACTAACGCCGCGTCAACGGCGTATTCTCAACACGCTGGCAACAGGCGATAGTGCCCCGATAACGCGTCAAATGTCTGCGATAAAATTACCAGGACGCCGATAAAAAAGGAAACCTGAACGTGAAAAAAGTGGCGATGGACCCAACAGCCATAAAAACATCAGTGATAAGCAGCGCCAGGCCTGCAATTCCCACGTCAGGCAGGAAAAATCACCATAAAAGCTGCAAAAAACAAAAAAATCACAACCCCAACCCAAACAACTGAGAAGCGCCATTGAGGACGCTGGAGCAACTACAGAGCCCAACAAGAACCCCACAACCCCCCGGAGGACCAGCCAGGGACCTCGGGGAAGGAGAAGGGCAAGGAGAATAAGAAGAGGAACCCGCAATTCAGTCCGCAGGAAAACAAGATCCTGATCACGGAGGTGATAAAACACCAACAACAACTGTTCATCACCTCCACTGTGTCATTGGCAACTAAAAATGCAATATGGCAGTCCATCTTGGCCAAGCTGAATGCAGTCGGAGTGAAGAGAAGGGAAGTGGACGACTGCAAGAAGCGCTGGAATGATGTGAAGCGCAAAACCAAGCAGAAACTCGCTAACAACCGGAAAGCAGCAATGCAGACTGGAGGTGGGAGTCAAGCGCCACAGCAGGAGCTGGATGAGATGGAGGAAATGGTGTCCACAGTCATCAGTGGGGAGACGGTGGCAGGAGTTGGGGGACCGGACACTGCACAACATGACCTGACCCAACAGCAACAGGGTGAGTAGCGACCAGGGACTGAGGGGACGGGGGGAGATGGGCACAACGGCACACATGCACAATTAAGTATAGCACAGTGCACACCCACAATGACCATGGATCATGTCCCTGATCTCCCTGGCATACTGCAGCACTCATAGAAACAGCAAGTAGGCCCCCGTCGACAATGTGCCCAGAGGGGGCCCTCCCCGCACATCACCAATCTCACAAAAAGCCCATGCAGGTGCAAACTCATGCACATGCACAAGGCTGGCCCTCCATGGGGCAACAATGTAAAGTGGGGTATGCATGGCCATGTACTGGTCCAGCTTCAACACTCCACCGAATGTGACCAAAACATACTAATTCACACAGATGTGTCATGTCTATTAGCAGGCAAGTATGAAATCATGGATGGATGTAGGGGCAGTGATACCAGAAAAATGTACTCCCTGGGAACAGATATCAATGCGCATGTCTGACCGTGACCCAGACAGGCAGTGAGATGACTGGGAATGTGTGAACTACCTGTGGCCTCAGTGCACCTAAAAAACAATCTCGCAATTTCCCAACTTAGCCCCACGTCAATGTAGGAAATAGGGCTGTGTGTAAAAATGCCTAAGTCCAAGTTATGTGGATGCCACAGCTCGGAGCAATGATCTGTTTGAGTGTGCAGCGTCTGGACTCCTGGGATGGTGTGTGCATAAGTGTGAAGGTCATTCCATGCAAGAGAACTGCGAGAAAGGACCTCTGTGTGTGGGGTGTGCATACGTTGGTCCCTGGTTAGCGCTGTGCGTAGTGTGGGAGTCGTCATCAGCTGCTATGGCATCTCTCAGGGGGAGCCGGGCGCATGCAACTCCAAGGTCGGAGGTGCAGATGTGCTACCGCCTCCAGTACAGACAAAGGGGCTCTCCTCCCTAATGTTAGTTTGTCATCTGCTAGCATTCTGGAAGAGTGATGTGGTTGGGGGGGGTGTCACTGCTTCGCCTTCCGGCACGGTATTCCTGCTGCCTATTTAGCTGGTGTGCATCTCCCATGTTGCTGAGGTGTTCACTGTGCCCCCATCCCCCTTACATCCATGTTGCTCATGTTGTGGGACTTGAGTCACAGGGTGCAACTCTGCATCAGGGTGTGTCATATCTGACCCCAAATGACACCCGCAATTTCATATTTGACCCCAAATGACACATGCAATTTCATATTTGACCCCAAATGACACCCGCAATTTCATATTTGACCCCAAATGACACCCGCAAATTCATACCTGACCCCGAATGACACCCTGTTGTCTGATTTGGAACACCAATGACAGCTTACATGTCATGTATGTGTACACATGTGATATGCTGATGAGTGGGAATACGTACTACATCTGACACCCTGAAATGGCATTCCGAATACGTGACACCCTGAACAGCCTCTCTGTACAGAGGCGACATACCCACCATCTATTTGCCATATGTGAGATTGTTAGCACCCAATGTTGCACTTACACTTGTCCGAGTGATGTGCAAATGCAGAGGACTGACATGCACACAGGGAATGTGTGTTGCAATGAATTTATCTGTACATGCTGGTCATGTGGTCATTTTGTACTGTACCATGATTGCTAAGGACTGTCACAATGTGATGTGCTCATGCGAAGAAATTGTCAATGATTGTGTTCCTTCGGGCCATTCCTGCTGCAGCTGCAGTGGAGTGTGGCCCACCTGCCTCATCTCCCTCATCATCGTCCGGTGCATCTGGCACTTGGATCCATGGGGCATTGCTGCGTACACATATGTTGTGCAATACACAACATGCAATGATCAACTTGCACACTATTCCTGGGCTGTACAGGAGTCTACCACCTGTGACATCCAGGTACCTCAAACATGACTTAGACACGCCAAATGTGCGCTCAACAATGCCCCATGTGCGTTTGTGGGCCACATTGTACTGCCCCTGGGCCGGGGTGTTCGGGGCTCGGAGGGGGGTCATCATCCACGGGCAGAGTGCATATCCCTGATCACCTGTGAGAGGTAAATGAGATCAGTGTAAACTGGTGGTTCTGCATGCCGTGTTGGCAGACTTACAAGTTTTGTGGTGTGTGATTCATGTGACTTTGGGATTCATGTTTGCCATGTATTGCTTCTGGCAAATGTGCGGGGACAATGTGTGTTACGTAGCCTCACAGCTGCTCCTCCCTCCCACTGCACCTATTTACCTGTGAGCGCTGCGCGGTTGCATCACTTGCACTCCTACGGCACACCTTTGTCATGCCTGTCTGTGCATGTCCGCAAGCCTGACAACAACACTGCAATGTTGGCCGTTGGAGGTGGGTGGCCACGTGTGTGTAGGCCTTGGTAAGGATAGGGCGGACACAGATGTGGAGTTCAGGTCTGGCTGAACTCGCGCAGCGATTGGGGCTAGGCCTTTGGCTCATGCTGCGGCAATGAAGATACACACACAACAGTTGGCATGTATGAGCCAAGACCCCGAGCGCTCCTTCATTTTCCATTCGTGCGAGCCCGCCCTCCGGGTGCATGCTACTGTCATGTCATGTCATGTGGGTAACACGATCAAGCATGAAACACTTTGGGTACGAGTGGCGGCTCTCATAGAGGGCTTGCCACTTACATATGTAATACGTACTCTTGGCCATCAGCGCGTGGGACCCCACACTGTAGGCAACACTCTGGCTGACGGGGCAGCCAGTAATGCAGTAGCCACTTGTGCAGTAGCAGCAGTCACAAGGTCTGTGACAAAAGTCAATACTGACATACTGGCAGCCATAGCGGCTACCCGAGACGGAACGTAATACCCACAGGGCTTTCCGTCCAGATATGAATACCAATGGTCCCCGGAACAAGTTCCGATAGTAACAATTCCTTCTGTTGGGGATCCGCTGATTCCCAACGAGGACCGCAGACATGCGTTGATCTCAGCTGCACATTAGGGCAAGGCTTCGGCGCACGCCGGTGTATTGGCAACGGTGTCCCTCTTGCAGCAACGTCCTGTTTCCGCCCCCCGCATGGCATTGCTGATAGCTCTCTGTGGCCTTCTGTTCCCACTATGAAAGCAGGCTTCAACAAATTAAGGAGGCTTAAAGCACTGTTATTCCAACATGAGGTTGCCTTGACCTCGGGCCGTGAAACATTCGAGCTACAGGTGGCTCGGACATCAAGTGAAATACAACCCCAATTAAATAGCAATCGCCTCCCACATTTTGGGGAGTTGATACACCAATTATACAATGTATCTGACACAGGAGGCCTTGCACCTTTTTTAAATTGTTGGGCTCAGGTCAAGTTTAAGTTTATTTGATTTAGTTCTCAGCTGAGAACCACAAATATTTGATACATGATATAAAAGTTTAAGCAATAAGATGATAAAAGATCACTTGTAAACTTGTAAAACTTGACATCTGTGAAGGGGCATCGCGCCTGCTGCACCACAGCTACACTGAGTACGATACAGGTTGTCCGACCATGCTTTTTGAAGCTATGGATTATGATGAGCACGTATGCTCCTTTGAGTTGTTGAATTGGGTGTTGTCCCTCCTCGTCTATGAGGAGGGGGACCGTCTTTTGGAACACCTTGCCTTCCAAGGTTCAACGGATCTCATATGATTCCGATGATTAATGTTCAACAAGACATTTTTATTTTTTTCTTCTTCTCATATTTTACCACTAATCAACCTCATTCTGGTTCTGATTCTATTGAACTTTGCCCCTGCTATGCTCAGTGCTTTGACTCTGCTTGCAACTTGGACCTTGTTTTTTCTATTCTTCTGCAACCTGGCCAGGGGAAGGATCTCATGTGGCTTTCAGGGACCCCGTTGGCATCTTTAGGTAGAATGGGTCCGGAGGCCATGATGCTGCTTTAGCACACGACACTACAGGCCTCTTCTAATGCAAGAATGTGTTCGCTGGCCACATGCGAGCCGCTGGCTATGCTGGTTCCCTGCTTGTTCCTTCAGTTTAGTCTGTGCATCGTGAGCAAGGTCAAACAACACCGTCCCCTGTGATTTTGATCTGGTCAGGCCCTGGCACGTTGACAAAACATACCCTGCAGCTGCTGTTTGTGGGACACGCACCTTTTTCTTGATGTTAGGAGAATGCATGTTACACGCAGACACACTTGAGGAGTGACTTTTCAAGAATGAGGAGCTGTATGGAGCTGTGATGTAGAGACACAATCTATGTATTAGGAGTATGGGGTCTGCTATACAGACCCAGGGATCTGCTATGTTGTCATCTTGGTTTTCCTGTCCATGGGGAGGAAGTGTAGGTTTCATAGTCCTGTCTCCAGGATCAATGTACAATGATTTCTCCTATTATTTGGTATGGACTTGCTACAATGCTGACAATGTTTGTATTATGCATTCTAATTTTAGGAGTGGCTCATATGCTGCATTTCAGAGCACGTTAGTTAATGTTAACATTTTGGACTGACTCAGTGGCTCTGTCAATCTCTTGTTGTGGATGAGTACGAGAGTCTGTGCGATGGGGAATGACCTGTTACCACGATCCCTGAGTGATTAGGGAAGTGTTGTGTTCTGGGTTGTCTAAACAACAGTTTCTCAATCTGTGTATAGGAGGGCAGGTGGGACACCATAGCTAGCCGGTCGTGGGCTCGTGGGTACTAAGGCTGTAGGAGGCGTAGCCCCTATATACCGTAGTCCCACATTGCTGTGCATAGTTCTGTGTATGTGCAGACTCCCTACGACACTACATTGCAACATTGTTGATTGAGGGCGGGGTGGCGCCGACACCACAACAGAGATACACGCCATAGTTACTTTGGTGGCCATCCCGGAAGTGGACCACGCCCAGGGGCCCGGGCTGTTAATTCACACTCCTAAGCTGGACTGGCGTACGCTGGACCAGCCCACTACGCTTACGCTTACAGGGATGGTGACATAGGTACATGTCCAAGGTTTCCCCACTGCCTGAGGTGACATGGTTGCGTCCACTGTCCACATCACTACAGGCACCAGCAGTATATGTCCACATTGACGTGTCTGTGCTCTGCATACTCAAGACTGTCCGGCACATCACCGCCACACTTGGCATTGTGTACATTCTCATTCATGGGTCCATTGTCTCCTTCGCACATTCTTGGTTCCCACCTCTCCCCACCTTCCGCAGTCGTGTGGCAGAGGGGCTATGCCTTTGTGGATGGTTTGTCTACATGTCTGGCCCCTGTTGCCACAGTTGCTTGTGTTGTCGTGTCTGGTAGGTGGGCATGTATGTTGGCAAGTTGTATGCGATTTTGTTACGTGTGCATTCCCACAGTTGTGAGTTGTATGATTGTGGAGATGAGGTGTGTGGTGTGTTCCGTTGGTGCTTGCCAACGAGCAGTGCATTTCCATAGGTGCCATCCTGGAAGCGCTGGTATGTGATGGACTGATGGAGAATGTGGGAGTCATGCACACTGCCTGGGAAGTTGGCGACGGCATTGGTGAACAGTCCCGGGTGGTCCACTTTTGCCTGCACATTGATGGAATGCGTGTGCTTTCTGTAGCGGTTATTGTGTGCAGTGTCGGCAGGGGGCACGAGTAGGACATGTGTGCAGTGAATTGCCCCCAACAGGTGCGGGAAGCCAGCTATGGCATAGATGCCTTGCTTGGTCTCCAGCTGTTCCTGCGCAGTGTGGGGGTGGTGAAGGTGCTGGGGTAACAAGCTGATGATGGTATCCAAGACAGGTGTGAGGAACTTTGATAGGGCTGGCTGTGAGACTCCTCCGACTCTGGCAGTTGTTGTTTGGGAGGTACCAGAGGCCAACAAGTGCAGCACAGCCAACAGCTCTGTCTGCGGAGTGATGTTGGTTGTCTGCTGTGTTGGTGCCGTCAGCCTGTGGGCAATGTGGGTCGGGATGCAGTGGATAGTTGTCTCTGGGGCTGGTGCGTTTTCGGAAGGTCCGCTGTCTTGTTCTGCGCTGCCTCGGTGGCAGTCCGGGGGTAGGGTGGTCATGGGGGTGGGGGTGGTCCTGGGGGTGGTGGCGGTGGGTGTTGGGGCCCTCTTGGGTCTCCAGGCTGCATGATTGGTAGCTCCATGGCATCTGTTGGTCTTCAGATGTGGCTCTAGGCTGGGCTCCCTTTGTGCTGCAGGTTTTCGTCCTACTTAAGACCAGGTGAAAGCAGGTCTTAAGTCCCTGCTGCTAACGTGCCTTATCGCCTGTTTTTGGACTGCATCGCCGATCTGGCTGGTCGTTGGGAATATCGCGAAGTGGTGTTATCGTGGGTTTTTGCATGGGAACGCTTACTCTGCATATGATTAGCGTTAGTTGTTGCTGTCAGCCTTTGCAATGTTTTTGGCCGCAGCTATCACAGGAAAACTGACGATGTGGGCTGTTAGCGCAGGCTTGTGAATGGGGCGATGGGTCTATCGCAACTTTCGTGGCGGTTCAGTGCCGCTAATTCGGCGATGGGTCCTTGATAATATGCCCCTATGTATTTCTCTCTCTAGGGGGTTTCTGAGCCATTTTTTAATAAGTTTGGCCACGTGGTCTTGAGGCCACCACCCTGAACTTCTCAGGTGCTTCATGTTGTATGGGGAGAACATCTCCTCGCCCAAGGGGTAAGTTATAGTTTCGATTAAGGATGATGAGAGTTCTTTCACTGCAAGTTGACTGTCAAAATCTAAGTCATCCTCGTCTAAATCGAGAACGTATTCGTCAATTATGTCTGTATTGACATCCCTTCTTCCTCCATTTCATTATTTTGTATGTTGTAATGAGCACTTGGCTAGTTTGTGCCACTTTCGACACCTTGATAAATTGTGCCGCTTAGGGCACCTGATGTATTTGAGGTGCGAGGAACTTCTTTAAGGGTTGAGGTGCTTAGACCTCCCATTTTATTTGAGGTGCTAGAACCTCCCAGTGTGCTCAGGGGGTTTGGATGTTCTAAATTCTTAGTTTTCTTGAACATTTTCCCCCTTATATTAGTATTAGCCTCATTATTTTGAAGGTTTGGAATTTCAGTTATGTCTTCAACTTCAATTGGTAGTGATCTTTTAGTTGACATAACCTGACTTAAGGTCTCAAGCATGCAGGATCTCATTTCTTTTTGAATGATTTTTTTGAAGGCATTATTATTCATGTTGGGGATAGGTGCCTCCCCATCATCTGATTCCATGTCAGACATTGTTAGGTATGATGAGTTATTAACAATAGTATTAGTTGCAGTAGCTGGTATATATGGCTCAGAATCTAGAGAAGGTACTTAAATCAAGTTTTAGCAGAGAGACGGCTTTTCATTTATTAGTTACAGTGTGAATGAGAGGTTTCTGTAGCTTTTCCTTATTAAGGAGGTTAAAAGGTACTTGCGTTGATTGTGCAGCAACTGATCATCGAGGCGATTTAACTGTCAGAACTTTTCTCATGTTTCCAAGGTAACCTCGTCAGAGGCTTCTTCATGTTTTTTTTTTATGGTCTTTATTAGCCTGATCCTTGGATCCGAGTCTTCGTCATGCGCTGACGAAACCGTTGCCAAGGTACTTTCCTCTTCAGACTGATGTGAGAGGCCATCAGGGGCGAGGCAGAGAGAGCACCCGGCCTTTGGACTGCAATGTCGGCCTATCGGGCTTGCGAGGGAGAAGAGAGGCTTCTTTCGTAAGCGGAGCAATCGGAGGGAGGTCAGGGCAGGGAGTCCTCAGAAATTGGAGCTGCGAGGTGCAGCAAGGCAGAGAATTGAGCCGAGAGGTGTGGCAAGGCAACACAGGGCAGGGAGCCCTCAGAAATTGGAGTCGCGAGGTGCAGCAAGGCAGAGATTTGAGCCGCGAGGTGTGGCAAGGCAACACAGGGCAGGGAGCCCTCAGAAATTGGAGCCGCGAGGTGCGGCAAGGCAGAGATTTGAGAAGTGGGGTGCAGCAAGGTAATACGCGAGGCAGCACGAGCATGGAGCTTGGCAAGGGGTAGGTTGTTCCCATCTCGGTCATTGGTGGAGGGTGGGTGGGGGGTGTGGATGGCAAGGTGATCTCTGTAAAATAGAGGACAATTAGAAAATAGCAAAAAAGGGTCTGATAGAGGGAAAAAAGGGTAATAGTAGTGTTAAGTGCCTATAAACATGAATAAGGCAGTCGATGCAACATTCAATGTTGTGAAAATGTTAGAGACAAACAAGGAGTAGTAGAAAGGTTGTACTTATCTGCCAGGAGCCGCATTTAAAAGAGGAAGACTATTCTAAGCTCATGGCTATTGCACAGGAACAGGATTCTGTTCTAGAACTGTTTCACTTTGTGATATAATGCTTTTAAGTGGCTGCTCGCAGTTAGCATTAAAAGAAATATGCATAATGGTAGCCTACAGTCTTGTAATGAAATTAACATAGGAAATGAAGACCTAATTCCAGAAGATAAAGTTATATGACCCTGATCTGCATCCAGTTACCCCACATCCTGTCCTGACTGAACAGCCTAATAAAGACAATGATAATGGTTTCTTACACAGAGGGATCCAGACATGAACCATAGTAGCATCAGGAACATCACAAATTAAAAGTCTTCTACAGCGACTAAATGAGTTGCATCAAAATTAAGCTGATTTATTTGACGTAGCAAAATAACTTAGATTTAGTGTGCAGAAAAATCATGTGCATGTGCAGATGTGCACATAGAGAGTGATACAGCAGTTCTGTACATCACAGACATAGCAAAAGTGGGCTCACAAAAGGCATAACATCATATGTTTTGGTGGCATCTTTCAAACACTGGCATCTGGGATCCGTGGTTTCAATGTATGGGCCAGGTATAATATGACACCTATGATGAGGGAAATTAGTTTTTAATCTACTAATTCCCAAGGATCTGTCAAATTGAAAATGATTGATGACACTCTGCAGCTCATAAGGCATCTATATGACTCAACATCACAACAGCATGTAAATGATGTCATCTCTTCACTAGCGCCTAAACTAACTGGGATCACTTCTACACTAATAAAGACTGAAGACTCTAAACATATCTAACGTTAGGAAGTCGACAACAGTACTGGTATATAACCAGCCCAACAAGTGCCAGTGCTTGTTCTCCACTATCACTTTTTCCATAAAAAAGGTGTGCTACTCTTTTAATAAATGTTTGTCATATGATATTGCATTTATGCTATAGATATCTTTAACATTTTTGACAATCTTTACATATTTCTTCGATAATTTCACAATTTTAGAGTTCCGTATTAGAAAATATTGCTATATACATGTTGTTGTATTTTAACTGTTCTTTATTTGTCAAATATGTAGTTCAAAGGACGTTTTCATATACTGCTTTTATATAATTTCAGAGTAAGCAGTCAAACTGAGGCTCAGATATTGATCTCTCTCAGAAAAGCCCAGCTTTGTAGACTCATTATCTTTGTCACCCACGTTCTCGTCTGTGGCATCCTTGTGTCTGTTGTCATTGTCATCTACATCTAACTGAAGAGCGCACCTCTTCACAAAGCTTTATTGTAAATGTTAGACCTGTCAACCTTAGGGTGGTCTTGCACCCCAACTTTTTGCCTTTTTCCTCCATTTTTGCTGATCTCTTTTTGGTTGGCCTTAGGCCTCTGTGCACTTTACCACTGCAAACCAGTGCCAAAGTACATATGCTCACTCCCTAAAACATCGCAACTGTTAGAAATTGGGTTTCTGGTTGGCAGAGGTATGCACACTGTCCAAGCAGGAACCACAATCCTAGTAAGGGTAAGTCAGATACACACCAACAATTAACCTGTTTTCACCCTCTGGTAGTTTGGCACAGAGCAGGAAGGCTTAACTTAAGAATCAATGTTGAAAGTATTTATCCAACGCTTCAAGCAGTAACACAGTGAAAGTACCATAAAAATACTCCACACCAGTTTAGAACAATAGATTTATTTTATTATAAATAAAACAAGACCAAAACTACAACAATCCAATAAGTAGAAGTCAAGATATGAATTTGTAAGGAATAAAAGGTAAAAGTAAAAAATATCACTTAGAAGCAATACGCGCCTATGCAGGTTATCTGGTCACGCTGAACAGGAGCAAAGTCAAGAGTTCAGGCCAACCTTGTTGGAGTACAGGCCAGGGGCAGAAGCAATGCAAGGCCCGCTGAACAAAAGTACAATGATCATGGTCGCAACAGCGAGATGCGGTGTGCAGCTGAGCGATGTGTCAGTTTTGATCCCACAGTCGAGGTGATTCATCAATTTTCTCCACACACCAATGGCGATGCGCCACTTCAGAAGATGAAGCACCAGTTCTGAGATGCATTGGTTCCGTGTGCGATGCGCCAGGTTTCTCTATACAGTTGAGGTTATTTGTCAATCGGCTCTTCTGCAGCGGCGGCGATGAGGTGGTTTCGATGTGTCGGGTCCGGTGGTGGTGCGCTGTCTCCAAGTGTGATGCACCAGTTCTGTTCCTACAACAACAGCGATGGATTGATTCTGCCTCATGCAGCAAAGGATACATTGGTTCCACTGGGGCAAGCACCTGGATCCACTTCCAATGGACCAGGAAAAGAAGCAGGGTATAACACTTTGATATCCCTGAGTCTTAAAACAGGAAGTTCCCAGCATGCCCTTGGAGATCACTCTGGGTTCAAGTCAAAGAGTCCAATTCTTCCTCAGCAGGGCAGAGGATAGCAGGCAACATGGCAGCACAGCAGAGGGGCAGGTTCTTGTAGCAGCATATCAGTCCTTTCTCCTGGCAGAATTTCCTCACAGGTCCAGTAGTGTCTGATTTGTGGGGGTCAGAGAACCAGTACTTATACCCAGTTGTGCCCCCCCTATCTCTGGCTCCAGACTCACTATTAACCCTGGGCGATGAACTCCGCGGAGTTTGCGGAGTTTCCTGCACTCCGCGTTACGCGGAGAACGCGGTGTTCCGAAAAACTCCGCTTTCAATCCAATAAGTAGAAGTCAAGATATGAATTTGTAAGGAATAAAAGTAAAAAGTAAAAAATATCACTTAGAAGCAATACGCGCCTATGCAGGTTATCTGGTCACGCTGAACAGGAGCAAAGTCAAGAGTTCAGGTCAATCTTGTTGGAGTGCAGGCCAGGGGCAGAAGCAATGCAAGGCCCGCTGAACACAAGTACAATGATCATGGTCGTAACAGCGAGATGCAGTGTGCAGCTGAGCGATGTGTCAGTTTTGATCCCACAGTCGAGGTGATTCATCGATTTTCTCCACACACCAATGACCACCACAATGACCACACAATGCTCAACACAATGACCACCACTTGAAACGCAGGTCCCACCACCACTGCAGCGCCTCCAAAGTTCTGCCACAGCTTGAGTCTTGAGCACTGCGTCAGCAAATTCTATGACTCCTGACTTAGTCACAGCACCTCTGGCCTTGTATTGTGACCTCAACACCGTAAATTTGATGCCTCATGGCTTGACCCCACATGCCTCTTTAGTTTAGCCTGACTGCTCTGAGTCAAGCTTCCCAAGGGTTAGCATAGGTAAACTTAGTGTGTACTACACTTACCCTTGCTAGAATTGTAGGCCCCTACTTGGACAAGATGCAAACCTTTGCCAACTGGAGACTCCATTTCTAATAGAGGACCATGCTACTCGCTACCCAGAGGCCATCACTCTGAGGTTGATGACTGCACCTGCAGTGGCCGGGGCCCTGAAGGGCATTGTCACCCGTGTGGGGTTTCCTAAAGAAGTATTGTCTGACTGAGGCACTAACTTCATGTCAATGTACATGAAGTACATGTGGGATGAGTATGGAGTAACTTATAAGTTCTCCACACCCTATCAACCCGAAACCAACGGTCTTGGGGAATGATTCAACAAGAGTCTCATGGGCATGATTTATTGGGCCTACCTAAACCCTGAGGCGTAAGTGGGATGTTTTCCTGCCATGCCTTTTCTTTGCCTACAGGGAGGTGCCACAGAAGTCTTCCTGTCATTCCTTTTCTTTGTCTACAGGGAGGTGCCACAGAAAGGGGTTGGATTTAGCCCCTTTGAATTCCTCTATGGACACCTTGTTAGGGGGCCTATTAGCTTTTGAGAGAGGAGTGGGAGCAAACTTCCAGGAAACTATCTCAAAATGTGGTCAGCTACATGCTATCCCTCCAGCCCCTACTTCTGTCATAAAGCAATCTTGAGGCCAATCAAAAAGTTATGAAACTCTAGTATGTTCAGAAGGCCACTCTTGTAGAGTTTCAACCTAGCCACAAGGTGAGAGTTATGGAGCTTGTAGAGTCCAGGGCTCGCTCTCCAGTATCACTGGACAGGCCCATACGATGTGTAGGAGTGGAAGGGGGAGTCCAGCTACTTGGTGGATCCCAAGACACCTAGAAACCCCTTACGGGTGCTCCATGTGAATCGCCTCAAACCACACTTTGAGAGGTCCAAAGTGAGCATTTTCGTGGTGACAGATGAAGGAGTGGAAGCGGTGATTGAGACTCTCCCTGACCTCCTGTCTACCCAAAAGCATGATGGGTTGGTAGAGGGTGTCAAGCTCTCCCCTACCCCAAGCCCAGAGCAGCAAAGTGACTGTCACCAGTTGCTGGAGCAGTTTGCCTCTCTGTTCTCTCTCACCCATAGACTCATATACCTGTGCATCCATGACACAGACAAAAACACTGGAAACAGACCACCTCTTAAAACTAAGATTTACAGGTTGTCAGACAAGGTGAGGGCAGTATGAAGGAAGAGGTCTCCAAGACGCTGGCATTAGGGGTGATTGAGCCCTCGAACAGTCTCTGGTCCAGCCCGTGCTGCTGGTACCCAAGACTACCTCACCGGGCACCACTCCAGAACATTAGGCTCTGTTTGGGCTACCAGGACCTCAATTCCATCCTGAAGACTAATATACATCCCATCCCTGAGTTGATGAACTCATAGACACACTGAGCCCTGCCAGTTTTCTTAATACTTTTGACCTGACATCAGAGTACTTGCAAATTTCTCTGACTGAGAGGGCAAAAGAGAGGTCTGCATTCTCAACCCCTGAGTGGCCCCTTCCAGTTTAAGGTGATGTCCTTTGGTTTGAAGAATGCCCCTGCCACCTTTCAGAGCAGAGATTGGTCAACAGGGTCCTAGCTGAAAGGAGACATTGCGTGTGGCCTACCTGGGTGACATAGCTGTCTACAGCACCAGCTGGGAGAAACACATGTACCAACTCCAGGAGGTGCTTCAGGACCTGCAGCAGGCAGGCCTGACTATCAAGGTCAGTAAGTGCCAGATAGGGCAGGGTTCCATGGTGTATCTGGGCCACATGATGGGCGGGAGCAAGGTGTAGTCCCTCCAGGTCAAGATTGAAACTATCCTGGCCTGACAACCCCCTAACATACAGACTGAAGTGAGGGCCTTCCTGGACCTCACAGGATACTACAGGAGGTTTGGTAAGGGATATGGCGCTGTTGCTGTCCCCTTGAAAGAGCTGACTTCAAAGAAGCAGTCCAGTCAGGTGATCTGGACAGAGGCCTGTCAGAAAACCTTTGATACTCTTAAGGGGCCATGTGTACAGCACCAGTACTCAAAGCTCCTGACGTCTTGAAGGAGCTCATAGTGCAGACAGACGCTTCAGAGCATGGCATAGGGGCTGTCTTAGTACAGTTAAATGGGGAGGGCCTACACCAACTGTAACAGAGGTATAGTGTGATTGAAACATTTGCTGTTGTATTGACACTAAAGAAGCTGAGAATAATACCTGTTTGGGATTCACTTTTGGGTTCAGACAGACAACAGGCCCATCAGATGGCTCATGCAAATGAGGAGTGAAAATCCCAAACTGTTGAGGTGCTACATCTCCCTACAGGGAATGGACTTCATTAAGTATCCTCTTAAGTATCCATTTACACATGTCTCAGACCTGCCATTGAAGCCTGTGTGTGCTGCTTAAACTGGCATGTCACCCCATTAAATAAACCTTTTGCCAGGCCAAACATTCCTTTTCAATACACAAGGGTAGGCCCTGGACAGCCCAGAGGGTAGGGTGCAGTGTATTTTAAAAGATGGACATTTACTTTTAAGTTCGACATGTCCTGGTAGTGAAAGCCATCACCACAGCAAGCCCTACCTCTCCCATAGGATAACATTTGAGTTAACTTATTACATTTTACAAGTGTAATTTCCAAATGGGAATAGGTAGCCAGTTTATGTTTAGTGTCTCTGGAATCCTTTGCTAAGCAGAAACATATAATACGAATGCACTCCTTCCCTTTTTAAGTTCATATTCGAGAATGATGTCATCAGTAAGTGCGTGCGATCGGATGCTGTGCGCCACCCCAGCATACAGCTCATATGTAAGTATACCTAAGGGCACATTTTCGCGCCCCATCCGTCGCACTGCAATTTGAGAAAAACATCCCACTCTTTATTTTTAACCAGATAATCTCATTTGGAGCATTATATGTTTCTGCTTAGCAATTTTTACCGTCCCAAGCAGTTTGCACCCCGTGGATGAGTTTACAGTTGGAAATACAAAGACAAGGATTGTTGCAGCACTGCAGAGACAGCGAATAACTGGAGTGGATTCATCGTAAATACAAACAGTACATTTGATATTTGAACAATCACAGTTGGCCTATGGTCAGTTGACCTTTGCATGTTTAAGTAGTAATTACTTTTTTTTTTCTTTTTCAACAGCGATTATTGTGCACTTATTTATGTAAACATGGATTATTTTATTGTATGTGTTTAGAACATGTCACTGATTATTTTCACTAGTTATTGAGCGCTGGTGTGGTGGACTTCAGCTGGTGAGGTGGAGGTTGGTGTGTACATGATTTGTTTATATACATTCAGTGTTTATTTATTTAATTGTGGTATGATGTTGGTGGGTGCTTTGTGGGATTTGTAGTTTCATAGGAGTCTTTGTATAATTTGGTGCAGCTGGGGGGTGAGCAGGTCACGGGTTTAGTTTCGTTAAGCTGATTGAGAGCACGTAGGGGAGGACCCGGTTTAAAAGTATGGTTTGAGCAGTAGCGAGATTGAATGATTCTTAAAGAAAAGGGAAAATGGACGAGGAGATTAGGCTGCCAGGCTTCGGCTTTAGTAAAGGTATTTTGCCATAATTTATATAGGTTGGGGTTCAGGGGAGCTGGCTTCGTCTGGATATATTGCACAGTTTCACGGAGAGGAGTGCTCAGTTGTAATTTGATTTCAGTAGTTTGGGAATGAGACATGGGTTTTATTTGAGTTTGGCAATGGGTTTTACACGTGTGATGGTGAAGGGGGTAGAATGCAGGGGAGGGGATATGCATAATGGTTCAGTCGATGGGTTTTTCAATTTAGGTGGATGGGGAGTTAGGGGGAGGTGTGAATGAGGGTGGGTGTGAGCATGTTGTTTAACAACAAGGGAATTGTTATATTTTAGTGAAGATCAGCAGCGAATGGTTGGTTGAATTGTTTTTTTATCTGTTGCAGACACCGCTGAAGAAGAGCCTTTTGGGCTTGAAATGCATTGAGTTTTAAGCGAAGAGCCTATTCTGTTGTATGTTGCACCTTTTGATTGTACGTTACGCTGTGAAAAGCCTGGATGGGCACTCAGTGGTCATTTGAAGGAGTTGCAATAAAGAAAAAAGGTGTAATGACGCAGTCTCCGCAGTGATTTAATAAGCTTTGAAGAGTGATGACACAATGGATTGTATGATTATTGATTCTACTGATGAATTGGACAAACTGAGATTATCTGGTTAAAAATAAAGAGTGGGATGTTTTTCCCAAATTGCAGTGCGACGGATGGGGCGCGAAAATGTGCCCTTAGGTATACTTACGTATGAGCTGTGCGCTGGGGCGGCGCACAGCATCCGATCGCACGCACTTACTGATGACATGATTCTCGAATATGAACTTAAAAAGGGAAGGAGTGCATTCGCATTATATGTTTCTGCTTATCAATTTTTACCGTCCCAAGCAGTTTGCACCCCGTGGATGAGTTTACAGTTGGAAATACAAAGACAAGGATTGTTGCAGCAGTGCAGAGACAGCGAATAACTGGAGTGGATTCATCGTAAATACAAACAGTACATTTGATATTTGAACAATCACAGTTGGCCTATGGTCAGTTGACCTTTGCGTGTCTAAGTAGTAATTACTTTTTTTTTCCAACAGTGATTATTGTGCACTTATTTATGTAAACATGGATTATTTTATTGTATGTGTTTAGAACATGTCACTGATTATTTTCACTAGTTTTTGAGCGCTGGTGGGGTGGACTTCAGCTGGTGGGGTGGAGGTAGGTGTGTACGTGATTTGTTTATATACATTCGGTGTTTATTTATTTAATTGTGGTATGATGTTGGTGGGTGCTTTGTGGGATTTGTAGTTTCATAGGAGTCTTTGTATAATTTGGTGCAGCCGGGGGGTGAGCAGGTCACGGGATTAGTTTTGTTAAGCTGATTGAGAGCACGTAGGGGAGGACCCGGTTTAAAAGTATGGTTTGAGCAGTAGCAAGATTGAATGATTCTTAAAGAAAAGGGAAAATGGACGAGGAGATTAGGCTGCCAGGCTTTGGCTTTAGTAAAGGTATTTTGCCATAATTTATATAGGTTGGGGTTCAGGGGAGCTGGGTTTGTCTGGATATATTGCACAGTTTCACGGAGAGGAGTGCTCAGTTGTAATTTGATTTCAGTAATTTGGGAATGAGACATGGGTTTTATTTGAGTTTGGCAATGGGTTTTGCACGTGCGATGGTGAAGGGGGTAGAATGCAGGGGAGGGCATATGCATAATGGTTCAGTCGATGGGTTTTTCAATTTAGACGGATGTGGAGTTACGGGGAGGTGTGAATGAGGGTGGGTGTGAGCATGTTGTTTAACAACAAGGGAATTGTTATATTTTAGTGAAGGTCAGCAGCGAGCTGTTGGTTGAATTGTTTTTTATCTGTTGCAGACACCCCTGAAGAAGAGCCTTTTGGGCTTGAAATGCATTGGGTTTTAAGCGAAGAGCCTATTCTGTTGTATGCTGCACCTTTTGATTGTATGTGGCGCTGTGAAAAGCCTCGATGGGCACTCAGTGGTGGTCATTTGAAGGAGTTGCAATGAAGAAAAAAGGTGTAATGACGCTGTCTCCGCAGTGATTTAATAAGCTTTGAAGAGTGATGACACAATGGATCATATGATTATTGATTCTACTGATGAATTGGACAAAATGAGATTATCTGGTTAAAAATAAAGAGTGGGATGTTTTTCCCAAATTGCAGTGCGACGGATGGGGTGCGAAAATGTGCCCTTAGGTATACTTACGTATGAGCTGTGCGCTGGGGCGGCGCACAGCATCCGATCGCACACACTTACTGATGACATGATTCTCGAATATGAACTTAAAAAGGGAAGGAGTGCATTCGCATGATATGTTTCTACTTTTAGAAAGTTGGCATTTTCCTGCCTGAGCAATTATTATGTTCCATATAGGTACCCTAATATAGGCCCTGGTAACATCATACCCCTTCACCTACATTACCTCACTTACACTACACTGTAACAAGCCTTTTAGGATTGAACCTTTACCTAGTTCTAGTCCTGGGTGCAGAAGGAGGGTTTCTCCTAAACAATAGAGTCCTATAACTCCATCAATAGACTCACACAGTATGAATGAATATTCATAAGGGTTCTTAGAAACCAGGCTGGGGCTACACCACCTTCCTCCTCATATCTACGTACACGGTTCATCCCATACGTCATCCTCAAATCCAACAATGGCTAAAACAAGCAACAAGGGACAAAGGAGCCTTAGATACTTTTTGTATAAAAACAGCACCTCTTGCTAGTGTTAGTTAGAGGGAACCGAGACTTCCAGGCCGACACACTGACCAGAGATGCTGAGGCTCCTGCATGCAGATGCTCCAGCTGACAGTGGTCTGAACATCCCTTGCGGGGTGTCCAACTCGAGACCAAGAAGGGCTCCTACATTCTCACTTCAGGTAATGGGGTTCGACTAAATCCTAGAGGGATTCTTGGCTTTACACCTACTCACATGCTAGGTACACTTAGGTACATCTAGACAGGCATCGTAGGAGTACGCGCTTTCTTTTATCAATGCATTTTATATTCATGTATTTATTGATGCATATTGCAAGATGGTAGAACTGTACTATTCATTTATATTCACTGTACTGCTAATCATATATCTCTCCTACTGTCTAATGGTTGTTGTAGCTCATATATTCTACACAAGAATAACGACTGTTCAATAAACCCTTATTGAAACGCCCAGGATGTTTATTCTGTGTATCTCTGAGACAAGATTAGTAAGCATGAGTGACTGAGCGAAAGTTTGTACATTGTTTCCATGATTCTGAGGGATCAGGGTTGTCATGTTCTAAGGTTGCCAGAAACTATTCTCTCCCCGATAAGAGGAGACACTAGTGGCACTATGAGCTAGCTTTTGCAAACAGGCTAACATTTCTCAGTGGGGATGCTCAGAATCAGTCTGCTACCAAACCCACAGTTTATGTTATCCGAACGCCCAGGTCCTTAATGGGTAATATAGGAACTACACGACATGGCGCCACCAACGATGGTTGGGTACTTATTTAACAGTAGAATCTGAGTAGTTCAGTCGTGCTATTCTCAGAGACCCCTACTCGCAAAACGCCAGAGACGTCTGGAGTGGGTGGGCACAAACTCCGCCACAGCTGAGTAGGCGAGAAATCCTATTTATTGGCTGTTGGTTAATCAAGCTTGAAGGACATTTGTTCCTAAAATTGTGCATAACACCTTATCTTAGTTCCCTTGAACAAACTTCTCCTTTACAAAATGACTGAGGGCGAAGATAATCCGTTGGTGGCTAGACGCCTCTCAATAGGAGAAGAAGAGGTGGGAAGAATTCTCATTGCACCTAAATTCCGACGTACTATCACCCTGAAACTATTAGAAAATGGTTTACAAGCTAGGGGTGGCATAGTAGCTTTCGTGATTGAGGCACATGAATCAAATAAAACAGAGGTATTTTATTCGTAGGTTACATTCCCAGCAGCAGATGCAGGGAACACAGACATTTTACTACTATGTAGAAGGAGATGCACCACAGGAATATGGTCCGTTCGAGGACTTAGAAGTTCCACTCACGTACCAGGAACACCTATAGTGGTTTAAAGGCGCCCTACCCCATATAAGACACAGAGTAAGATTAGGCCCGCTCTGAGCAGACGGGGCAACATGGCCAATATTAGAGGCCTACACACCACATCCTGACATTGACACAATGCCACAGCCAGACTTACCCTTACAACACAAGGATTTAATCAAAATGTACAGAAACTTGACACAATTCGTCATGAGGACTTTCACAGTCCAACCAACATCAGTTGCAACAAATGGAACTCAATATCAGAGTACAGCAACTAAAATCACACCACAAACATTACACGCAGTAATGGGCAAGATGCCCATGAAACGTGGACAAATGCCATTCAGGGTAGCTCAGAATATAACTCAGCTTGAGGCAGTATTTCCGAATACTACCCCGTTTGAAAAACACAGAATGCTAACAATCTGCTTGCCCATGGGGATAACACCACAAGTAGAGGATTGCACCTCTTGGGGTACAGTCTTTGCTGCCATATATACCAGAACACATGGTATTCCTTCATTAGCAGTAGTACCAGACGTATTGAGACAAATACAAAACGAGTACTGAGCAGAACCTGCCCTGAACTTAGGGAGGAAGTTACTAAATAACTATGACCAGGTATCAGCCATAATACTAGCTAATATTAAAGGGGAAGCAGCTTCAGTGGCAATCCGCCAACGCCTAAGGGAGTTCAGCCCGTTAGAACAACAACACGAACTGCCCAAAATAATAGAAGCTGCATATGCAGAATTAGGCAGAGACAGTTTGGGTGGGAAAGCATTAAAACCACAACTGATGGGCAGTCCTGAAAAGGGCACTACCAAGCAGACACCTGCTTCTTCTAAAAAGAAGTGGGATGATAAAAAACAACAAAACTTTAAAAACAGATCTCAATCCCGAGGCAGATCTCCTCCACAGGAGCCCTCTGAAAAGAGATACAACCTTAGGAATAGGGATAATATTAGGAAACCTGACCTGACAGGTATCAGGATACTGATACACGTTCCTCTCGTTCCTTTCAGGGCTCGACGAAAAACTCAGAGAGAGAAGGACGGTCAGAACACAAAGAGGAGCGTACAAAGTCCAGAGACAAGCAGCACGCTCAAGACTATACTTCCAAAAAAGAAGAAAAGCCAAAATCAAAACCTCAGTTTAAGAAGAAGAAAGTTGCAGGCATAAAGATCAGACATGCCTAGAATTCCGAGGACGCAACTTCTGAACAGGGAATGGGTTCTGACGATGCTAGACAGTGCAGCTGAAGGAACAATAGCTCGGCAGAACCTGAAGGAATTTCTGGTGACAGTGGACTTGAATGATTACATCACGGTGGAAACACCAGACACAAGGGTGAGCGTCCCACATAAGTTACATGAAATAACACTCCAAATGGAGGGGGACAAGCCCAGGAAAGTTAAAGGTCTCTTTTGGGAAAATCTGTCATCTGGTTATGACATCATATTAGCAGAACAAGATTGGCCGCCAGCATTCGTTATGGAGTGCCCCAGGGAAGAAAATGTAATTTTTCCATCATTCTCCGACCTCGTTCCCATACATCTTAAGCATGCATATGCACAGGAGTGGGCGGTTGCCCTAGCTCCAGCATTGTACAAAAATCATGCCGGTTGGGATGAGGATTCAACCCACCACGTGATCCCGTTAAAAGTTTCGCCAAATGCTCAGAGGCAATACCCAATAAAGCAAGAAGCTAAAAAACAGGTCAGGGAGATCTTAGATCAACTTGAATACCAAGGGGTGATTGAAACATGCACCTCACCAATGAACAACGCTTTGTTTCCCGTATCAAAACCGGACAACTCATATCGTCTAGTTTTAGATTACAGACATTTAAACTCATGCACAAAGACATTCGCTGTCCAAAACGCACACAGTGCCGCATTAATGAATAACATCGTGGGGAAAAAATACAAAACCACACTTGATATCTCAAATGGATTTTTCTGCCAAAATATAGCACCTGAAACCAGGTATTTGACCGCATTCTCAGCGTTAAGGTCCCAGCGGCAATTTTGTCGTCTCCCCCAGGGGTATAAGAACAGCCCGGGGGTATTCTCAGCAAGAGTAACTGAGTTACTCCAAAATTTTGATGAGCAAGCATTGTCCTATGTGGATGATATTTATCTGACGGACAATGACTTAAAAAAGCACTTGACCAGGGTGAGCACCATTATCATGGGATTCGCCTCTGAGGGCTAAAATTTAATTTTAAGAAATCAAAAATAGCCCACCTCAATGTCCTGTTTTTAGGATATGAGCTTTCAAGTGAAGGGAAAAGCCTGGCAGCCAACTTTTTAGAAAAGTGTGCGCTGCTCCAGCCTCCAAAATCATTAAAAAATCTACAGTCAATACTGGGATTCCTAAATTTCGGCACAACATACATTGTAGATTACACAGCGTAAAGAGTAAAACCTTTCTATGACTTAATCAAACCTGCCTTTTCAGTCAGACTTTGGACACAGGATCACACAAACATCCTACGTTCACTACAAGAAGACATGATAGCTTCAAAACACTTACAGACACGCGTAAATGTACGCAACCTAGTGATCCGTGTAATAGCGGGTCAATGCGGGTACACTTACTTAACCTTCAATGAAGGCGAAACAGTACCAATCGCTTACAAATCTCACCTGTACACAAGCGCAGAAATGCGTTTCACTTCAACAGAAAAAATCCTGACAGCAGTTTAGACCGCTGTAGCTAGAGAAAGAGCCCTGGCTCAGGGAAAACGCATAATAGTCGTGACCCCAGTACCAGTTTTAGAAGCTGTTTCAAAGGCTAGCATTCCAAATGCTAAAGCCTTACATCGGAGATGGATACAATGGGCTAATTCTCTTACTGCAATGGACGTTGAATACAGATTTGACCCAAGTCTAAAAACACAAGCATTTCTGCAATACGAACAAGAATATACTCTACCTAATGAAATATTGCCTCTCGATCAGTATGAATATATTATTTACACTGACGTATCTGCTCAACCAGCCATAGGGAGTAAGCAACAATACAGCGCAGCATGTGCAATCGTTAAAGGTCACATGTGGGATGGAAAGTTCCATCCGAGTTGCACCAAAACGCAATCTCTAGGAGACTGCACGGCTCAGTTGGCAGAGTTAAAAGCACTGATACTGGCACTTGTAAATACGGATCACGAATTCCCCACACTAATTGTGTGTGATTCCTTTTACTGTGTACAGTCATACAATGAATATTTGTATCATTTGGAACAAAACGGGTTTAAAAATGCAAAAGGTGGCACAATTAAGCATAAAATGCTATGGGAACAGGTAGTTGAGTTAAAGAACGAACTACCGAGGGCTCATGTGATCCATACACTGAGTCATCAACGTGATGGCGTTCACGTTGAAGGGAATTCATTTGCTGATGAAGCCGCAAAGGGGACTGTATGCACGGCTTCCGTAGCTGCAATCACACGTTCAAAAACGAGAATAGACGGTGAAATTATGGTGGCTGTCATTGCATCAAGCAAAAACAGCGGAGCAGTACCAAAGAAATTTCCACTCAAGTACTCCTACAAGTTAGATGCAAACAACATTCCATTTGCTCAGATTCCTGGAGTGGGGGATAGAGTAATTCCAAATATGGATCGTAGGCAAGGTTTAATTCTAGCAGCACACGAGGGTTTGGGCTCTGCACATATAGGCGTTACAGCGACTATTTCATTGTTGAAACAGCGCTATTGGTGGCCCGGTCTAACAAAGCAAACTAAAGACTATGGGGGATATTCTCAAGAACGTGCGATAATCATCGCCAAAATAGGTTAACGCAATTTTTCATATTACCGTCTATCACAGGAAAATAACTCTGTGTTAACGTCGTATTCTCAACACGGCGGTAACATGCGATAGTTTCCCGATAACGCGTCAATTGTCCGCGATAAAATTACCGGGACGGCGATAAAAATCTAAAGCCGAACGTGAAAAAAGTGGCGATGGGCCTTACCGCGATAAAAAAATCAGCGATAAGCTGCGCCAGGCCTGCAATTCACACACGTCAGACGGGAAAAATCACTATAAAAGCAGAAAAAAAAACCACAAACAAAACCAAAACAACTGCGAAGCACAATGGAGGTAGCCGGAGCAAGTACAGAGGACAACCAGAACCGCACAAGCCCCACGGAGGACCAGCCTGGGACCTCGGGGTCAGGGAAGGGCAAGGAGAAGAAGAAGAGGAAGACGCGGTTCAGTCCGCAGGAAAACAGGATCCTGATAACGGAGGTGATAGAACACCATCAACAACTGTTTGTCACCTCCACTGTGTCATTGACAACAAAAAATGGAAAATGGCAGTCCATCCTGGACAAGGTGAATGCAGTCAGAGTGCTAAGGAGGACAATGGAAGAGCTCAAGAGGCGCTGGAATGATGTGAAGCGCAAACCAAGCAGAAACTCGGCAACAATCAGAAGGCAGCAATGCAGACTGGAGGTGGGAGTCCAGCGCCACAGGAGGAGCTGGATCAGATGGAGGAAATGGTGTCCACAGTCATCAGTGTGGAGACGGTGGCAGGAGTTGGGGGACCGGACACTGCTCAACATGACCTGACACAACAGCTACAGGGTGAGTAACGACCAGGGACTGGGGGGACGGGAGGAGATGGGCACAATGTCACACATGCACAATTAAGTATAGCACAGTGCACACCCACAATGACTCTGGATCATGTCCCTGATCCCCTTGGCACACTGCAGCGCACCTAGAAACAGCAAGTAGGCCCCCGTCGACTATGTGCCCAGAGGGGGCCCTTCCCACACATCACCAATCTCACAACCAACCCATGCACATGTGCCAAACCCAGCAAAGCGGCGTGTCTCTGAGCCACACTGACAATGCAAGTGACACTGCATGACGAATAGCATGGCTGCAGTCAATATATCATGACATGTTGCACACCACGACACTGAGTTGGCTGAGTGTGGACCACATCCGTAAAGGAGCAGGTCACACTCTGACACATCCACGTACACTAACAACCCCTGATGTCAACAATACATCTGCGGACAAACCATGCCCCAGAGTCCCAACTCCCACCAAGAGCCCAATTTACCCAAGTATGCAACATCTCAGCACTGTATAAGCACAGAAGTCAAAGGCACACCGCCTGAAAGGGATAAGGGGCAGCAAAATCAGAGCTGCAAGGGCGACACTCCCAAAATGCAGCACACACACATAACATTCAGAGCACATCAGCATTGACAACAATGTGGTACAAACTGCAACACGTTCACAACAGTACAGAGGACACAACTGGTGCCGCTTGTGTGTAGAAACTGGCCAATCACATTTGGCATAGCAGGGAAATGTGAGATGATACAAGTACAAACACACATCCGTGATGTTGTCGAAATGTCCACTGTCCAGCATCAAATAGGCAGCTCCTCCCAAACAGTCACAATGTACATTGTCATGCAGTCTGTATGTAAACTTGTACAATGCGTCAACATACATGTGAACACAATGTTAAACTGCATCTCCCCTTCACATTGCAGAGGGAGAATCAGCACCTCCTACAGAGCAGACCGAACATCTCTTCACTAATGATGAAGAGGACCTCCACACCTTCGACATCGATGCCCTCCAAGAGCTCATGGACAGCTTCGGCACCTCACCTCCAGGAGCAGGGCAGCCCAGCTGCATCGAGGAGACCTCACCCCCTGCATAGACCACACAGCAGGAGGCACCCACCACCACGGCTGTGTCCCAGGACCCCCACGAACAACACATGGCCTTCCAACGCTGTGTGTTAGGGTGCCAGGAGAAGATGGCTGATCAGGTGCGGGTGGGGTTCGACCTCATGGCAGCCAAACTAGATGCCATACGTGGGTGTCTAAGTCCCATCAGGGACCACTTACAGTCCCTAACGGACACCCACAGTCTGCTCCATGCTCTCCAACGATCCATGGCTGACATCGCTGTAGTCCTGACTCTGAGACAAGGACAACTGTCTAGTCAGAGTGGCTCCAGCGATGTCAGCCGGGAGTTGGGACACATGCGGAGGATCATGGAGAACAGGGAGCGGATGCAGGCGGAAAGAATGGCTGCCACGGCTGCACACCAGCGAGATGTAGCTGGCGACCCTTGACCTTGCCAGGTAGGTCGCTCCCCCACCACACAGCTCCGCCTCTGCTGTCCGCCCGCTGCTGCTGCTGGTAAGCTCGCCCCTCCGCTTGTGGCCTCGGTGCCCGTGTTTTCTCCTGTTTTCCCTCGCTGCCCCCACCTCCCTTGTGTCCGTTTTGCCTTCTGTGCCCTCGCTGCCCCACTGTACTGTGCCCGTGTTTTTCTTCTGTTTTCCCTCGCTGCCCCCACCCCCCTTGTGTCCATTTTGCCTTCTGTGCCCTCGCTGCCCCACTGTACTGTGCCCGTGTTTTCTTCTGTTTTCCCTCGCTGCCCCCACCCCCCTTGTGTCCATTTTGCCTTCTGTGCCCTCGCTGCCCCACTGTACTGTGCCCGTGTTTTCTTCTGTTTTCCCTCGCTGCCCCCACCCCCCTTGTGTCCATTTTGCCTTCTGTGCCCTTGCTGCCCCACTGTACTGTGCCTGTGTTTTCTTCTGTTTTCCCTCGCTACCCCCACCCCCCTTGTGTCCATTTTGCCTTCTGTGCCCTCGCTGCCCCACTGTACTGTGCCCGTGTTTTCTTCTGTTTTCCCTCGCTGCCCCCACCCCCCTTGTGTCCATTTTGCCTTCTGTGCCCCTCGCTGCCTCTCTCCATTCCCGCCGCTGCGTCCCTGCGGCCCCGCCCCCTGACTGCCCATTCGCTGCCCCTGCCTCCCAGCTGCTCCTCCCTCCCACCTCCCCATATATGGCGGCAGCTGTGCGGCCGCGCCGCTGGCGCGCCGAAGGCGCGCCTAAGGCAAGCCCGTGTGCGCCCGTCCGCGACTGGACCGCGCCCAGCGCCAGAACCCCTGGGCCGCGCGCTCCCCGCTCCAGCCTCGAGGACCGACGCCGATACGATGCCACCACACTCCACGCTCTCAACCCCGGACGGACACACAACTGCTTCAAGGCCGCCCCGAAACGCACCCATGGTCCCTTCACCTGCCGGAACTGCAGCTACACCAGCCTCAGAGCCACCAAGGCGCCTGCCAAGAAGGACCTCAACCACCTCCGGTGCATCCTACTGAACACCCGCTCCGCACGCAAACACGCCGTCGAGCTCTGGGACCTGCTCGACACATCATCACCAGACGTCGCCTTCCTGACTGAGACCTGGATGAACGACTCCTCCGCCCCCGACATCGCCATAGCCATCCCAGACGGCTATAAGATCACCCGCAGAGACCGCATCAACGCAGTAGGAGGAGGAATCGCCATCGTCCACAAGAACACCATCAGGGTCTCGACCAGCACCGACGACACTCTCAGCACCGCCGAACACATGCACTTCCAGATCCACACGGACCCCAACACCACCCTTAGAGGCACCCTTGTCTACAGACACCCTGGGTCCCGACCCCAGTTCAGCGACTCCATCGCCGACTTCATCAGCACGCACGCCCTGACCTCTACCGACTACATCCTCCTCGGAGACCTGAACTTTCACCTGGAGAACAACAACGACAGCAACTCCACCACCCTGATCGACAGCCTCGCCAACCTCGGTCTGAGCCAGCTCGTCACAACACCGACCCACTCCGCCGGCCACACGCTTGACCCCATCTTCTCCTCAAGCTCCCACGTCTCCTTCAGCCACACCACGGAACTCCTCTGGACCGACCACCGCTGCATCCATTTCACCTTCCAGAAACCCACCACACACCACCGCACCCAACAGATCCCACGCCGCTGCTGGATCAAAGTCACCGAAGACCAACTTCGGGCAACCCTCGCTCTCAGCCCTCCCTCCGACCCATCCAACACCGACGACGCTGCCTGCAACCTCAGGCGATGGATGGACGACTGTGCCAACACCCTCGCCCCGCTGAAAAAGCTCACCTACAGTGACAACACCAAAAGAGCCAGCTGGTTCACCTCAGAACTCCTAGCTTCCAAGCGTACCTGCCGGAAACTAGAGAAGAAATGGCACAGTGATAAGACACCGGACAGCCACACAGCCCACACAGACGCCATCCGTAACCACCACCACCTCATCAGGTCCGCCAAGAGAATCTCCTTCAAAGACCGCCTCGACAACAACGCACACAACAGCAAGGAGCTTTTCAACATAGTGAAGGAACTCTCCAATCCCAGCTCCAACACCAACGACATCCCGCCGTCGCAACCCCTGTGCGATTCCCTCGCCACCTTCTTTCACCGCAAGATCGCCGACATCCACAACAGCTTCAACACCCAGACAGCCCCAACTAAGATCGATGCACCAGACCCGCCGCACACCATCGACCACGACCCCCTGCCAGCCTGGGCCAGCGTGAACATCGAGGACACCATCAAGACCATGAGCACAATACACTCCGGCTCCCCGTCAGACCCTTTCCCGCACCACATCTTCAACAAAGCCAGCAGCTCCATCGCACCCCACCTGTGCAACGTCATCAATCTCTCCTTCGAGACCGCGACCTTCCCAGAGAGCTGGAAACACGCAGAGATCAACGCCCTACTCAAAAACCCAAGGCGGACCCGAGAGACCTCAAGAACTTCCGGCCCATCTCCCTGCTTCCGTTCCCAGCCAAGGTCATCGAGAAGATCGTCAACAAACAGCTAACCCGATACCTTGAAGAAAACAGCATCCAGGACCCATCCCAATCAGCAATGCAGCAACCACAGCACTGAGACTGCCCTCATCGCCGCCACCGACGACATCAGGATCCTGCTGGACAATGGTGAGACCGCAGCCCTCATCCTGCTGGACCTCTCCACCACCTTCGACACTGTCTGCCACCGCACTCTACGCGCACGCCTCCACGACGCAGGGATCTGAGACAAGGCCCTGGAATGGACCACCTCCTTCCTCGATGGCAGAACCCAGAGAGTCCGCCTCCCACCTTTCCGATCCGAAGCCTCCGAGATCATCTGCGGCGTACCCCAGGGATCTTCCCTCAGCCCAACACTGTTCAACATCTACATGGCCCCGCTCGCACGCATCGCCAGACAGCACGACCTCAACATTATCTCCTACGCCGACAACACTCAACTGATCCTCTCCCTCACCAAGGACCCCCTCGCCGCCAAAGCCAATCTCCATGAAGGAATGAAGGCCGTCGCCGATTGGATGAAGATCAGCCGACTAAAGCTGAACACGGACAAGACGGAGGTCCTCATCCTCGGCTCCAACCCCTCAGCCTGGGACGACTCCTGGTGGCCAACGACGCTGGGAGCAGCCCCGACACCCACCGACCACGCACGCAACCTGGGAGTCATCCTCGACTCAACGCTCTCCATGGCCAAGCAAGTCAACGCAGTCTCCTCCTCCTGCTTCAACACCCTCCGCATGCTTCGCAAGATCTACAGGTGGATCCCGACAGACACAAGAAGAACAGTCACCCAGGCCCTTGTCAGTAGCAGACTTGACTATGGGAACGCCCTCTACGCGGGAGCCCCGGCCAAGCTCATCAAGCGACTGCAACGCATACAAAACGCCTCCGCACGCCTGATCCTCGACGTACCACGCCACAGCCACATCACCCCCCACTTGAGGAACCTGCACTGGCTCCCCGTCGACAGGAGGATCACCTTCAAACTCCTCATCCACGCACACAAGGCACTCCACAAAACTGGCCCAGCCTACCTCAACAGACGACTCTTCTTCTACGTCCCCAACCACCAGCTCCGCTCCGCCGACCTCTCCCTCGCCACCGTCCCTCGCATTCGAAGAACAACCACCGGCGGCAGATCCTTCTCACACCTCGTCGCCAAGACCTGGAACACCCTTCCACTAAGCCTACGACAGACCCAAGACCTGCTGACCTTCAGGAGGCTACTCAAGACCTGGCTGTTCGACCAGTAGCAGCACCCCCCCTTCCCTCTCCCCAGTGCCTTGAGACCCTCGCGGGTAAGTAGTGCGCTCTACAAATTCTGTGATTGATTGATTGATTGATTGATCTTCCATGCCCTGCAGATCCTCATCATGGCATTGCTGTCACAATCAATCAATCAGGGGCTTATAAAGCGCGCTACTCACCCGTGAGGGTCCCAAGGCGCTGGGGGGGAGAGGGGGAGCTCTGGTTCAGTTGAAGAGCCAGGTCTTGAGGTTCTTCCTGAAGGTGTGCAGGTTCGGGGAGCGTCTGATGTTTGCTGGGAGACCGTTCCAGGTCTTGGCTGCAATGTAGGAGAAGGCTCCTCCGCCAGCTCTGTTTCTGCGGATGTGGGGGGTCTCGGCTAGGGCGAGGTCGGCGGAGCAGAGGCTCCTTTTGGGTATGTTTAAGGAGACTCTCTCGTTAAGGTATTTGGGTCTGATGTTGTGGAGGGCTTTGTAGGCATGGGTGAGAAGTTTGAAGGTCACTCTCTTCTCGACGGGGAGCCAGTGGAGGTCTCGTAGGTGTTGGGTCATGTGTTTGTGTCGTTGTGTCCCTAGGACGAGTCTTGCTGCGGCATTCTGGATGGTTTGGAGCTTGTGCAGCAGGGTTCTGTTGATTCCGGCGTAGAGGGCATTGCCGTAGTCCAGTATGCTGGTTATGAGTGCGTGGGTGACGGTCTTTCTGCATTCGGGGGGTATCCATTTGAAGGTCTTTCAGAGGATGCGGAGGCAGTTGAAGCTGGTGGAGGTGAAGGAGTTGATCTGGTGGGTCATGGTGAGGGAGGAGTCCAGGATGATGCTGAGGTTCTTAGCGTGGTCTGTAGGGGTGGGAGGACTCCAGAGGGCAGGGGGCCACCAGGTGTTGTCCCAGGCCGAGTCGGAGGGTCCTAGGATGAGGACCTCGGTCTTCTCCGAGTTGAGCTTCAAGCAGCTGTCCTTCATCCAGCGCGCAACATCCTTCATGCCTTCCTGGAAGCCGAGTCTGGTGTCTTCAGGGTTCTTCGTGAGGGAGAGGATGAGCTGGGTGTCGTCGGCGTATGAGACTATGCTGAGCCCGTGCTGTCTGACGATGGCGGCGAGGAGGGCCATGTAGATGTTGAAGAGTGTGGGGCTGAGTGACGATCCTTAGGGTACTCCGCAGTTGATCTCTGTTGGTTCAGAGAGGAAGGGAGGGAGTCTGATCTTCTGGGTTCTGCCGTAGAGAAAGCATTGGATCCAGTTGAGGGCGGTTCCTCATATCCCCGTGTCGTGAAGTCTGGCTGTGAGCGTGCGGTGTGAGACGGTGTCAAAGGCTGCGGAGAGGTCTAGTAGGATGAGGGCCGCAGTGTGTCCCTGGTCGATTAGCATGCGGATGTCATCCGTGGCGGCGAGGAGGGCGGTCTCAGTGCTGTGGTTGCTGCGGAATCCGGACTGAGAGGAGTCGAGGATGGAGTTCTCTTTGATGAAGGTGGTCAGCTGGGCATTTACGAGTCTCTCAGTGACTTTGGTAGCGAAGGGGAGCAGGGAGATGGGCCGGTAGTTTTTCAGATCCGTCAGGTCGGCCGTGGGCTTCTTGAGGAGGGGCTTGACTTCCGCCCGTTTCCAATCGTCTGGGCCTGGCGCCGATGAATGCTGCTGCTGCTTCTACATCCCCATCTCCGCCCCCTGATGTGTCAGTGCCTCACAGTGTGGCAGAAATTCCACCTCCGGCCCCTGATGTGTCAGTGCCACACAGTGCTGCTGACAAAACACCACCACCCACATGTGAGGCACATGAAACATCAGAGGACGAAGATGCGGATCATTCTGCCTTGGTGGTAAGAAGGAAGCGGTAGCATTCATCTCCGCCATATGGCCTGTTTCTGCTTGGTTCTGCCCTCTGCATCATCACCTTCCACTGTCCCCCGAAACACTCTGAGACACTCACCTTGGACCTCGACATGGACTGCCATATTCTGTTTGGTTACCAATGACACAGCAATCAGACTGCGGACTGAACTCTTCCTCTTCCGATGAATTTGTCATTCCCTAAAGGACTCTGGCTGGCCCTCGACGGGGCAACAATGTAAAGTGGGGTTTGCATGGCCCTGTACTACTCCAGCTTCACCACTCCACTGAATGTGAATAAAACATTCAAATTCACACAGATGTGTCATGTCTATGATCATTCAAGTATGAAAGTATGGATGAGTGTAGGGTCAGTGATTAACCCTTACGTCCATGTTGCTCATGTTGTGGGACTTGAGTCACAGGGTGCAACATTGCCGATTGCGGTCCGGGTGGCACCTACACTACAACAGAGACACACGCATTAGTTACTTTCTTGTCCAGCCCAGAACTGAACCACGCCCAGAGCCCCGGGCTCATTGCTTCACACCCCTATGCTGGACTGGCATACATCAGCCCAGCCCAGCCCACTCCGCTTACGCTTACAGAGGGGGACAAAGCTACATGTCCCAGGTCTTCCCTGTAGTGATCTGCTGATCACTGGTCTAGTTGTCAGCATGCCACAGCCACTCCCTGAGGGCTGGTTACACCCACACCACACCCATCCAGCACAGTCGTCACAGGACATGTGACCCTGCCAATAAAAGGGGCCTACCACATCACATTCCCCACTGCTGGAGGTGACATGATGGCGTCCGCACCACGAGACTCAATCATAAAGGGGCCATGACTTGTGGTGCACTGAGTTAGTGGCACCTGATGCACTGCAGCCGGCACTGGCCTACCGCCACGGGACGAAGACTTGCGGTGCACAGAGTTGGTGGCACCCGATGCACTGCGGCCAGCACGGGCCTACCGCCACTGGACGGTGACTTGCGGTGCACAGAATTGGTGGCACCCGATGCACTGCGGCTGGCACGGGCCTGCCGCCACGGGACGGTGACTTGCGGTGCACTGAGGTAGGGGCACCTGAAGAGCTGAGCGGGTGTGCAGCCTGCGATGATTCGTAGACCTCGATATGCCGTCCTGCCAATCAATATTCGATTTGAATTGAGAGCCCTGCTGGACTGCAGTGTACGCCGAAGGCAGCAGTCAGCACACACATGACTCCGTGGTGTGGTGCCCCAGGGTGCCCTGGGGGCCTGTGGCGTAGAATCCAGTGATTGGCTGAGGAGGTTGCACCGGCACGTGGTGGGCCCTCTTGGAGACACGCAGGTGGCGGCAGGTGAGCATTGAGGCCTGGGTGCACAGGGGCGGCCAGTCATCGCTGGGCGGCGGACTGGTCTGGGGACCAGGGCTGGGGTGCAGCAGGCACACAGGATCGTGCAGGCACCACTGGTCACGGCGGCGGCCTTGTGGCTGGGTGGGGGGTGCCGCCCTGGCAGACACGACCCTGCATGTGATGACGAGATGTGCGCGGGTTGGCTTGGGATGTAGCCACCTCGTCTCCAGTGTAAATCTGGCCGTTGAAGGTGGTCGGCCACGTGTGTGTAGGCCTATGGACAGGATATGGCGGACACAGAGACACATGCAGTAGTTACTTTGGTGGCCATCCCGGAACTGAACCACGCCCAGAGCCCCGGTCTATTTATTCACGACATACGCCGGCCAAGGCCACTCTGCTCACGCTTACAGGGGGGAGGACAAAGCTACATGTCCAAGTTCTTCCACACTGCCTGAGGTAACCTGTTTGTGTCCACTGTCCACAACACTACAAACACCGGCAGTATATGTCCACATGGACATGTCTGTGCTCTGCATACTGAAGTCTGTCCAGCACATCACCGCCACACTTGGCATTATGTACATTCTTATTGATGGGTCACTTGCCTCCTTCGCACATACTTGGTTCCCACCTCTCCCCACATTCTGCAATTGTGTGGCAGAGGTGCCATGCTGTGGATGGTTTGTCTACATGGCTGGCCACGGTTACCACAGTTACTTGTGTTGTCGTGTCTGGTAGTTGGGCATGTTGATTGGCATGTTGTATGTGATTTTGTAATGTGTGCATTCCCACAGTTGTGAGTTGTATGATTGTGGAGTTGAGGTGTGTGGTGTGTTCAGTTGGTACTTACCGACGAGCAGTGCATTTCCATAGGTGCCATCCTCAAAGCACTGGTTGGTGATGGACTTGCGGAAGATGTAGGAATCATGCACACTGCCTGGGAAGTTTGTGACGACATTCGTGAACAGGCCGTGGTGGTCCACTTTTGCCTGCACATTGATGGAATGCATGTGGTTTCTGTTGCGGTTATTGTGTGCAGTGTCGGCAGGGGGCACAAGTAGTACATGTGTGCAGTCAATTGCCCCCAACACATGCGGGAAGCCAGCTATGGCGTAGTTCCCTTGCTTGGTCTCCAGCTGTTCCTGCGCAGTGTGGGGGAAGTGAAGGTGCAGGGGTATCAAGCTGATACAAACCGTGATGCTTACAGGTATGATAAATCCTGCATAATAAGACCGTAACAGAAGTTTGTGTGGTCGTAACCTTCCTTTTCTTTCCTACGAAGGTTACGACCACACGAACTTCTGTTACGGTCTTTTTATGCAGGATTTAACATACCTGTTAGCATTCCGGTTTGTCCAAGTGCAATACACTGTACCAGATTACGTTTGTGACTATACGGACGCTTGACCATTGTCACCATTTCTCCAACAGGTTTCTGAATACTGGCTTTCGGAATATGGAATTGTATTGGGGAGTTCCCGCAGCATATGCAGTTAATTGAATCCACACGTTGCCCTGATGAAGTTCCCCGTTGGGAATGGAACACATTGGCTGAGCTTTTCGTATTGTTGATTTATGTATTTGTAATTAAGAACTGTTTTTACACTACTGTTGACTACTGGACTTCATGACCTGGCACACCCCCATTTCAGTAACTACAATCTTGGATCTGGAGCACAGAGGCGTCAAGCAACGGCTGGCGTCGGGGTTGGTTGCGCAGGAACACTACGAATTGGAACTAGCGTGTGGTGCGGATACAGGGGCCCGCTGTTGCTTTTGTGGACATGCATCCAAGACATGTGTGAGGAAGTTTGATAGGGCTGGCTGTGAGACTCCTCCGACTCTGTCAGTTGTTGGTTGGAAGGTACCAGAGGCCAACAGGTGCAGCACAGCCAGCAGCTTTGTCTGCGGAGGGATGTTGGTTCTCCGCTGTGTTGGTACTGTCAGCCTGTGGGCAATATGGGTCAGGATGCGGAGGATGGTTGTCCTTTTGAGCCTGTAGTGGGCAATGGCATCCTCTGGCATTGAGTGTCTGAGGCTGGTGCGTTTTAGGAACGTCCGCTGTCTAGGTGGTAGTCCGGGGGGAGGGGTGGTCCGGGGGGGGGGTCCTGGGGGTGGTGGCGGTGGGTGTTGTGGACCTCTTGGGTCTCCGAGCTGCATGATCAGTAGCTCCATGACATGTGTTGGCCTTCAGATGTGGCTCTGGGCTGGGCTCCCTTTCATACTGCAGGTTGTCGTCCTGCTTAACACCAGTAAAATGCAGGTGTTAAATCCCTGCTGCTAACGCGCCTTATCGCCTGTTTTTGGATCGCATCGCAGATCTGGCTGGTCGTTGAGAATATCGCGAAGTGGTGTTTTTGTGTGTTTTTGCATGGGAACGCCTACTGTGCATATCATTAGAGTTAGTTGTCGCTCTCATCCGTGGCGATGTTTTTTGCGGAAGCTATTGCTGGAAAACTGGCGATATCGGCAGTTTGCACCAGCCTCAGAATAGGGCGATAAATCTATCACCACTTTTGCGGCGCTAAAGTGCCGATAAATTGGCGATAAGTCCTTGATAATATGCCCCTATATCTTGAAATGCGACATCTGCCAACAGATGAAAGGCTCCACCAGAACACGCCCGGCTCAGACACCATTACTAATATCTGACAAACCTCTCGCATGCGTGTATCTGGACCACTGCAGCCCCTTACAATCTGATGGAGCTTACAAGTCTATCATGGTTGCAGTGGATTCCTGCTCAAGATTCCTATTGGTTTGGCCTCAGCGCTCGGCTGACGCTCGAACTGTTATAAAAGATTTGCGAGTCTTTATCGGGACATACGCAGTTGGCACGTTACATTCTGACCGTGGCCTGGCGTTTAGCTCTCGGGCTTACAAAGATGCCATGAAAAGTATGGGCATTGCACTGCGGTACTCCTCTCCGTACCATCCTGAGGGAAATTCGGTTGTGGAGAGGAAAAACAGAGACTTAAAGCAATCTTTAACAGCTATGGTATTAGGCAAGGGCGGTAGTTGGGTCAGTCACCTTTATGCGGTACAAAGAGCACTTAATAACCAGCCAAGAAATTCTCTAGGGGGTGTCACTCCATATGAGGTCCTATTTGGGACGAGAATGTGGGTACCTGATCTTGATTATGAAGGCGCAGTGGCGGATAAGAAACCATTTGATATCCATGATCGTTTGGCTGTTTTAAAGGATCTAAATGAATCCAGGACACAACAAAGCAACGTTGTCCAGAAACACTGGGGAAGTCAAGGCAAACACGGCAAGACCTGTCTGGATCCCAAAAATCGGGGATCTGGTCAGAGAGAAAATAGCGGACAAGAAAGAATTCGGGCCATCCTACAGAAAGCCTGTACCGGTCCTAGCAGTTCAAGGAACAAGAACTGTACTTTTGCCGCCTCTTGCTGGGAAAAAGGGGAAAAGATTTGTCTCCATCGACTTAATCAAACCACACTATGTGGCCGATACTGAACAGTAGGCCTTGTGGACTCCACAGTAGCAGACGCCCTCCTCTAGCTACCATCCAAGAAGTTCAAACAGAAAGACTCATCACGTTTGAAGAGCCTCCTGTGCGGAATGAAGGACTAAGCAACAATGCTATTGAACTCGTTCCCCTTGAACCAGAAGTTCATCTACAAAATTAAACTCAAAACAACACTCAAGTTGCAATCAGACCAAATACAGACGTCTACGTCAACATGCCTCGAAGAGAGCAAAATGAGATTTCAACAAATCCCGATGCAATTCCTACAATTGATCGAACTGCTTCTGGCTAATTCATGAACTTTGATACATTTTCTTTGGATCCAAGTGAACCAGAAACGACGCCAGCCCAAAATTCACACAAGCAGCAAGTTAAAGACTTTCTAAACTTTCTTAAAAAGACTTACCTGGTATCGCTTTGGTTAGAACTCTGGGTAATTACTGGGATTCTATTTTTTCTTTTCTGGCTAGGCTTAGTTATAACTTTTAGCATGCTTATTAATGGACGATACCTAAAACAAAGCTCTACAGCCCAAAAGGTTAATTTGATTTTAAAACCACATCAATCTTCACATTGTGAACAAAGAGACTTGTCAACAGTGAACATCACAGCGCTTCCTATACCGGACGGTATAGTCTGGGATAAAGTTGATTTTGATATATTCGGTCCGACTGAACTTTTAAAACTTTCACATGTATTTAAAATGTCATTAAGTGATATCATTACCTCCAGTACATTTTCTGATGATTGGGACTCTGAAACTGTTAATAACATGTTGTCTGATTTAGAAAAAACTGCCGCATTTCCGAACACTGAAATGTTAGAAGGTAATTCAGACTATGACGCTTTGTACTGTTACCAACATTATGGTCATCATTTCCTACACAAATCTATTTCGCCTAGAAATGTTTTTGAATACCACCAGTGGGAACATTGCCCTACACCACCAAAAAGTAGTTTGCATACATTTGCACAGAAATTTGCATATTTTTCAGGTTTTAACACCACTGATCCAACCTCGTATTATTATAAGGTTACACCGACATCGGCACTGAAAATTATGTTAACAAACACCAAACAGATATACTCTGCTTCGTTTATTGCCCAATTGTCTGAACAAGGTTTTGACCTATGGAAGAACACAGTAGACTTAAAATCGGTCTGGGGTTCTAGGGACTGGCAAGTCCAGGGAACAGAAGCGCTATTTAGAGCATGCCTCATTCCACAGCAGATGATATTTCTAAATAATACTGTGCAACAGACATCCTGTCTTGGACTAGCCAAGAACAAGGACCTGAACACACCTCGATTTCCAACACCATCGCAGATGGAGGGGTGGCAAAATTCGACTTCTCAGGAAGGGGCGACAATAGATGATATTTTAAAGTACAATAGATCAGACCCTAATTGGAAATAATGGTTAGTTTGGCCCTTAGACACGAACGAATGTCAGAAACGATTCTTGGGTATTACCGAAGGGTACAGTATCCACAGGCCAGACCCACGTTATGTACAGGGAGAACATCCAGGGGTAGTGACATCCTACAGTGTTGGGAAGTTGTGCCTTGATTGGCTAGAAACCTCAACACTCACAGAAGTAAAACAACACTTAGCCTTACTCTCACAAGACATAGGGGCCGATTCCGATTCCGGCCGGAAAACGTACCGACCGACTCGGAGCCGGAATTAATTCCGACCGACACGTACCGGTGCAGCCCGACCCGCCAAGTACGATAAAAAGCGAGCAAAACCCGACCGACTCGTACGGAACACAAGCCGAACGACCGAGCCGCGCGGAAAACAGCAATTCGGCCGGAAAAACACGCGATTTGAACCGACCGACTCGCCCCCGGAACAATACCGAACGAGACGTACCCGCGGACTCCCACCCGCCAAGTACGATGCAAGGCGTGGAAAACACGACCGAGTCGCACGGAGGACAAACCGTACGACCGACACGCATACAAAACTGCGAGGCGAAGCAACCCAAAACACAGCGACCGACGCGTACGCAGCATAGAAAACAGCACAAACACAGCGTGAACGAAACGGATAAGCCCGTACGAGACAACTGCAGGGTCCGACTCGGTCACAAGAACGTCTCCTACATACACGAAAAGTACAAAGGGAAAATACACAAAAAAAGGCCAAACAAGCAATTACAAAGCCAATAAATACTGGGGGGGAGGGGCAGGGAACAAAGACACACCCACAACTCCACCTATATAAAGGACACAAATCCCAACCATGATCCTTTGCAAATTCAAATTACCTGCCAGCACTCAACAGACAGCAACCACACACCCACAGCTCATCCATCACACAAGCCACACACCATCAGCACCTCAACAAATAGCACCCTCACATACACCCAGCAAAACACACACTCACACACCTTCACCTGCACACCAACACACACATCACTCACCATCACCACCCATCACCATGCCCCCAAAGAAGAATCATAAGTTCCTAGATAGTGAATTGGAAGTCCTGGTAGATGAGATCCTCAGGGTAGAGCCACAGCTCTTTGGTACACTGGTCCAACAGACACCCATGTCACAGAAAACAAAGATGTGGGAGAGGATCGTCGACAGGGTGAACGCACAATCACCATGTTTGCGCACAAAGACAGACATCCAGAACAGGTGGTATGACGTGCGCAGGAGGGTCAAGGAGCTGTTGAAGAAGGACTACCTCGTGAGCCAACACACCGGCAGTGGCCCTCCTGCCAAGCCAGTATACCTCAGGCCCTGGGAGGAGAAGGTGCGGGCCATCCTACCACCAGTGAGCGTCTATGGACTAGAAAACATCCCAGAGCCTGGTGAGTACACAACAAATGTACACAATATTCTGCGACTACACACACACATCACTGTCAAGGGGAGAGTCAAACCATGCACTCTTAGCAAATACACAGCAATCAGAACAGAATCATCCCAAAATGTGTATGTCAGTCAGATAAACACAACACATGCCATCTCAAAGTGACATTTAACTGTGTCATCACATGTACAAACACAACTACAACTACAGCTAGGCAGTGGCACAAATATAACTGACAAACACATCCAGACAAGCAGCCACCACTACAACACCACCACACAGTGAAGCTCACTGAAAGAAAGGAAATATGTGTATGCTGGGCAAGTCAGTGTAGCCAATAGCATGATGGGAGTCGGAGGCACAGATATTGGTCACCCCCACAACTGTCCCATCAACACCACTCTCAACCATGCTCACATCACAGGGAGTGGAAAAGGACTCACAAGATGGCTGACACTGGGTACTGCTGTGGGGAGCACAAGGCCCTGCTGGCAACTGTGCAACAACCAACAGCAGGACACCACTGACTGACATCCTGAAAGACAACTTGCACTCCCTGCAATGGAAGCACGTTCCATGGTGGGATATCTGGCTGGGTGGGAAGGAGGACTGACAGCTCTGACCATAGTCACCAGCAGCTTTTCTCACACACCCCCTTAACACAAACTCCACACAACTCACCTGGGAGAATGCAATGCCTCACACTCTAATTAAATATTCCACAAAGAACAACTACACTGGGTTATGCCGTGTGAAGCACAGGGACACTCCTGGGACTTTTAGCCAAACAACTGCCAGGACAACACTCCCAGCCATCCATTCAGCACAGGCAGCCCACCCCACAGGGAAGCAGAGTCAAAAGGAAGGAAGGATGGGCATGCTGGGAAGGGGGGTGGAGGCAATAGCATGATGGGAGTTGCAGGCACAGATATTGCTCACCCTCACAATTGGCCCATCAACTCCACTCTCAACCATGCTCACATCACAGGGAGTGGAAAAGGACTCACAAGATGGCTGACACTGGCTACTGCTGTGGGGAGCACAAGGCCCTGCTGGCAACTGTGCAACAACCAACAGCAGGACACCACTGACTGACATCCTGAAAGACAACTTGCACTCCCTGCAATGGAAGCACGTTCCATGGTAGGATATCTGGCTGGGTGGGAAGGAGGACTCACAGCACTGACCATAGTCACAAGCACCTCCCCTCACACACCCCCTCAACACAAACTCCACATAACCCACCTGGGAGAATGCAATGCCTCACATCCTAACTGAAGATCCCACAAAGAACCACCACCCTGGGTTATGCTGTGTGAAGCACAGGGACACTCCTGGGACTTTTAGCCAAACAACTGCCAGGACAACACTCCCAACCATCCATTCAGCACAGGCAGCCCACCCCACAGGGAAGCAGAGTCAAAAGGAAGGAAGGATGGGCATGCTGGGAAGGGGGGTGGAGGCAAAAGCATGATGGGAGTGGTAGTCACAGCCCAACATCCCCCACCCACATGGGCCAGCAAGTACACACCCAAGCATGCACACCTCACAGGGAGTCAAAAGCCACTTCAAAGATGTCTGACACTTGTGCTCTGTTGGGGGGAGCACAAGGCCATGCTGGGAACTGGCCAACAACCAACAGCATGACACCACTGTCAGCCATCTTGCCATTGCTGTCACACCCACACACAGTGAAGTACACTCAAAAGGAAGGAAGTATGGGCATGCTGGGAAGGGGGTGGAGGCAATAGCATGATGGGAGTGGTAGTCACAGATATTGCTCACCCTCACAATGCGCACATCAACACCACCATGAACCATGCCCACATCACAGGGAGTGGAAAACAACAGACAAGATGGCTGACACTGGCTACTGCTGTGGGGAGCGCAAGGCCCTGCTGGCAACTGTGCACCAACCAACAGCAGGACACCACTGACTGACATCCTGAAAGACAACTTGCACTCCCTGCAATGGAAGCACGTTCCATGGTGGGATATCTGGCTGGGTGGGAAGGAGGACTCACAGCACTGACCATAGTCACAAGCACCTCCCCTCACACACCCCCTCAACACAAACTCCACATAACCCACCTGGGAGAATGCAATGCCTCATATCCTAACTGAAGATCCCACAAAGAACCACCACCCTGGAATATGCTGTGTGAAGCACAGGGACACTCCTGGGACTTTTAGCCAAACAACTGCCAGGACAACACTCCCAGCCATCCATTCAGCACAGGCAGCCCACCCCACAGGGAAGCAGAGTCAAAAGGAAGGAAGGATGGGCATGCTGGGAAGGGGGGTGAAGGCAAAAGCATGATGGGAGTGGTAGTCACAGCCCAACATCCCCCACCCACATGGGCCAGCAAGTACACACCCAAGCATGCACACCTCACAGGGAGTCAAAAGCCACTTCAAAGATGTCTGACACTGGTGCTCTGTTGTGGGGAGCACAAGGCCATGCTGGGAACTGGCCAACAACCAACAGCAGGACACCACTGTCAGCCATCTTGCCATTGCTGTCACACCCACACACAGTGAAGTACACTCAAAAGGAAGGAAGTATGGGCATGCTGGGAAGGGGGTGGAGGCAATAGCATGATGGGAGTGGTAGTCACATATATTGCTCACCCTCACAATGCGCACATCAACACCACCATGAACCATGCCCACATCACAGGGAGTGGAAAACAACAGACAAGATGGCTGACACTGGCTACTGCTGTGGGGAGCACAAGGCCCTGCTGGCAACTGTGCACCAACCAACAGCAGGACACAACTGACTGACATCCTGAAAGACAACTTGCACTCCCTGCAATGGAAGCACGTTCCATGGTGGGATATCTGGCTGGGTGGGAAGGAGGACTCACTGCACTGACCATAGTCACAAGCACCTCCCCTCACACACCTTCTCAACACAAACTCCACATAACCCACCTTGGAGAATGCAATGCCTCACATCCTAACTGAAGATCCCACAAAGAACCACCACCCTGGGTTATGCTGTGTGAAGCACAGGGACACTCCTGGGACTTTTAGCCAAACAACTGCCAGGACAAGACTCCCAGCCATCCATTCAGCACAGGCAGCCCACCCCACAGGGAAGCAGAGTCAAAAGGAAGGAAGGATGGGCATGCTGGGAAGGGGGGTGGAGGCAAAATCATGATGGGAGTGGTAGTCACAGCCCAACATCCCCCACCCACATGGGCCAGCAAGTACACACCCAAGCATGCACACCTCACAGGGAGTCAAAAGACACTTCAAAGATGTCTGACACTGGTGCTCTGTTGTGGGGAGCACAAGGCCCTGCTGGCAACTGTGCAACAACCACAGCAGGACACCACTGTCAGCCATCTTGCCATTGCTCTCACACTCACACACACTGAAGTTCAGCCAACAGCAAGTAATTATGGGCATGCTGGGAAGTGGGGTGGACGCAATAGCATGATTGGAGTGGTAGTCACAGCTCAACATCCCCCACCCACATGGGCCAGCAAGCTCACACACAAGCATGCACACCCCACAGAGAGTGGAAAGCCCCATCAAAGATGTCTGACACTGGTGCTCTGTTGTGGGGAGCACAAGGCCATGCTGGGAACTGCCCACCAACCAACAGCAGGACACCACTGTCAGCCATCTTGCCATTGCTCTCACACTCACACACACTGAAGTCCACCCAAAAGCAAGTAAGTATGGGCATGCTGGGAAGTGGGGTGGACGCAATAGCATGATGGGAGTGGTAGTCACAGATATTGGTCACCCCCACAACTGTCCCATCAACATCACCCTGAACCATGCTCACATCACAGGGAGTGGAAAAGGACTCACAAGATGGCTGACACTGGCTACTGCTGTGGGGAGCACAAGGCCCTGCTGGCAACTGTGCAACAACCAACAGCAGGACACCACTGACTGACATCCTGAAAGACAACTTGCACTCCCTGCAATGAAAGCACGTTCCATGGTGGAATATCTGGCTGGGTGGGAAGGAGGACCGGATGTCAACCAAATACAACCAATGCAGATCATGTACACACCCCAACATTCACATAGAAAGGCCCAAATAATGCAGGACAATGTGCTACACCAATATCAACCCCTGACTGTGACAACTTAGGACAATGCAATGTACAGGCCCGCATCCAGAGGCACAGTCACAACTGTCAGGTGTGTCAAACATTGATGCCTGCAGAAACATAACATACATTGTGTGTGTCTCCCAAAAACAGGTGATGATGGGGACACAGCAGCAGACGCTGAGGAGTCCTCGTCCCAGGCTCAAGAGGATACGGAGCTCACTGGTGGGGAACAGCCTCTGCCCTCCTCGGATGAAGAAGACCTACCTGGCACTCCGGAGCAAGTCATCATGCAGCACCAGCAGGACCACTAGCTGCACCCCCTGCACCCACCCCTCCAACGACTGTCAACACACATACCACCCCTGCCGACATGGACAGACCAAGGAGCACCACCACCACCAGCACAGGGACCCTGGACCAACATGGGGCCATGGACACCACCACCACCAACAACCCACAAGGGGGCCCAGGGTCACCTGTGCGTGCCACCTCAGGTACTGCACGTGTCGCCAGGGGTGGTGGGAGGGGTGGGAGACATAGGTCGCTGCTCACAGAGGGGTCTGGACTGCATGATGACCCACACCTGGCATGCATAGCCGATGCGTACCAGTCCAGCACCGGAGAGTTCAGCCAGGTAGTGGGGCTCCTCAGGGACATTAAACAGCAGCAGGCTGCCCATCATGCCCGCTTGGACTCACACATGGCCCGCGTGGAGTCCAAGTGGGACACACTGCAAGAGATGATGGCGGTGCATAGGGACATATTACAATGCCTCCGCCAGATGAGCAGCAACCAGTCAACACCTCCCTGTGTGCCCACAACATCTGCTGCTGAAACAACTGCAACTGCCACAGGGAGGGCGTATGACTCTGGCGAAGAGTCCCCTGCACCGCAGCAGCCTGCACTTGAGGGTCCCCCCCAAGAAGAGGGGCCGTCCGAGGAGGGGCAAGTGAGAGGCCGATGGCCATGTGCAACCCCCAAGAAGCCAAAACCTGTTCTAGATAATCACCTTTGTGCGCAAACTGTTCACCCTGTTGACTGCAACACAACTCTCCCACATGACATGGGGAGCTCAAGTTGGACCAATGTCTCTGATTACTGTTGACTTCACTCTGGACATTTCTGCTACCAGGACTTCCAAATCATCTAGGAACTTTGGATTACAATCACAATGTACAGCACCCACCATCCTGTGCACTATACTCACACATGTATGTCAATAAACTCACTAATACACCATACTTGCCTCTGTTGTGATTCCTATGTTGTCTCAGAAGTGGCTATGATGATCTGGGAAATGACACTGTGCATGCTAACTGCTACAGCAAGTACAACACCGGCATGTGAGTCATGGCGACATCACACATATGAGGGAGGCACACCACCAGGGCTACACAACACATACACACCATGGCCATCTGACTCATCGCCTACACTGATGTTGCCAGGAAATACGTTGCATTGCACAGACCCAACACCTATTCACAGTCTGTGTTAACTAGCCCACTGGTGCAGTAAGCAAATGTCAGTCAGATGTGTGATCACAGACAACGCACATCCCAAAGTGAAGCACAGGTTTATTACACATTTGCAACATGTTGTAACCACCACAGATGCAAGGTAATCCCACCTGGCAGCGGGCACACAGTCAACAAGTGTAGAAGGAAGGAAGTCCATGGGTGTGGTGCACATCACCTGTAGGGACACAACAGCTACCACCCGGGAAGTCAAATCACGGTGTTGGGGAACACAGTTGACCAAACGACTCTGAAAGTACCCTGTGAAGGACAGAAATGACACACAGTCAAAAGCACTGAAGAACAGGACAGAACTGCAATACTCATGCACAATACATGTTACAAGATACCCACACAGAACCAAGTTAGCATGTCAACACTGTTGGGGAGTACAGACTACCTGCAAGGACACATCGCTACACGCATACAGTCATGTAGCCCATGGACACACTCAAACAGCACCAGAGCACCACCAACACATATCATGCTAACTCACATCATTGACATGACATCTCTGGATACTCACATTCAGCTGAAGAAGTTGGTGATGAGCTGTGTGCGGACATCACCATCATCATCATCATCATCACTGGCATCGTGGTCCAGGCCAGGATCCTCCACAGGTGGCGGACGTTGGTCATCGTCATCCAGGATGAGAGGCAACTCCTTCCGCACTGCCAGGTTGTGGAGCATGCAGCAGACGATGATAATCTTGCACACCTTTGCTGGGGCATATGGGAGGGACCCTCCTGTCTTGTCGAGGCAGCGGAAGCGGCTCTTCAGGAGACCAAATGTCCGCTCAATCACTCTCCTCGTCCGACCATGTGCCTCATTGTAGCGCATCTGGGCTGGTGTCACAGGGTTCCTGAGGGGCGTCAGCAACCACGGCATGTTGGGGTATCCGGAGTCACCTACATACAGACAATTGCACATTAGCAGAGTTGGAAAAGAGGGTGGAACACTACATAGCAGAACACACACAATGGTACAAAGTCAGTACACACCAACAAGCCAGGCACGCTGGTTTGGCATCTGTGCCATCATCCTCGGGATGCGACTACTCCTCATCACGTAGGCATCGTGTGCAGAACCAGGGAAACGGGCACACACGTGTGTGATGCTCATATCTGCAAGACAGACCACCAGTGCATTGACCGAGTGGTAGTGTTTGCGGTTACGGTAGGCCTGCTCTTGGGCCTGTGGTGGTACCAAAGCCACATGTGTCCCATCAATGGAGCCAATGACATGCGGCATCCTCCCCAGGGCATAGAAGTCACTCTTCACGCCAGTGAGTCGTTGGAGTCTAGGGAAATAGATGTACTGGTTCAGGTATATCAACATAGCCTCCAAAACATCCCGGAGCACACGGCTGAACATGGTCTGTGACATCCCACCAGCAGTCGCCAGAGTGTGTTGAAAGGTACCGGTGGCAAAGAAGTGTAGGGCTGCCATCACCTTCACCTTGGGGGTCAGCGCTGTAGGGTACGGACGGCCAGGTTGCAAATGTGGTGCCAAGCGCACTGCCAAATCCTCAATCAGCTGCCTGGTGAAGCGGTACCGTCGGATGCTGTCACGTTCCACCATCGTTGCCAGGTCAGGGAATGGTCTAAGGACAGCTGGTGCCCTGCAGTGCATAGGTGAAGAAAGCAAGATTGTCAGTCACCCCACATATGTGGCATTGAACACACTCAACATCACATGATACATCATTATGAGGCACAAGTACATGATGTGTGCAGTTCCGTAAGGATATGTATGGCACATACATGGCCAACATCTAACATCACAGTTCAACAAGTGGCATCAATAAGTCCCAGGTCGTGCTATTGGATATCATGAGGCCGTGTCCCAGTTCCCATCTCCTGCTGCCAAATTACAAACACACCCCACAATGACATGTGAGGACTGATGTGCCCCAGGCATCACAGCTCAACGACACGTAGATTCCCAGGGACCCTGTATTGCCACATGGACACTGGCATGACATGGTGTATCATGTATACACCACAGCAAAACAACCATGACCCCCACAGGTAGTGGTCCCTGTTGCCTCGGCAGGACAGACATGGACGTCTGTGACACACACACGCACAACATCAAAGTCCATGCACAAACAACGTGGATGTGGAGACTGCCTCCCATTGTGCACATGAAATCAGAGACATTGGTAACACAACATGCACACAGACTGTGGAGGACCATCACCATTGTGCCAATGGGTCACCCTGGGTTAAACATACCGTCCCACATGGGACTCAGGGTGTATGTGACATGACATACACATACACCACCGTGAAATGTGACCATGCCACATGCTCAGATATGAACAGTTGCACATCACAGTGGTCATGTACATGAAACACCAAGGATTCTGTCCCCATGAACACGTGCACAGCCTGGGGGTGGCTGCCCCCAAGTGACACCCACAGAACAACATCTTCACCCCCATACACGGAATAGGTAATGCAGCCTTACATGCCGTAGGATACAGTTTGGACAGGCTGTGGTGTTGTAGGTGTGCCCCTCACTCCCTGGGAAGTATATGTGGCTGGCATATGTTCACCTGTGACAGGCATGGTGACATATGCCAGTGACTTGTACAGGGATGCGTTGGACAGCAATGGACCGATCAGTGCGCACACATTGGCCATTGCATTCAATGTGCGCTGGTACGTGTTGTATTCGCAACACGCGTTGGACAGCAATGGACCGATCAGTGCGCACACATTGGCCATTGCATTCAATGTGCGCTGGTACGCGTTGTATCCTAGGTACGCGATGAACAGCAATGGTCCGATCAGTGCGCACACATTGGCCATTGCATTCACTGTGCGCTGGTACGCGTTGTATCCGCAATACGCGTTGGACAGCAATGGACTGATCAGTGCGCACACATTGGCCATTGCATTCAATGTGCGCTGGTACGCGTTGTATCCGCAACACGTGTTGGACAGCAATGGACCGATCAGTGCGCACACATTGGCCATTGCATTCAATGTGCGCTGGTACGCGTTGTATCCTAGGTACGCGTTGAACAGCAATGGTCCGATCAGTGCGCATACATTGGCCATTGCATTCAATGTGCGCTGGTACGCGTTGTATCCGCAATACGCGTTGGACAGCAATGGACCGATCAGTGCGCACACATTGGCCATTGCATTCAATGTGTGCGGGTACGCGTTGTATCCTAGGTACGCGTTGAACAGCAATGGTCCGATCGGTGTGCCCGGCTGGCCCATTGCATTCAATGTGTGCGGGTACGTGTTGTATCCTAGGTACGCGTTGAACGGCAATGGTCTGATCGGTGTGCCCGGCCGGCCCATTGCATTCAATGTGTGCGGGTACGCGTTGTATCCTAGGTGCACGCGTTGAACAGCAATGGTCCGATCGGTGTGCCCGGCCGGCCCATTGCATTCAATGTGTGCGGGTACGCGTTGTATCCTAGGTACGCGTTGAACGGCAATGGTCCGATCGGTGTGCCCGGCCGGCCCATTGCATTCAATGTGTGCGGGTACGCGTTGTATCCTAGGTACGCGTTGAACGGCAATGGTCCGATCGGTGTGCCCGGCCGGCCCATTGCATTCAATGTGTGCGGGTACGCGTTGTATCCTAGGTACGCGTTGAACGGCAATGGTCCGATCGGTGTGCCCGGCCGGCCCATTGCATTCAATGTGTGCGGGTACGCGTTGTATCCTAGGTACGCGTTGAACGGCAATGGTCCGATCGGTGTGCCCGGCCGGCCCATTGCATTCAATGTGTGCGGGTACGCGTTGTATCCTAGGTACGCGTTGAACGGCAATGGTCCGATCGGTGTGCCCGGCCGGCCCATTGCATTCAATGTGTGCGGGTACGCGTTGTATCCTAGGTACGCGTTGAACAGCAATGGTCCGATCGGTGTGCCCGGCCGGCCCATTGCATTCAATGTGTGCGGGTACGCGTTGTATCCTAGGTACGCGTTGAACAGCAATGGTCCGATCGGTGTGCCCGGCCGGCCCATTGCATTCAATGTGTGCGGGTACGCGTTGTATCCTAGGTACGCGTTGAACAGCAATGGTCCGATCGGTGTGCCCGGCCGGCCCATTGCATTCAATGTGTGCGGGTACGCGTTGTATCCTAGGTACGCGTTGAACGGCAATGGTCCGATCGGTGCGCACCCATTGGCTATGGCCTGGCCTGGCAACGGACGCGTTTTCAAAATTTGAACGAGTCTGATGCTGTAAATTCAGTTGGTCACCCACAACAATGTTGCAATTTCATGGGTGTCATGAAGTTGAACATTTGAAGGATGCTGGGGGCGTGTGTAAGTGGTGCGATTCCATGGATTGGCCAGATTCAGAAGATGCAAACGACTTGGACCTATCACTTTGGACACATGGGACAGTATCTGCCTCTGCAGCACACATATAATGCTGGCTGTTCCCCTGAGAGCTCACTTGCCTGCACTACATGCTCCAGGACGACATCTGCCACTACACTGCTGCTGTCTCTGCCCCCTCTGGACCCTGCAATGGCACGTACTGTGGAGAGAGCCCCAGCCTTCAGCACTGAGGAGAACCAGGCCCTGCTGGACAGCCTCCTTCCACAGTACAGCAAGCTGTATGGGAAACCAGGGGAGCAGGTGAGTGTTCTGTCCACTGCCTTTCTAAATGTGCATGTTGTCTGACTAGCAAGGCTAACAGTCTGCACGCCACTGGCTAGCAGGCTCACTGAGTAGTTGTCACCCCCCATAGTGTGTAGTCATATGCACTGGACAGGAATAGTGCAGTGACAGTGCATTTAAACAAGGTTTTACTGCCCAGGCAATGATACCATGTAGTAACTGCTGGCATACTGTCCATGGCCATCGTTGCACTGCCTGTGTACATCATGTGCCCCTGTGATTGAGACATGTAAATCCAACTGTGTAATGCACGGTTATGTTGCATGTGTAGTAATGGCATTCTCACTTTGTCATCCTCACAGGTTGATGCCCACCAGAAGCAGAAGATATGGCTGACCATCGTCCGGGCAGTGAGATCCGTGGGGGACTACAAGCGCCGGATCCGCAACTGCCAGAAGAGGTGGCAGGACCTTCGGGGCTGGACCCGGAGGATCGCACGGGTCCAGCTGAAGCTGTCGCCTCCTCGCAGGAGGGGCGGACACCGGACCCTGACCCCCCACATGCTCAGGATCCTGGCGGTGGTCTTCCCTGATCTGGATGGGCAGCTGAAGGCCAGAGAGCAGCAAGGAGGGGGTGAGTCCATGTCTGCATTGTGAACTATGTCTGCCATGCTATGTGCCCTCCTCTGGCCTGGTTAAACTTCCACAGTACATCAGTCTTGTGGTCCAGGACCCATGTCCCTCTATTGTGCACTGCCCACTCCTCATCTGATACCCAGGTGTGGCCCTTACAGTCAGGGTATTGTGTCACTTGGGTACTGTGTCCCTGCAGTTTGCTTGACTCAAGGTGGGGGACAGCATCTGTTTCCCTGACTCTGTGGTGGGCATCATGGGTGGGTCCATTGCTTACACAATGCCTGTGTTCTGACATGTGTTCTGCGTGTTACTTTGATATGTGGCCCAATTGCTGAGCTGATCCACCACATGTGCCTGGGGTATCTGGCACACACCCATGCTGCGGGTGGGAACAATGTTTGGGCCCCAGGAGTGTGTATATAACGTGTGTCACACATACGTAGCCAGCTGCCTACTGTCCAGGGCTCATCCCTCATTCATGTGGGGCAGGACAGTCATGCCTACTCCAGGCCATACAATACACTCTGTACTCCCACTGCCGTGTATCAGCTGACACGTTTTGCTCAGTGATTTGTCCCCTCAGGTGTCTGCCTCTGTGTCAGTGTGCTGTGGCTTCGTTGTCAGGTCTGCTGGGGTGTTCCTCGGTTGGGGCTCCGCATGCCACCGGAGATGTGACCATAGGAGATGATACTTGTGTGACACATAGGTGTTTGATCACCTGACCCTGCAGACTGGGGTATGCGAATATGAAGTTCAGGCAGCTGTTTCCCATTCACAGCAGATTGTGAGGTGCTCAGGTGCAGAGGGTAGTGTTACAGGTCTCCCATATGTCCAATGGGTATGACCTGGACAGATGAGGGTTCAGATGATGTGGTGTGTGGGGGATGTACATGTGCACTTGTTCAGCTCCAGGACTTGCATTCCCCATGATCTACTATTGTGACACAGTGCAGAGTGTTGTTGTCTGGCTGCCCTGCCCATGTGACTGGAGACAGTGATGTATGACTTAGCAGGCATGGCTGTGCCATGGCATGTGACTTCCTATTAGTGATCCTGCAGGGGAGTGACATGTGCTACATGCACACCATTGTGGCAATGGCTATCAGGACATGGGTGCATCATGGTGTCTGTCGCTGGTATGCATGACATGCATTTCCTATTTGACTCTGGGCATCCCTTACATCCGGACACCTGTACTGACTCAGTGGCAAGAGTTGTGATGTGTGCATGTCCACATGCTTCACCGGGTTCTCTGCACTGTCCAAATACTGTGTAGGTGGTGCATGTGTCCACACTGGGGTATTGCCATCCAACAGACACCAGACAGATGGGTGCAAGGCCAGGTGGGATGTGAGTGCCATGGTTGACCATCAGACTGACAATTGACTTCTCCTGTTCTGTTTGTGCAGTTTTAGCAATGTTCAACTAAGGATGCCAGGGCTTGCTCTGTAATGTGCTGTACTTACTGTGGTGTGTGCGTTCGGTGCAGGTGACTGATGTCTGTCTGTTTCCCTATTGATTGCAGATACATCCACGGCCACAGGAGGGGACAGCTCCACGGACCAGGAGGAGCCGCAGAGCCAGACTGGGTCAGCAGCCGAGGAGTGGTCGGAGGGACCCAGTGGCACGGAGGGCGAGGGGAGCCACACCGAGGAGTCCTCAGCACCATCCACCTCAGCTGAGGACCAGAGCAACTCGGACGATGACTCCCTTATGGAGGCGGGTGTCAGCAGCCACCACACCCCAGCTAGTGTTGCTGTCCCCGCCACCACCACCACCACCGCCCTCCCGTTGGCTCCCATTCCCGAGGTCCGTGGAGGCTCCCATGTTCGGGAGCGTGTCTCCTTCGGGCCAGGCACCGCACCCCCTGCCCCTGTGTCCCCTGCTGCCCTGAGTGAGGAGTCTGTGTACCTCCTCCGCCAGCTCCATGTAGGACAGACAGCGATGCTGAGTGTCCTCCATGCACACACCAGTCTGTTGACTCAGCTGGTGTCATTCATGGAGGGCATCTCATCGGGCATGTCTGACCTACAGAGGGGCAATAGGTCCATGGACTCCTCCCTGACGGCAGCAGTGTCCCTCCTCCGACAGTCCCTCACCCCTCCTGCCTCTGCCCCATCCACACTCCCCAGCACCTTACCCGTCCCAAGCACACACACACTGGCACATGCACACACCAGCACAGACACATGCAGCAGACAGACACACACGCCACAAACAAGACGCACACGCACGCACCGTCAGGGGACTGAAACCACACTCACAGGGGATGGGGCACAGGCACAAACACACGCATCCACAAGCACTGCGCAGTCCTCAGTTGCCTCTCCCTCCAAAGACCCCTCCCTTGCCTCACCTGCAACCCCAAATACACAGCGGCTCTTCCTCTGTGACCTTGGCCTCTTCCCCTCCGACCCAGCTGATCCAGCATTCAGGGGGAAGAGGAAGCCCACCCACACGGAGCGGAGTGCCCCTGGCCCCCGGACACCATCCCCCAGGCGCAGACCGACTGAGGCCCCCACCCGCAAGTCCCCCCGGTCCCGGAAGAGCAAGACCCCGCCGCCGCCCTGCAGCTCAGGCACCAAGTCTCCTTCCTCCATCCCTCAGGCCCCCACTCCACAGGTGCCCCCACCACACCCTGCCCCAGGTTCCCCCACCCACAGATACACCATCCCCAGAAGGGTCAGGCCTTCACCCCCTGCCACTTGCTCTTCCGGCCCCACACCCCCGCTGCGCTTGTCTGTACCACTGATGTGGTGAGGGTGTCCTCCCCTCTGTCCTGCCCACCTTACCTGATCCCCATTCTCCTCCCCTGGAGGTAGGCACTGCAGTGGAGTCCACTATCACCCTGTCTGACTTGGGCACTGCAGTGGCGGACCTGTCCACTCCATCTGCAGGGTCCACTGCAGTCGTGCCGGCACCCACAACATCTGAGTCATGCCCCCCAGTTGTGCCGGCACACACCATGTCAGACACCTCCACTGCAGTTGTCAGTGGCTCTCCAGCACCCACCACCCCTTCCCTGCCTCCTCCTGGTGAGCCCTGATCCTGTCCCTGCGGTGCCTGGCCTGCCCCCCGTATGCCCCTCCTAGGGGATTGTCCCTGGTTTTGATCAGTGCAGGCATGCGTAGGGTGACATCTGCCACTGTCACCCTGTATTGACTTCCTTGATGGACTGGCCATTGGCCTTTGTTGATTGCTTACAGTTTTTCCAAGTTATGAACCCACATATGCTGAATAAAGCAACTTTCTGTTCACTAGTGCTTTTACTTCTGATGTACATGATGTTGATGACGCTAACCATGCACTTGCTGCAGTGATGGTGATATTTGGTCTCATGAAAATGAAGTGTTACTGTGCAGGAACCCATGTGGTCCAGGGGGACAGTGTCCTATCCTGTGGTGTATCCATGTCATCCTTAGCAGCATCTGAGGGTGTAATGTTTTCAATATTTGGCAATGGGATTTCCTACTTACATTAGCAATGTCACATCTGTGGGTTCCACCCATGCACATCTGTTGTGTTTGCCATTGTTCAATTAGTCTACTTCCCTGACCGTGTGGCCATCTCCACTGGACATGCAGGTTTGGGCATCAATGGGGAAGGACTCATCTGTGTTGTCAGTGCAACTTGCTATACATGTGTGTTGGATCTGTGCTGTTGATTTCGTTGACATTCCCATGACCAGGCTGATGTGACGGGAGCCTTCATTTTGTGCTAATTGTTGACTGTGTGACCAAGTGTTCTGCTGACATGATGGAGCCCTACTGATGCGACATATGGCACAGCTTTCCTCACACAGGAGTGGAGTCCCCTCATGGCAGTGTGTACTCCTGTGACATCTCGTGCGCCCAAGGTGTGTGTTGTATGAGCATGTCTGTGTGTTCACTTCCATTTTGCTGTGCATGCTGGGATCCCTAGTGATGTTCCTGTTTGTGATGCTTGCTGAGTTGACCTATGTTCCCCCAAAGTCTTCTCCCTGGGTTCTCTGTGATGTGGGTGCATGGCACATTACTGGTCATCAGGGTGTCACCCATAGGTGTGTTTGCTGTCAGGGCTGAGTTTGTGGGCAGACGCTGATGTGTCACAGTCAGGATTCCCCTTTGCACTTGTTGTTTACTCCTGTCATGTGATTTCTTGTTTGTGTTAGCTTTCATTGGTTGTGACACGTTGTGTGTGTGACTGCTGGCACTCCTGAGGGCTGCAATGTTGGTAGTTGTCTATGTGTGTTCTTTGTGGGTGACCTTGGCTTCTTCATAGGTGTGTGACTGTGGCTGGGATCCCATTGGTTGGTGTGGTATTGCCGTCATGTCCATGTACAGCGTAGTGTGCAGTGTGTCAGACATTCAGGAGTCTGGTTGAGTGGCCATGTGTGATGTGTTTCTGCACCTTGGTTCCCACCACCCCCCTGGGATTGTCATGGGTGCATGTGCAATGTCACCAGTGCATGTGAGCTTCACTGCTGCACATTGTTGGAGGTCGAGGTGTGTGGTGTTGAGTGTGTGCAGATGAGAGTTGTTGCCCGGCTAGACCCCTGCCTCCATGTTGGCCTTGGCTGACAGGCCGTGCTGATTGATTTGTGCTTGTGTAGGTGTGATGGTAGTTTGTTGCTCAGGACACATGACTGTGGTTCACAGTGTGAACGACATCTAGCTTTGTCATCACAGTGGGATTGTAATGCAGCCCAGGGTCACCACATTGTGGGGGCCCTGGGGGTAGTGCTGTGGTGTCTCTGTGTCTTGCTGTGTCAGTTGCTGTTCCTACATGCTTGTGTGACATGTGTGATTTGTGCTCCCTCTCATCTGACAATGCCTGATTGCCCACATAGGGGATTTGGATCCATGAGTTACCTTTGTGTGGCACTGTATGCACATCTGTGTAATTGGTATTCAGGCCTCCTCATGTGTTGTGTGGTTGCCTGGGGACACTGGTACCCCCCTCACCTGTTGTGTTTGATGTGCAGTGTGGGTCTGCCTGTTTGTGTATGTGCATCGGCACCACTGCATTGGCATATCTTAGGTGTGCCATTGGCTGTATGTTGTTTGGTGTGTTTGCCCTGCTGTCCCTGGGACTCCTAGGTCATCAGTCAGCACAATGATCATTGTGTGTGTGTCCCATTGCTGCCATGGTATGGTATCTGTTCACCTCACATCTACAGTCTCCACTGGGTATCTGAATTTGTGTGCCCATTGGTGCAAATATGTGGGTCTGCATTCTGATGGTCACTTCTGTCATTGTGTCATTGATGAATGTTGACAGTGTCAGCCCCCATGGGTGATGTTTGTCTGCACATGGCCAAAGGTATGTCTTATTTGCACTGCACTGTTTGCCTCCCCCATTCTATGTTGCTATGGGACACAAGCACTACTTTGCCACTGATGTGTTTGTTGTTCTGTGACCAGGAATCATCCATGCAGTTTGGCAGTTGCAGCTTTTTCTTTGTCAACACTTACATTTTGGTCACTGTGATGATGGGGGTTTGGACCCCATTGCCACAATGTTCAAAATGTGCTTCAGCTATGGACCTCACACTTACATTTTGGTCACTGTGATGATGGGGGTTTGGACCCCATTGCCACAATGTTCAAAATGTGCTTCAGCTATGGACCCCACACTTACATTTTGGGCACTGTGATGATGGGGGTTTGGACCCCATTGCCACAATGTTCAAAATGTGCTTCAACTATGGACCCCACACTTACATTTTGGGCACTGTGATGATGGGGGTTTGGACCCCATTGCCACAATGTTCAATATGTGCTTCAGCTATGGACCCCACACTTACATTTTGGGCACTGTGATGATGGGGGTTTGGACCCCATTGCCACAATGTTCAAAATGTGCTCCAACTATGGACCCCACACTTACATTTTGGGCACTGTGATGATGGGGGTTTGGACCCCATTGCCACAATGTTCAATATGTGCTTCAGCTATGAACCCCACACTTACATTTTGGGCACTGTGATGATGGGGGTTTGGACCCCATTGCCACAATGTTCAATATGTGCTTCAGCTATGGACCCCACACTTACATTTTGGGCACTGTGATGATGGGGGTTTGGACCCCATTGCCACAATGTTCAAAATCTGCTCCAGCTATGGACCCCACACTTACATTTTGGGCACTGTGATGATGGGGGTTTGGACCCCATTGCCACAATGTTCAAAATGTGCTCCAGCTTTGGACCCCACACTTACATTTTGGGCACTGTGATGATGGGGGTTTGGACCCCATTGCCACAATGTTCAATATGTGCTTCAGCTATGGACCCCACACTTACATTTTGGGCACTGTGATGATGGGGGTTTGGACCCCATTGCCACAATGTTCTAAATGTGCTTCAGCTATGGACCTCACACTTACATTTTGGTCACTGTGATGATGGGGGTTTGGACCCCATTGCCACAATGGTCATGGCCTGCTTGCATTGTGGGTGCCACACACATTTATGTGTGGCACTTGTGATAGGGGGTCACATTGTATGTTCACAGTCCTGTTCAGTGTTGTAGGCATTTGACACAGTCTACACACGCTTGTCATGGTGTTGGGGGGATGTCTTTGTGTTGCATTCTTTCTGCTGGTGTGTGCTTCTTGTGGCATGTATTTGCCATCCTGTGAGTGGGGGTGTTGTTGGTGGTAGGCATCCAGCCCCCCATGGGTAGAGGTGGTAGTAGTGGTAGGCACCTGGCACCCCCTGGGTAGAGGTGGTAGTAGTGACAGGCATCCAGCCCCCCATGGGTAGTGGTGGTAGTGGTGGTAGGCATCTGGCACCCCCTGGGTAAGGGTGGTAGTAGTGGTAGGCATCCAGCCCCCCATGGGTAGAGGTGGTAGTAGTGGTAGGCACCTGGCACCCCCTGGGTAGAGGTGGTAGTAGTGACAGACATCCAGCCCCCATGGGTAGAGGTGGTAGTGGTGGTAGGCACCTGGCACCCCCTGGGTAGAGGTGGTAGTAGTGGTAGGCACCTGGCACCCCCTGGGTAGAGGTGGTAGTAGTGACAGGCATCCAGCCCCCCTGGGTAGAGGTGGTAGTAGTGGTAGGCACCTGGCACCCCCTGGGTAGAGGTGGTAGTAGTGACAGACATCCAGCCCCCCATGGGTAGAGGTGGTAGTGGTGGTAGGCATCTGGCACCCCCTGGGTAGAGGTGGTAGTAGTGGTAGGCACCTGGCACCCCCTGGGTAAGGGTGGTAGTAGTGACAGGCATCCAGCCCCCCATGGGTAGAGGTGGTAGTGGTGGTAGGCATCTGGCACCCCCTGGGTAGAGGTGGTAATAGTGGTAGGCACCTGGCACACCCTGGGTAGAGGTGGTAGTAGTGGTAGGCATCCAGCCCCCCATGGGTAGAGGTGGTAGGCATCTGGCACCCGCTGGGTAGAGGTGGTAGTAGTGGTAGGCACCTGGCACCCCCTGGGTAAGGGTGGTAGTAGTGACAGGCATCCAGCCCCCCATGGGTAGAGGTGGTAGTAGTGGTAGGCACCTGGCACCCCCTGGGTAGAGGTGGTAGTAGTGGTAGGCATCTAGCCCCCCATGGGTAGAGGTGGTAGTAGTGGTAGGCATCTGGCACCCCTGGGTAGAGGTAGTAGTAGTGGTAGGCACCTGGCACCCCCTGGGTAGGGGTGGTAGTAGTGGCAGGCATCCAGCCCCCCATGGGTAGAGGTGGTAGTGGTGGTAGGCATCTGGCACCCCTGGGTAGAGGTGGTAGTAGTGGTAGGCACCTGGCACCCCCTGGGTAGGGGTGGTAGTAGTGACAGGCATCCAGCCCCCCTGGATCGAGGTGGTAGTGGTGACAGGCATCCGGGCCCCTATGTGTATATGTGGCATTGGTGATGGGCATCCCGCCCCTATGGTGCTGCTGTTTCTGGTGTAAGTAATTTGTGCATCCCTCTGTGTGTGTGTGATATGTCTGGTACGTGTAGTTTGATTTTGTGGTTGGTGTCTGACTTACCTTCTGCGCTGTACGCGTCCGTGCCTGTTCCGGTAGTAGATGTAGAATATTGGTAGGATCGGAACGATGGGATTCATGGTTGGTTCGTCTCATTCGTCTTTGTCGTTGCTTCGCCTCGTCCTCGTCGCTTGCGTGTTTGTCTCGTAGCCGTGGATCGTGTTGTGGCGCGAATCGGAGCTTATGTGCGCCTCTCCCGGATGCTTTGACGTGCCGTGCGTAGCGACGGGTTCGGCGCGTACGGGAAGCGCATCGTACTTGTCCGGCCGGACGGGGCTGCCTTTTGGCTTCTGGGCGACTTGAATCTGCGTTTACGGATCCGGCTCGGTCGGGGAACAGGACCTGGATTGGGTGAGTACGACTGGGTCGGAATCTGTGCTGTTGTGCGCATCGTACTTGTTCGTTCGGATTAATGTGCGGATCGGTCGGGAAACAGGCATTCGCATGGCTTTTTTCCCGACCGAATGGTGTTAGGTGCGCCTCCGACCGAGATCGGAATCGGCCCCATAGATCTTAGGGATTTTTTACTAGGTCCCAGGAAACCTCGTCAGAAACGTTTCATATATGCTGGCATTTATGCTGCCTGTAATGAAAACTGGAAAATATCCCAACAAGAGGCCGCAGAGAGAATACAGGAAATAGACCATATTAACTTGGAAAAATCTCTAGCAGTGGTAGAGAACGGGTTAACAACTTTGACCTCCAGGATATATTCCTTAGGCAACATTGTATCTTCTGCGATAGACATAGTGGAACAAGATTTAGCCATATTACAACACGGGCAATCTCAGTTACGTTCTGTTATGTTATTGAGCTGGACGCTGCAATCTTTGCGTGCAGGCTATGTGCCTTGGCGTTAAATCAACAGTACGTCTCTCTTTTCTGAATATAATCTAATAGATAAACAGATGGAAATGGCACAAAGGGGAGCAAAATATACAATGCTGCGTACTGAAAAACTGGACAGGTTACTGTTCACGGTGGCGGAGTCTCCGTCTACGGAATGGCTTATCCATGGCCACATCACTCTACCGGTAACTTCTTTTCAGTTTCAATATTGCCTTGAGCAAAGACAGGCAGGCAAATATGAAAAGATGGGTAAGGAATACATTAAGGAATCTTGGGAGTTACCATACATATTTCGATGCCGGAGTGGGGATCGAGAAGTGTTTCTAAGTGGTACAAACTGCAAGAACGCTCTAATCGGTTCTCTCATGTGCCAGGACATTTCATTGCATGGAGCTTGTAATTGCTCGGTGGCGAACTTGTCCTACCACATGAAACGGACTCCAACAGCCGTGATTACACCGGTATTCGAGCTGCTCTCGAATGGGAGTTACTTGATGCTGAATGATCAAGGTTGCTGTGGGATGATTCCGGGCATTGCCTATCTGGTCACTGTGAACTCCAGGGTTACTTGCTGTATGTAAGTATTGTTTCCCCCAACAAGTACAGTTAGGGAGGCGCCGTTATGGCCTTCATTGAATGTTTCCTTTATACAGTTTGATACTTTGAGCAGACTGAAAGCCATGCTTTTGCAGCAACCCGTACACTTAACATCCGCTCAAGAGACCTTTGATCTTCAAATCGCAAGGACCTGGACTGCGATACAGGCACTTATACGTACAAACTGCCCCTTTCATTTCGCAGAAATGGTGGGTCGTGTCTTTAACATGTCTGATACGAGTGGTATTGTACACCTATTTAAGACCATAGGGTCAGGATTTCTAAGCACCTTTCAGACAATCCTCAGTTATTCCAAATTTTATACACTCCGTATTGGGAAGCGTTTTTGGAGGTCTTCCGCTGTTCCTGCTTCCTATCGCAGGAATCCTGATTGTCATTTTTCTGCTCTGCAATGGACAGCCCAATTACCAACAAGATGGCAAAAGCGCTACTGGAGCGCAAATACCATGAACGCATGGTACAACATCTAGGCACACCTTGCCTAAGGGAACTAAGCGCCTCTTGGTTCCTGTCGTTTAGACCAGTCTGGATGGACTGCATCTTACCTGTTCTTTGATGCCTGTTTTGCGGTGAAGAATGCGTGTTGGACCTCTGTCTGACACTTGCAACGGACACGCCTGCAGACTTGAATACCCAACTGGAACCCCTGAGGACCCATGCTCGGCAATGTCCCCAGCGTATTCCCATCTTGATGGCCGCATTCCTCGAGAATCCGCAGGTGCCTTTTACAACTGGGTTGAGCATCAGCTCCGCCGTTAGCACCACTAGCACCGAAGTATCGACTACAGCACCGGCTGCCTCTACACCAGCTATTGACAGTACTGAATATCATCATTGCTCCATTGACGTACTTTGCGAGGTGTTACAAGGACCGTCCCCTGCAGCAGCAAGCAACGACGATGTTGCATCTCCCAGCTAGGACACTTAATCTATAATTGGCTCATCGTGTGCTGGGAAAGAATTCAGTTTTTCTTTTTCTCCAAAACTCGACTAAATTTGGAACATTTCCTTTAAATTGACACTTTCGCTGAAAAAGCATGGCCTTCTGACGCTTGTAGTGGTTCGACTTATATAAACAAACTCAATTAGGACTTCGGCTTAAGTATCAGATTTTTAAAAATCTTTTTCCACCTCTTAAAACTGTTTTTAAATGATTTAAGACCAATGTTTTTACAACACTTTGTGATGGTTTTAATGGTTTTAATGTGCTACTACCTAATAGTGGAAATGGTTCGCCAGCATTTTTATCATTGTTGACTGTTCGGAAGAGGAGTAGGTGTTATGTTCCATATAGGTACCCTAATATAGGCCTGGGTAACATCATACCCCTTCACCTACATTACCTCCCCTACACTACACTGTAACGAGCCTTTTAGGAATGAACCTTTACCTAGTTCTAGTCCTGGGTGCAGAAGGAGGGTTTCTCCTAAACAATAGAGTCCTATAACTCCATCAATAGACTCACACAGTATGAATGAATATTCATAAGGGTTCTTAGAAACCAGGCTGGGGCTGCACCACCTTCCTCCCCATATCTACGTACATGGTTCATCCCATACGTCATCCTCAAATCCAACAATGGCTAATACAAGCAACAAGGGACAAAGGAGCCCTAGATACTTTCTGTATAAATACAGCACCTCTTGCTAGTGTTAGTTAGAGGGAACCAAGACTTCCAGGCCGACACACTGACCAGAGACGCTGAGGCTCCCGCATGCAGACGCTCCAGCTGACAGTGGTCTGAACATCCCTTGCGGGGTGTCCAACTCGAGACCAAGAAGGGCTCCTACATTCTCACTTCAGGTAATGGGGTTCGACTAAATCCTAGAGGGATTCTTGGCTTCACACCTACTCACATGCTAGGTACACTTAGGTACATCTAGACAGGCATCGTAGGAGTATGCGCTTTCTTTTATCAATGCATTTTATATTCATGTATTTATTCATGCGTAATGCAAGATGGTAGAACTGTACTATCCATTTATATTCACTGTACTGCTAATCATATATCTCTGCTACTGTCTAATGGTTGTTGCAGCTCATATATTCTACACAAGAATAACGACTGTTCAATAAACCCTTATTGAAACGCCCGGGCTGTTTATTCTGTGTATCTCTGAGACAAGATAAGTAAGCACGAGTGACTGAGCGAAAGGTAGTACATTGTTTCCACGATTCTGAGGGATCAGGGTTTTCATGTTCTAAGGTTGCCAGAAACTATTCTCTCCCCGATAAGAGGAGACACTAGTGGCACTGTGAGCTAGCTTCTGCAAACAGGCTAACATTTCTTGGTGGGGGTGCTCAGAATCAGGCTGCCACCAAACCCACAGTTTATGTTATCCGAACATGCAGGTCCTGTAAGGGTAATATAGGAACTACACAACACCATTTAGTGCCTGTAGCCCATCTCTGGTCACATGACTGAGTGTAGCTGACAGTTGGGCTTTGTGTATTCTATCTAGACAGCCCCACACAATAGAGAGCTTAGGTGTGCCTGGATATGCCATCACTGGCAGGATGAGTGGGAGGAGCTGGGCACATTCCTGCTTACACCTAAATAGGATGTATCCTGCCTCCTCACAAAGGACTGAATACCCCCTGTAGTTAGCCTGGAGCCAGGAAAGGAAAAGCAGGATGCCTGGGGACTTCAAAAGGAAACCTCTAGATGCTTCTACCCCACTTCAACCTGAGAAGAATTGTGGTTGATGCTTGAGAAGGGTTTCACCCCCCTCAACCAGTAACCCAATTTCTTACAGTAAAGCACACGCCCCTCTAATTTTGCATCAGATTTTTTGCTAGTACAGCAATGTAACATCTCACTGATCGAGACATGTGAATCTGGACTTTACTATCCCAAAGTGGTAGTCAATTACACCATGTCCCAATATGTGCTCAATTGTAACCCCCTTTGCGCCTAAATCTGTGGTCTTGTATGAACTAAGGATCCAGTTCTGTACTGCTCAGGTATTGTCAAGTGTGAAGCACGAAACATAAGAAGGTGCTTATGGTATACACCACATTTTTATGTGCTTCTTAGGAAGTGTCTGTGACACATATAATTACACTTATCCAGAAACCTTTTTCAACTGTGCACAGAAGTTGCTGATCCTGAAATGTAAACATCTCTATCAATCCTTGGGTGCTTTATCAATAAATTGGTGGTAATATTTTGCGATCACATCATTATTTTGGTCAGGGACTTGTTCATTTTTTGATTGTTGCATATGTATTTTTTGTCAGGATGCAGGCTAAAGAATGCGGGCCCTGTCCACCACACCAATCACATAAAAAAATATCAATACTGTCCCGTATCACTCTTCGCAGTTCTGCTTGCATGCTTAGAAATACAATTGAGTTATTCATCTTATTTTCTTTATGTCTCGGAGCACCTGCTGGCCGATTAGCCATGCGATGTGTACAGTTGATTGGACAGAGACAAAGGCCAAGAGGTTTAATGAACGCAGGAATTTCCTATGAAGAATGGCTCCTTTTTTTGTGGTATAGCAGCTCTGGCCTTAGCGCTGCAGTCAGTCAAAGATGATGTCACCTTGAATCTCTATCCCTAGTAGATTTCATGTTCGGTTTTCAGTTGTTGGAATATGATCATTCTGATTCGTAAAATATGTTGCCTCCTCCTGAGTTCATCCTGGGCCTCACCTCTCTTCAGGATCATGAGCGGTGCTGCATTGATTTTTGTGAGTTGGAATTTTGCAGTTAGGCAGTCTCGTGTTTGAGGTGCATAAAACAGGGCTAAGTTAGCATTTTGTGAATTTTTCTAAAAATTCTCGATTTTGGAATCTAATATTAACAAAAAATTGGTGAATTATTCCAGGTTTTAACTTTTGCACCGTGAAACTACTTTGCTGCAAATTGCAATGTGGTGATATGTTTATGTGATGAAACATTTTGAATAAATCCAAAGACTTAAAGCATCTGTCCCATAATATGAAATATTTCCACACAGTGCTCTCTATTATAGGCCCAGTAGGTAACCTTCTGATTTCAAAGACATTCATAATATTTGTGCAATCTTTACATTTCTACATCTCAGTTGTCTTAGTCGCACAAACGAAGGAAAGGGGAATTCAAACAGATCTTTTGTCTTTTTATGAGCTGCTCGATTTTCTTCACTGGAAAATCCTTTCATGTTTAAATACTGCCCTCACACACTGGATAGTGTCATGCTTCATCATAGGGCATGCATCAACACTCTGACGCAGACAAACATACAGAATGGAGCGGAAAAAAGATTTTTTTGTTATTCTCAGATGTTGAGGAACTAGAGGTGATCCCTCTGTCCCATCTGAGCAAAGGATCCTCTCAACACAAAAAAGATCTAAAACTACCTAGGGGATAGTCCACTGCATTTTATTTTGGAATTCTCCTGGCAGGATTACAAATTGTATAAGCGGGGTATTATGGGATCATTAGTATCCGTTCCCCCTAACACAAGTATCAGGGGTAATGTATACTAATGATCCAATAATACCCCAACTATACAATTTTCCCAAGACTGAGTTTTTTTTTATCCATCTGCAAGGTGGCAAAATGCATACTTATAGTCATCGTTATTCTTATGGGCATGAGTCTCAAGCTGAAGTTATCAGGAGTCAGGGCTAAACCAAGTGGGTTTCCTTCTTTTTCAGAGCTGATTGTAAAGTTTGACTTAAGGCACAAGGCAAACCCATTGACTCCAAGCTTTGTTAACCAAGTTAGATCCAGACAATCTCAATCTTTTCAGGCTATAATTTGTTGGAGCCGTTTGACATCTATTCAACAGAAAAGAATACTCCAAAATGCTCTCTCATGACATTATTTTTAGGTTTTTTTGTCCAAGCCCAATAAGTTCAGCTCTATAGGAAATTTGACTTCCAACCTTTGCCTGAATCACTTAGTCAATGAGCAATGACAAATGATTGCTAAGACTATGAACCATTCTTAGGATTGCATTCAGTGAGGCTTCAGACTTCTCTAACACCGTCTAAATGTGTAAGTGCAATTTAAGGTTGTCTGTGATGGTCAGGACCGAATATGTAAAAGAGTTTACTTCATCCAGCCTTTTTCCACTAATGAAGAGTGCTTTGTCTAACAGATTTTCCCTGAACATCATTGTTTTAGATTTCTGGCTGTTTTAAGTTAAGGCCAATTTCTTAGCAGTACTTGTCCACTTCTGTAAGTTGTGTTTGCATGCTCTTTGATATATAGGCAATCAGGAGAGAGTCATCAGCATATGGGAATGTTAGAACCTGGAAACCTTCAATAGCAGGTAGGTGTGATGAGGCTTTCAGGACTTACTATAAATATTCCTTATATAAAATAGGAACAATAATGAGGCAAGAAGGAATACCTGATTCTCACTATTGATGATGGTGAATTATTTACCGAGGAGGCCTTTTTGATTGAGCTTGACTTAAGATGTAGTGTTATATCAGAGAAATAAGAGAGTCAGCTCAGACCAGTAATGAGCAATATTCTCCATAGATTGCCATGTACAAGGTAAAAAGCTGACATAAAATCCAAAAAGGCCACATAAAGTGGCATGTTTTTAGAAGTGCCATACTTGTGAATTATGTGGAGGAAGGTAAATATTTTGTCGATAGTTGAAAACCTTCCCTGGAGCTTCCTTGAATCAGGTTTAGGATGTTATCTGTTATGATCCAGTCTTCCAGGATTCTGAGTATATCTTGAAGAAGATTTTACAATTGATGTCGAGGATACTGATGGACCAATAGGTTTTTAGGTTGCTTCTGGTGTGTGAAAAGGAGATGTATGAGGCACCCAGTTTCTAATGCGTCAGAGCTAAATTCTGCCTGAGAGCTGCACTATAGACTAATTCACAGTGATCTGGTGAGAGAATAACGTGTCACCAGGGCTGTCTTGGCACACTACACAGATCACAAGCATTGAGAAAGTGTGGGTTATTCTGGCCTTCCACCTGGCACATTCGAACTGGGATAGAGTCCCACAACCCTGAGAGCAGCAGGCAAAGGTCTGGATTCTCATGTGCTCCTACATGCAGTTTCTGATTTCCAGTCTAGTACTACTGCTGTCGCATGTCTTGCGTGTACCAACAGAGGACTTAATCTTGGTCATAAGGTAGAGTGCTTGATGGAGTTGATTACCTTGTAGACACTGCAACATGTTTTGAATATGATGCAGACTGGCACTGAGAGTCAATGAAGTTCACATAGCGTCACTGTGATTCTGGTATACTCAGCCGCAGCCCGTGCAGGTAAGAGCAGTGGGGCTGGGGGATGGAGAACATGGTGGCCGGCTAGCGGTCCGGTCGTGAGCTCCCGAGCTCCAAAGGCAACTATGGTTTTTTGAAACGCGAGGGTCTCAAAGCAGAATATCGCCGCAACAGAGGATTACCTGCGGGGATCTGGATATGTCCCTCGGGTCCGCAGATATTACGAGCGACTTCCCAGCGGGGCGGATAGGATTGGAAGCGAGTGGCGATATCAACGGCAAGGGGTGGAAGCGTTGCCGGCTCCATGTCACGGAGCAACGGTGAACTCAGTGTGGGCGCAGGCAGTGTCCGTACTGCGTGCGAACAGGAAAGCAGCCGCCCGGGTGTCCTTCCGGGGCAAAGCGCTGGTCAGCCCCAGTAACAGCGGCACTGGTAGCAATGCAGGGAGCAACAGAACAGCAGCAGCAGGTTCAGCTGCGGCGTTTGGAGGAGAGAGGACCTTGAGAAGAGGGCGGGCAATCAGACCGGAGTGCAGAGGAAGAGGGCAAGGAAGCTGGGTAAGTGACCGGGCTGAGGGGGGCAACCACAGGCAAGACTTGAGCACTGTGCAAAGCAGTAGAGGGAGGAAGGCAGGTACAGCCAGAGGCTCTTAATTGGAACAGTCCCAGGACCTCACCCTGAGTAGGGGAATAAGATACTGTCTCAGGAGCAGAAACCTGACTGCAAGTCTAGCGGTGAACACAGAACTAACCCAGAACCCTATTACCACTCCAACGCAAAATAGTGAAAGAGTCAAAAAACTGACTACACCCCCTCAAACTCTGGAGTCCACCCCAGCATCTACCCGGGCAAGAGTAGTAGGTCCAAAGGCGAAAATCACCCCATCACTCTGCTCATATTTTAAAATTAAACAGGCACTCCCAAGCGAATCCATAAAACATTCTGGAGAGCAGAGAAAGGAAGAAGGTACGCCAAAGATGACGGAGGTCAGCTCGGTGGCAGATATTCCGCTCAGCACCAACATATTTCAGGGGCTAGAAACGGTCGAAGCCACGGGGAAAGAAACCCCCCCTCAGAGCTCCACAGAGACAGGTGGGCAAGCTCACTCGAAGGGTAAAAAAACCGTGGAAGGAGCAAGGGGAACGGAGAGCCTAATAGAGACTTTGATCGCAGAAATGAGGACGAACTTTGCAACCTCGGAAAAGAATCAGCTTAGAATTCAGGGAGCCTGTGAAGTTTTGGAGACAAAAATCAACTCCATAATGGATCACATTAACGTAGTGGAGGCCATCGTAGAGGAGCTGGGGAAGTGTGTGGAAATCAACAATGAGGAAATCCGGGCTTTGAAAGGGAACGAGAAGGACCTCAGGGGAAAAATTGAGTCTTTGGAAAACCAGGCTAGACGCAACAACCTGAGAATCCTAAATGTACCGGAGGGGCAAGAGGGCGAGGACATCAAAGGCTTCGTGATTACTCTTCTCAAAGAGTTCTTCCCATGGGTAGAAACAAAGGTATTGACAGAAGATATACAGAGGGTACATAGGGACCCATTTGGAAAAGGCAAACCAAGGAAGACATTAATCAATTTCAGAACATATACCCTAAAGGAGAAAATTCTAGGTGCAGCAATAAGAGCCGGATCCCACACGAAAAGAGACTGGACTTTTAGAATAAGATCGGACATTTAAAAAGCGACACAGGATAGGCAGTGGGAATTAGGACAGGATATGAAGGAGCTGAGATCTCTGGGGGCGTCTGTACAGATGCGTTTCCCCGCATCCCTGAGAATAATGTGGGGAAATCAGATGCACAACCGCAGGGAGTCTAAAGAAGTAGAATCCCTAATAAATAAGATTAAGGCGCAACAAGTGTAAGGCATGCCTATGGAGCAAGGGGCTCAAACTGGTGAGACTGTCTCACCAAAGAGAAAGAGGGAGCATTCTCCATGGGTGGGCAAGGACTAGGGGGGTTGGGGAAAAGGGGGTGCAAGAGTAAGTTCACAAAGGGTGTGGGAGCATATGGGGAAAAAAAAAAAATTGGTCCAACTTGTGCAAAAACAGGAGATACAGTATAGATGTTACTATAAGACATGGGAGTTAACATAATAACATGGAATGTAAACGGTTTGATGGTCAGAAGCAGAAGACAAAAAATACTAGAATATCTAAAATGTATAAATTGTGATATAATAATTCTCCAAGAAACGCACCTCCTAAAAGCAGAATGGGAAGAAATATTGAAGAAGCAATGTTGGGTGGACTCCTATATATGCACAGACCAGGATTGTTGTGTTAAGGGAGTGAGTATTCTGTTCAAGAGATCAGCAAATGTAACAATAGAGTCATCAGCAGTGATTCGAAAGGGAGATGGGCCGTAGCAAAAGTATGCATGTATGAGATAATGTATACATTAGCAGGGTACTATGGCCCCAATATGGATGATCCAGCCGCAATGCAGGATTTGTATACACATCTTTTAGATATCTCTGCTCAAGTTATAATTGCAGGCCATTTTTAACTTGGTAATAGATCCTAGAAAAGATAGATCACCAATGAGGAACAACTCTACTCTGCCCAGAATGAGGAGCTGGCTAAAGCTCTACTTAGAGGATCTAGGATTGGTAGATATCTGGCGAGAAAAGGGAGCAACATCTCCAAAATTCACCTTTAAGAATAAAAAACTAGGCCATTCGTTGAGAATCAATTACTTTTTAATAGTTAAGGCATTATGTAACTACGTAAAAAGGGTGGAACATCTCCTGGCACACCTTTCTGACCACTCAGCGGTCCAGATGGAGGTATGCCTCCAGAAGCCACAGCGCGAAAACATGTGGACCTTGGACAGAACCCTGCTTCTTGATCCTAAAATAGTTGAAAGTCTGAGAACTGAAACCAATTCCTTTTTCTTAACAAACACAAATGAGACTTCATGGCAGGTTCGATGGGATGCTTACAAGGCCGTAATGAGGGGGAAACTAACAAGTGCAGCTGCTTTTAGGCATAAGACTTCCAAGAACAAGATCAGTAATTTGGAAAAAGGAATTCAAGCCCTAGAAAGAAGGTCGGAAGAGGAAAGTATGGCACAAAGAAGGGATAAATTAAAACTGGAAATGAATGAGATGAAGGAAGAGCTTTCCAGTACACTAGAAGCTCTAATCAAGGAAAAGTGGGAGGCAAGTAAACTCGTGCACTACTAATATGGGGAGGGCTGCGGTAAATTATTAGCATGGAAGACTAAGACAGAGCAAAGCTGCAACAAGATTTTATCTATTCAGGAAGAAAACTAAGAGGAACCCAGTTTAGATGAAACAGCGACTGGGATGGCATTTAACAGTTTTTTTAAGAACCTGTATACAGAGGACACACGGGCCAGTGAACAACAAATAGTAGAATATCTCAAGACCTGGATAAAACAGACTATCAGGAAAACATAGAGGGGAACTAAACTCCAAAATTACAGAGGAAGACGGGGGTGGTAAAAGAGTTAAAAACAGCAAAAGCAGCAGGCCCAGATGCATTGCTAAACGTGTTATACAGATCTCTGAAAGAAGAGCTCTAACCTGACTAACCGAACTATTTAATGAATTATTCGTTAAAGGACAGGAACTACCAAGGTCGTGGGAAGAGGCGACAATTTGCATTTTATTAAAACCAGGGAAGGATCCAAAACGGTGTGAATCTTATAGGCCAATATCTATGTTAAATAGTGAATACAAAATGTATACTCAAATATTGGCAAAAAGATTGGGCAAAGTGGCTGGTAGTTTAATTCACAAGGATCAGAAAGGCTTTATAAGGGGCAGGCAGATGCAAGAATTAACACACAAATTGGTGGGAGCAATTGATGTGGCTACACAGGGGAAAAATCCCCTTGTCTGTGATCACTTTCGACACCGCAAAGGTGTTTGACAGGGTCAGCTGGGCCTTTCTACATAAAGCAATTGAAATGTATAACTTGGGAAATACCTTTGCAGGGGCAGTAAAGTCTTTATATAAGAACCCATCTGCGCGCATATTAGTAAACGGAACTCTAACGGATAAGATAAACAATGGAAGGGGTACTAGGCAGGGATGCCCCCTTTCCCCATTGTTTTCAATCTGTATATAGAGCCCTTAGCAAATGCCCTAAGATTTAATCAACAGATAACTGCCTTTAAGTATAAAGAATGGGTTAAAAAGGTCGCACTTTACGCAGATGATTTAATGTTATTTACGGATGATCTAGTAGGCTCGCTTCCAAGTATAATAAATTCACTCGAGCAGTTTGGGGGACTATCAGGTTACCAGATAAACCAACTGAAGACTGAGATTATGGAGTGGAATACACAGAGCAACAACCCTATGGTGAAGAAACAGATACAGTACCTGGGCATACAGGTAGTGGGCGAGAAAAGGAAAATAGCCCAAGTAAACCTTAATAGGGTTCTAATTGAAACAAGAAAATTGCTTAATGCATGGAAAAGCCTCCTGTTATCTCACCTGGGCCGCTCATACATAGTGAAGATGATGATACTCCCAAAATTCATTTATATTTTTAATTCTATTCCTCTAGAATTTAGGAGAGAGTGGTTTAATAAAATACAGGGAGACATCAGCAGTTTTATCTGGGCATCAAGAGGAGTCAGAATTGCTTGGAAGAAGATTAGGAAGAAGAAGGAACATGGTGGGATTGCCAGCCCGGATTTGTTTCTATACTACAGGGCTTTTCATTTTAAGAACTTTATAGTGTGATTAAAGAGCATCAGTTATATCCACCTTACTTGCAAGCTATGACAACTTCGGAAGGAAGTTATTTTCTATACAAATTTGGGCATCCAACATTTTTTTTAAAAGTGAATTATAAAGATATTAGGGTCTGCCCCAAAACCATGGTATTACACCAGACGACTATGGAAAATCCCATACTACAGTGAGAATGCCCCAATCTGGAACTCACCAGGAACACCAGAACACCAGAATGTCTAGTAGATGCATTATCAACTCCCTTGAGAGCTGGAGGGGTAACAGTGAGAATTCAATAGTCTTTTGGGACCAACTCTCGTTTCTGACTAATGGGACGCTTTCCAAATTTAAATTTTATCAACTGTTGAGCTGGACAAAGACTCTAGGCAAGGAAGACACAGGAAATAGAGACTTAGAAGCGAAAATACAAGGAGACGCAATGAAGAAAGAAGTAGCACAGAGGTACTGGTTGCTCATATCAGCAAGAGAGGAGGAATTCAGCCTACCCATAGGGATCTGGGGGAAAGACCTGCTGACGCTGGATGTTCAGAATCTATGGCAAGTATCACTGTCTACATGCTGACATATAATCAAGTCTGCACCTTTCAGGAAGAATCATTTGTTCACATTACATAGGGTGTATTGGACACCAAAGAAATTGTCCAAGTTAAGGAGAGAAGAGGCGAAAAAGTGTCCTAAATGTGGGGTGGAGAGAGCGGACGATGTCCACATGTTTCAGCGGTACCCCCAACTACAGGACGTCTGGAAAGATGTGGGTAAGATCCTCTCAGAAGTTCTACACCAGGAAATAGAGGTAAGCCTGGAGCTAGTCATGTTTGGGGTAAGAAGTGGTAATGACAGCAGGGAAAGGCCCAGGTTAAGTAAAAAACAGAATAATTTACTCTTCCTCTTGATATTATTGGCTAGACGGGAAATTTGCATTAAATGGACTCACCATAATCCGCCAACTCTAGTGGAATGGCTGGGATCAGTCCTCAGGACAAATAGACTAGATCAGGCGGGAGTACGAACCAAGAGGCAAGAGTTTTGGGATGTATGCGAACAGCATGGGCAAAATTGGAAAAGCGGAACAGTAGTGCTCAGGTAAATCGGAAAGTTCAATGATTAAGCAAAACAGAAATAAAATCAAGTGGGAACTGCTGGCGATGGTATTACTCCCAATTGGTAGAGTGAGAAAAGGTGCGGAAGGGGGACCGAGAGGCCTGCAGGATACTTCACATACACAAAAACCCCCAACCATAGGTGTATGTCAGGGGACAGGGCCAGGGCAGCACAGATCGGGATCTGCGGTCCCCCAACTGCAAAAAATCCTGACATCTTATCTCAACCTGTTTATTGCACAATGAGGACTACAGAAAAAAAAAAAAAGAGCAGTGGGGCTGTGGGGCTGGGTTGGGGGGGATTTCGACAGACGACGAGGGAAAATTAAATAAATAATTAGTAGTAGTATTTATTTATTTGTTGATTATTTAAAATCATTACAAACAGCAAAGTACACATATAAAATAAAATTAAAATAGGATTATGACAATCAAATAAAAGACAGAAAAATTCATGATCCCTTCATAAATATTTTGTAACTATAGTGTACATTTATATTCAAGCAAGATCTACAAATAATCATCAACATAAGTTATTTAGCAGCGAATGATCGGCAATCAAGAAATAAAGTGCTTTGTGCTAGCTGCCATTGTTTACAATATACCATACAATATTCTCCAAAAAGACTTTAAAACTATGTGAGTTTACAAAAGATAAAAACAGCCATAATAAAATAGCATTTGGAGCAACGTTAGCAATAAAGTGCAGTTGTGCTGGAAAACTTTTAGCAACAAATAATAAAATATCTTATGCTAGCAGCTAAAATTATCAATATGCCATGCATAACTCTAGAAGGAAACTTTAGTAAAATTGCAATTGAAACAACATTGACAATAAAAATGCATTTAAAAATGGTTTAAAATAAACAGTACTTAACCCTAAAGACGTAATGTAGCATTGTAAATAATTTTCGTGTCATAAAAGTTATCACATTCAGTTAACAGTATTACGAAGTTTCCTTTCAGCTATAATAGTAAACTTAACAAATCGGGAGATAAGGTAAGCGTTGACACCGCTAAGGCAAAAGATGATGGCATTTCTACAAGATCTTACCCCCAATTCATTAAAAATAGGCTTTAAGATGGTTTTCCGCTCTACTAACAATTGGGGGCATAAAGTTACTATATGCACTAAAGTTTCCTCGCTGGACCCACATAACCTACACAAATTGGAAGGCCATTTATTTTCCCATTTTGGGATTCCATCTTTAGTCGGATATCTTCCGAACCGTAGTAACATAAATTTATTCTTAATTAAGGGATTTAAATAAAACGACAGATATGGTTGGGGAGCCAATTTACCAAAGGAGTTTACAATTGACCATAAATGATTTTTTCCCCTAAGTTCATCTTTATCTATTAAAGTCGACAAAAAAATGGCTGATTGATTGATTAATTTTTTATAGACAATTTTACTGCTAATTTCATCTTCTAAATTTGGGCAATCAAAATTACATAGGCATTCTTTTAGGAATGTTTGCCAGCTGCTCGCATACTCATTTCTCATCATCTCGAGCCAACACTGGTTTGCAAGAGAACCTTCTTCAGCACGAGACAATGACAATAATGTTTTTAAAAATGTAGATTGTCTAGCCAAGATTTGTCTTTTTAGGCCAAATTCTAATCTTATATTGGCACGGCTAATATATCTGGGTATCTTAAAAACTGATTTGTAAGTTCTTACTTCGATGTCGTCAAGGATTTTTGCGTCTTTGCCACGGAAGATAATAGAACCGTAATCTAAAGATGGTATCAATTTTGATTTCATAACCTTCAACAGATGGTCATAATTTGGGCATGCTATCTTGTCCCTCAGTTTTCTAAAGGCAAATGACAGTGATGTGCCCTTAGCCTCAAGGTTATTAAAATGCTGCCTAAACGACATATTATCATCAAATGTGACTCCTAGATATTTATACGATTTTACACATTCGACGACCAAACCATTGATATTCCATTCTTTCAGTCCTAATTTCGTTTTCCCTACAGTCATTATTTTTGTCTTTTTAATATTTATTTTAAGTCCATTTTGGGTAACATATTGATTAAAAGAATCTATTAGTCTTTTTAATCCTATGACAGATTGACTTAATAAAATAGTATCATCGGCATATTGTAGGTATTTAATCTCCTTGCCTAAAATTGCGGGAGAATGGGTATTAATATGTTTAAGATGAGTTGGGAGGTCAGACATAAAAAGATTAAAAAGACAAGGAGCCAGGACACAACCTTGTTTCAGTCCAGTATTAGTCTCAAGACGACGAGTTGTATGTCTTCCATCGCCGACTTTGATCTGTACCCATGTATTAGAGTATAACAATTTAATCATATTTAATAAGGTGTTAGATATGCCCCAATCGGTCAACTTCGCCCATAACAAATTTCGCGGTACAGAATCAAAGGCAGCTTTTAAATCAATGAAACAAATATACAACTTTTGTTTCCTGTATTTGGCCCTATCACCTAGTAACGTCAGTAAAATCAAATTTGTATTGGTCGATTCCCCTCTTCTAAAACCAGTTTGTAAATTTGGAATCAAATCCTTCCTCAAGGCCCATGCTTCCAGTTCTTCCAAGAGGCAACTGGCAAATATTTTGGCCTCTACATCCGTTAAAGAGATTAAACGGTAATTAGCAGGGTTATCTTGGGGACCGCTTTTATATATCGGTTGGATGATACTTCCCTGCCATGACTCAGGAATAGAACCAGATTTAAGCACATCATTGAATAAGGATGTTAAAACCTCAGGCCAATACTTTAAATTTGTTTTAAAAACTATATTAGGGATTCCGTTTGGGCCGGGGGCTCCATTTGATCTGATATTTTTTATTGCTTTTTTACTTTCTCTACCGACCATGGCTCATTGTCGAATAGACTCAATGTATCGTGAGCATTTGAGCCTGACCCACCGACTTTTATCTTTCCTTGAGACTCGTAATGGGCAAAATCAAATTTATTAGGGTCAGACTGGGTAGCATGGAGATTATTAAAAAAAGTTGCCCAGCTCGATTCTTCGATGTTGGCACTATTACCTCTATAATTACCGAGTTCAAGATTATTAATGATACCCCAAAATGACCTTGAGTCTTTAGATTTACAAGAAAAATTTAATTTAGCCCAAATTCCTGAATAGTACGCTCGTTTAGCCTTCCATATCTCATTCTTATATCCATTTTTCAATTGTTTAATTTGTTCAGACACTAAGAAATTAGGTGTTCCTTTCACTTTTCTATACAATGCTCTTATTGCTCTATTAGAACTTCTTTTAAGGTAAAGTAACCGGTTAGAGAACCACCCTGGTTTATTTGAAATCAAAGTTACACCTTTTGATTTTTTAGGGTTTGGAAAACTGTCCACAAGAGCAGAACACAAACTGGGCCAGAGGGCAACCATGGATTTACCTTCGACTATTGCGTCTTGAGCATTTGAAATTAAACAAGAAAGAACTTTCAATATATCTTTTTCGGATCTCTCATTCCATATTAACCTTTTAAGGTTAAATGGAGTAGGAGCAGTTTTAATTATTCTTGTTTCTGGTAAATGGTCTAAGTAAAAGCGAAGGAAATACATTGTGGGTTGTGGTCGCTCTCTATCCTCGGTAGTACCTTATAACTTTGGAGCAAATATAATAGTTTCTCAGAAATTAGGGAGTAATCGATAATAGAAAGATTACATGTTTTGTTAAATGTTGGTGTATGGTCCTCATCTTGCAGTAACCTAAGATTACATTTTGTAAACTGAAAATGTATCCACTGGGACAAAATTTTCAAATGTGTATACGGCTTTTTACTTGTCAGGAGGTGCATATTAAAATCCACGGAAATGATTATTAATGAGTCTGTATGATCATAGTACAGCACTTTTACTATTTCCCACAGGCTCGATAATTGTGTAGATTTATCCTTATGTTTTGAACCTATATAAATATTTAAAAAGATAATAGATTGCTTGAGAATTAATTTAATACACTGTAGCCATGTTACCTGAAAATCAATCTCAAAGTGTTTAGCATCCAAGTTCAAGGAAACATAAGTAGAAAGGCCACCACTGGCACGACCGACAGATGCCTTACGGAAAGCCACATTTGAATATTCAAAATACCCAAAGTCTTTAAGAAAACATATTACATCTGGATCTTCAAGAAGCGATTTAAGACCATTGGTGTTCCAAGAACAAATTATGAAAAGTTTTTGAACTTTATTAAGAGAATTTGGGCATCAATCGTGCTTCACCACACTTCCCTTCGCCAAAGTTGACGGGAGCCAACTCCAGTCTTCAACCGGATTAGTTTTTTTCTTTAATTCTTCACATATTCGAATACCCGGTTGACAGCTCCTAACCTTAATACCAAATGATAGATTCAACTTTGTCGATGGTCCTGAGGCACCTTTCAAAACTCTAACGTGAGACCCCAATCCAGAGGTTTGCCCATTGATCTTTAAGTCCTGTCTACATGATGACCCACTTGGAATCAACAAACACGGGTATTGGGGCCCAGAAATTCTCCAGACTTTGATGCCCCATTTCTCAAATTGGTTATCATTGGAGATTATTTTACTGATGATTTCATTGCTTTTCCAAGTTGTAACAGTTATTTCATTATAGGGAATATTGCAATCTTTTTTAAACTCCACCGATTCCAAATCATCTGATGTTACATTCTTCAAATCTACAATTGCATTCAATAATTTCAGAATATTTCCACGGTTTAGGATATCATGGGGGCCTCTTGTGATATACTGAGGACAAAAGACTAATTTCTTCAAATCTTGCAAGATATCTGTAGCCTCTATTTTTTCATTATTTATATGACTAATTGGGGTCCTCATATTGGCGATGGAAGCCAAGGCTGGAAATGCTGATTCTCCTTGGCCGTGGATTTCTGATTTATTTTGGTCCGTGATAATTGGATGCTCTAAAGAGACCTCATTATGGTTCTGATGGCAGACGTTATTTATAATTTTCCGTATGAAGGTATTTTGTTCTCCACACTGATTAGCCAAATCTTTAGGTAACTGTTCACCACTTGAAACCCCTGACTTTGATGGAGCTGGAATTTTAGACCATATACCGTCGATGATCGCATCGGGGGCAGGGATGCCGATATCTTGACTATTCAGGTCAGCCATAGGTTTGATCTCAGATTTTTCCTCAGATCTAAAAATCGGAAATAATACCATCTTATCGGGTTCTTTAGGCTCATTGAGTTCTTTAAAAACAGCATCCTTTATGGCTTTTTTTCCCTTTGATAGTTTATTATAGGTTTTCCTTAGTCTTTTTCTTTGCCCTTTTCGACAGGGTCTCCGAATTTGTAGTAGCACTTGATGTTTGGTCTACTTTAGATTGAATGGTATTCACCTCATCCAATATTGATTCTTCCCTACATTCAGATCTTTTAAGCGTATCTTGAGGTGACTTAGACATTTTCAAAATTATATTTTTATTTACGAGTTGATCATTTATAACTGCAACTTTACTATTTGTGCTAATTGCACTTCTAATTTGACTTTCACTCATTAAGTAGTTTTCATTTATAATTTGATTCCCTCTATTCACTTTATCTTTTGAGTTTACTGGCTTCTCTATATTAATCGATCCCGGTTGGTTTGAATAATTTGAATAATTTGTTGCCACATGTAAATTGATTTTATCTTCACCGGGGATTATTTTACCTAGAACCGATCTACCCGCCATCAATTTTACCTCTTGTACCATAGAGCTAACAATTGACGGTAGGTCTGAAATGTTGTCAATCAGTTGTGCACAGGTACAAGTTACTAACTGATTCTCATTATTTGATTGAACCTTGGTTATCAAATTAGTTAGTTGGAGCAATTTCGCATCAATCCCTGCTACATGGGTAGCCAATATATTTAAAATGTCAACTTGAATATTCAATTTATCTGAATGAAAGCTAAGAGCGTTGGTAATCGAATCCATAGTGTGGAGTAGACTTTCCCATATTCCGCGGTCAGAACTCGAAGGATTGTTTTCTGTATCACCGACTCTAGCATGGTAATTCCCATCAAATTTTGTTAATAATGATAAGTCCACCGAGTTAAACTGGTTATTTGCAACTGCTTGTGAAAGTTTACTTTGCTCATTTGGAGTGAGCCCGTTTTCTGAACTTATAATACCTGGTACCAGTAGTGATTTGTTGTTTATAAAACTGTTTTCCAGGATTATACTTGACTGAACCGGATTAAATAACCCCACAATACCATCTGTATTTGTTGGGCCATTTGGGCTGGATGATATATCCGGTATCTCTGGAGTCAATATTTGACTCCCCTCTTACTTTCTACCTCATCTGCAACATAGGCTAACAAGAAGACCTCGTCACTTAGGTTTTGGTCCTGGCCTGAGGAAATGTTGATCACTGAGCCGAGCTCACTTTGACTACTAACCAGTAATTTGGAAGACTCCTTTCGTCTAGTTGGAGTTACCATTATAGATTCATCGGCCGTAAGTTCCACAACAGATTGAGTAACAGAACCTTGCACATGAATTTGGACTTTCGCTTGCAACAGGCCAGACAGTTTTGGAATCGATTTTAAAATTGGAGACACTGGAAACATTGGAAACTTTCCTGGGCCAGGATTTTTAGTCTCAAGTTGGATTTTGCATCCGTCTTTTAACTCCTCTATTTCTGGAGACAACTGGAATTGTTGAGCCCCCCGCGGGCAGATTCTCTTTACACTTGTTGAGGAAGAGGGTGTTAAAAGACTATTATCAATCTCATTGCTTTTATTTATTTGCTGTTTTTGATGCTGATTTTGATGATGCTTAAAAAAGCTTTTAATGGACAACTGGTTATCGTGGACTAGATTTTTGTAAACACAACCAGAATTTGTAGAAGTCTCTGCCAGTTTAGCTGGATCCTTCAGGGGGGCCTCTTGTAATGTACACTTCCTTAAGGAGTCACAAGTATCTAAATTTTCCTCATTCTTTTGTCGCCTCTTTGATTGGGGTCTGGTCGGCACCCCTCGCTGTCGGCCTGATCTCATTATAAGCTTAAATCCGTCCCCCCTGCGGGGCTTCCGAAAACAATGGATACGATAGGTACAGTAGATGACGTAGAACTGCCCTTTCAACACCAACTGCAGAGGGACGCCACACAGTTCTTATCAAAATCTCACAGATTCCGACTGTAGTGACAGCTCACAAGATAGAAATCCTCGATATTCTTCTCCTCACAGCCCCCCGTGCCCCTTCTAGTTCTCACTTACTCGCTCCCACATGGCAGCGGGAAAACGAGGAAGCAGGGGGCTGAACGGGGCGCAGGGAGCAGGTGAACAAAGGCAGCACGACAGAGCAGGCAGCCCGGGATAATGGTAGATGGAAGATGGTAAAAGATCACAGGATACAGGGGGCAATAGCAGGCAGATAGCAAGTGGACAGCTGGCACAGTGTATCAAATCCACTTACCGCTAACCGCTTGCCACTTGCCACTTGCCTCTCCACGCTGTCCTCTCCGCTTCTTCAACAACGACCTCACCCTCGCTTTGCCTCACCACTTCACCGTTTCCCTGCACAAGGCCACACAGAGCCGAGTGGGGTGCTCAATGCGTTACCATCAGTACTGGGAATGAAGTTTTGTATCTTCAGTTCCGAAAGTGTTTTGCGGGTCCAGCCGCAACTCAAAGTCGAGATCACCCGTGGCTCCTGAATGAATTGGTTTCAGCCGCTGCAGCTCCAATACTCAATGCTGCTCAAATGCTGGCGGCTCCTGCCGGCTCCTGCCGCACCAGGGGACGATGTTAGGGCTCCAGCCGCAACCTCGTAATCACCTCGTAATCACCCCATAAGCACCCGCGGCTCCTGCCGCGTCACGGAAAAGGTTTTTAGCGGCAGCTTGATGCTTGATGCGAGTCGGTACGATATGGTTGGTGGTTTAGTCGAGCGGGCGGGCAGGCATGAAAGCCAGCGAAGTGCTCACCCTCGCACTCCACACTCCGCAGCTCCACACTCCGACCTCTGACCTCTGACCACCTCTGAACACTCACAGACCTAGGCATAGATAATTAATTTTCCCTCCTCGTCGTCTGACGGAATCCCTCCCACCCGGCCCTACCGCTTTTACCTGCACGGGCCGTGGCTGGGTATACTTTGAAAACCCTGTGAATAGATGAGGTACTGTAGGTAGGATGCGTTTTATTGGGTGTGTCTATGGGACATCAGTCTGCGAACATTTCTTCCATTGGGATAACAAATATGAATGGCCATTATTAAAACCACTACTGGCAGAAAGGACTTTATTCTGTGCATCAGGACACCTGGTGCCAGTAAATATTCAGGGCCTCATTTATGAAAAGTGACGCATCGTTGCGTGAAAACAGCGATGCGTCACTTTTCATTGCGCCCTCCTTGCGACATGCTGGATGCGTCATATTTACAGTATGATGCATCATGTCGCAGGAGTTACAGATACGTCAGTATTTCTGACGTATCTGTAGGCGCAAAAATGACGCATTGCTGGAGTGTGTCACAAAAGTGACGCAACTCCATCAATGGGTCATCTCACATGGGCAAGTGCCATTTTAAATGTGCCTGCGTCAGTCTTACGCCTGCTGTGAGGCAGGCGTAAGATATTGGCGCATTTGCGTCCTAGAAGTGACGCAATGAAATCTCATAGATTTCACTGCATCACTTCTACGAGGCTTACTTGCGTCAGAACGCCCACCCTGCATACATTATACCTGGCGCAGGTATAATGTGGCGCAGGGGTTTACAAAGTGACGCATCTAACTAGATGCGTCACTTTGTACATATAACACAACGTGGCACATTTTTTACGCTGCGTCACAAAAAGTGTCGCACCGGCGGCGCAAAAGTGACGCAAGGGCCCATAAATAAGCCCCTCAGTTTCTGTGCGGTGCCAGACCTGAAGCTGAGGTGTTGTCTATGTGGAAATCCATTAATTTCACACGTTTGGTGATTGTGTGATTGAGTAAGTAGGTGAGGTTCTGAGTGAGTGAGGCCGCAAATCGATAATCAACCATACAGACTTACATACACTGGGGCTCAATCACTAGCACATATTCACGCATACAAGACTTGCATTCACACATATTCACTCTCACTCAGTCACACATCCCACCACTCACTCATACTCAGTAATCATGCCTGTCCACAAGCATTTTCTAATGTTTATAAATGCATTGATTCATTAGAGTATATAGAGCAAGGTGAAAGTGTAAGTGAATAAACATGCTCTTATTTGCTATCAGAATGATGCAGTAATTTGGGTCATTGCTACTGGATAGGTGGTGATCTGCAGGTCATGAGTTCACATCCAGGTGAGGTCATACCGACTTAAAAAGATACGCAAACTACAATATACATATACACACTGTAGGGTCTTGGGCCCTAGGCCCGCATGCCGTGGAAATAATGACACAGGCACATGGTTGTAGTGACTGGAACTGGCCCAGGGCACGTGCGCCCGGCCCCTTTTATTTGCAGGGTCACCTGACTGGTGACGCCTGTGATGGGTAGGTGTAAAGTGTGGGGTACAACAGGCAGAACACTAGAACGTGTCCAGCCGAACACTACATCCCTCCCAAACTTTAATGAAAAGAAACAAACAAAAGTCCAATCTGTAAGAAAACAAATAAACAACACATAGCACCAAATGAGTCTCTTCAGGCTGTCAACCAGGCAGCGCTGGAGCTTTGGACTGCATGGTCAGGATGCTTTAGTCCTACTTGGCGATGTACTTCAGACCGGCCTGGTCTCGCCGTGTTGGGGTCTATTTACAAAGTTCAAGTATCGGTGCATCTGGAGCAGTGGTGGAGCCCACTCTGGAGATCTCGCTGGCGCTGAGGTTCCGGTGGACGACAAACTTACAGCTGTTGGGGATGATCTCGGTGTATGAGGCCTTCCCTTGGAGACAACGTGTTGATGGTCCTTCTAGCTCCTGACAGCCGAGCAACTTCAGACTTGCCTCTCTTGCCTGGACTCCTCTCTCACTGGAGCCCCCTGGAGGGCCTTCCTGCCGGGCTGCCATGGGACCGTGTGGACTGTGCGGGCTTCGTGTAAGCCGCGCAAAGGCGTCGCTGAGGAACTGCCAACAGGACTCACAGCCAAGTCGCTCATGTAGCCGCAGAGGGTGGTGTCTCGGTCTGGACACTCTCGCCGTCAGGACTCAGGTTCTGTGCCTTCCTCCGGTGGTCTTTGGTTGACCAGTCTTCGACTGTGACCTCCATGATTCCTGTGCCCGTCGTGGAGCTGCTGCCGACGCATCTCTCCTATTCGGATTCCCCTCTCACAGGAACTCCGTCGAGGCCCTTGCCCCTGGATTGTCACGTGACCGCGTGGGCTGTGCAGGCCTTTTCGTAGGCCGCGCTGAGGGGTCGCTGTGGAACTCCCAACAGGGCCACGGCCAAGTCTTGTGTAACCCCAAGGGTGGATATTCCAATGGTCGGGTATGCTCTACTTCGGCAGGCTTCAGGTTGACGGGGGCACACAGAAGGTTCCTGGGTGGCTCGCCTTGTTGAACTCCGGTTGTCTGGAGTGTGGGGATCCACTCTGGTGGTGCGATGCTCCTTGGTGATGATGCACTTGGATGACGATGACAAAACAGTGATTTTCCTTCAGTTGGGCAACAGGCAGCGATCTATTGTCTTGGGTGACCTTGTGGAGTGAGGAGAACTAGAGTGACTTCGCAGCCCGTGTCTTCGTCTTGCTGAGGCTGTTCTTCACCCGTGGCATCTGTGGTGAGGAGCAGGGATGCCGTCCGACTTGGACTGCCAATGCTTGGGACTGGACGGTCGCACTGGGAAGCGTTGGAGAGAGATGCGGTTTGCGCTGGCTGCGGCTTACATTTGGTTCTCCCATTGGGCTGTCTCCAGGGACGTCGGTCTGGCTTCGGGACTGGACGGTCGCACTGAGAAGCGTTGGAGAGAGACGCGGTTCGCGCTAGCTGCGGCTTACATTTGGTTCTCCCATTGGGCTGTCTTCCAGGGACGTCGGTCCGGCTTGATGGCTGTCTGGTGTCTCTGGGTGCGCTCACCTTGTGGTGGTACGAGTCCTCTGTCCTGTCGCTCTGCTCCTTTTCTCCTGCACGCCTGTGGTGGTTGTCTGCCCTGTGGCGCTGTGCCACTGTACTTTTTTTTCCTTCGCGGAGTGGCGTCCTGCCACTCTCTCTTCCTCCTTCCGACCAGGTCCTCACTTGGATGTGGCGTCCTGCCACGTCTCATGTTTGCACCACATGGACATCTCTCTGGTCGCGTCCAGTTCTTGGGACGGTCTTCACTTTTCTGCTGACCTGTCACAGGTCTGTCCTGCCAGTAGGACTTGCTTCTTCCTCTTGGGGACCTTTCACGGGCACCATCCTCTCCTCCAGGATTTCCCGGTGCTCCTCTTCTCTTCACTCGAGGGTGTCGTGCTTGCGCTTCGAGGCTGCGCCGTCGTGGCACTTGATCCTGCCTCCCTTCGGGCATGCTTGGCGGAGTTGGTCACTTCGAGTGACGTGCTACATGCTTGCGGTGCGACTGTGGCGTCCGGCCACGTGTCGCCTGTTGTCATAGCACATGTTGCGGTGGCAGCTTGCCACGTGGAGTGTGCGACTCTCCTCTTGCCTGTCTTGGGCCTCTTGTGACTTCGTCTTGAGGCAGTGTGAGGGTGGACACTCTGTGCTGTCTTCGGCTCACTGCGGGGCTTCGCTGGCATGGTGGAGATGTAGAGGATCTCCCTGCTGCCTTCAACATTGCTTCTCCTCTGTGGAGAGGTCTCTCTTCTTGACGCCTGCCCCTGTTGTCAGCTTCTGTGTGCCAGTGGTGGCGCACCTCGGACTCCGCGCTCTTGGTCCTTCTTCGCGGCAGCCTCTTCTGGCGCTTGGTGTGCTTGCTCCTCTTTCTTGTGGTGGTGGTCGTTCACCACTAGGGGCGTGTGGTGCTGTTTCTTTGCTTGTGGTGGCATCCGACAGCCACTGGGGGTTGCACGCTATGTGTACGGTCTTCACGTACTTCAACGTAGGGCTTGCTGCCTGGTCTACTTGATGCCTGTCTGGGCTGAGGTAGTCTTTCTAATGGTGCTGAGGGCTTCTTGGGGCTCTTTGCTGCTGCTTGATGTCGCAGCCCGGCCTGGATATTGGTGGCCTGGTTTGGCAGTCCTGTCATGCTCTTCAGACTCCCAGCACACATGTGGAGACCTACTTAATGTTTCTTATGCTGGGGTTGCACCCTCGCTCACCAGCAGGGGCTGCAGCAAGCTATCTTTTGAAAGTCCTGACCCACTTGGGGTTGTTCCAGCCAGCCACTCTCGCTTGGTGTGGTTTTGAACAGTTGACTGCTGTGTGGCCCAGCAGGCGCTTCTCTGGGTTTTACCAGTCCTCCCAGAGGTTGAGGGTGATGCAGGCAGTGACTGCGGGCGTGCTCACAATGCTTGAGGGCGAAACTGGTAGACATAATTGGCTTTATGCGGTACGCCGGCTATTTAGAGATGCATGCCCCTTTCAAAAGCCTTAAGCCGCATGGGGCTATTTCATGTTTCATGGGGTTCTCTCTCTCTCCAGGGGTTCCCAGTCTCTCCCCTTAAAAGAATAGGCAAGCACAATGGGTGCATGAAGCCCTCTATAGCAGCTTTGGTCTGGAGCATGGGGCACTCTGGCTGTCAGCTATTATGGGCAGAGGCGTGAGCCTGGGTCCTCCCGCCTGGATCTGCTACCGGTGTGAGACAGTGCAGCAGGGTTTCACTCAGTCTGTTTGCTCCTGCTTATTTTGGCAGCAAATGTTCGCTAGGTGGCGCTGCTGCCACCAATGCTCTCCGGCCACAGCAGCTTTCATGAACCCCAGGCCGTGTAACTCTCACTCGCAGAGGTGGGAGGCTAAGTATGTCCATGGGCCCATGGCGAAGGTGCTCGATTGTTTTCTTCAATGTGGTGCAGTGAGGGGGGGAGGCACTAGGTGGCACTGCAACCACTTTCCATGATTTGCCGATCGGCTGCAGCCTTTCACCAGCTGGGCTGTTGCAGGAGGGGTCCGTCTCTTCCTGCCTGGCCGTCTCTCTCTCACAGGCTGGGAAGAGAGTGGAGCTGTAGACACGGCAGAGAGGAAGGGTCTCTCCTCTCTTGCAGGCGGGCGCACGCTTCTCTTCTGGCTGCCTCTAAGGTAAATGCAGTCAGGTCACCTACACGGGCGCGGCTGGAGCAGTGGCGACCACACTGTTGGCGTGTGTTTTCTTGCCTTAGCACCGGGCGCCGCATGCAGGGCACTTATGCGGGTTACTGGGCTGCTGCTAGGTGGCACTTCGGCTGCCGCCGGTCAGTCCACGGCAGTTTCCTGGGTGTGTGGGAAGGTGCCAGAGCTACAGATTCCGGGCCACACGGCGCCGGCGTGGTAAGGCAGCTTCTGTCCTGCGCACTTCGCTTTCATGCCGCCACCTCAGACACGGTGGATCACGGCAGCCATCCCAGAATGACGGGTCGTGCACTGCTCACAGATGGCTGCCATGCAGGCCGACCTCTCCTGCGAGTGACAGACAGTGTCGTGTGTGACGAGACTAGCGATGGCAGGCACCGGCAGCTTATGGGCATCTCAGCAGGTATGGGCCGCATATGTGTCTGGCAGCTCGTACTTTATTCATTTTGTTTGATGCGCTGCTTATTAACGTGAGAGGGTGCTTTGCGCACTGTACCTTCAGTTCAGACTACCGGCTCCCTCCACGGCTGGAACGGGGAGGCCTCTTGCCGGCTGGTTGGCAGTGTGGGGTGCCTCGCTACTTGCAGCGCTCCAATTTCACTGACTTCACTCTGCAGGGCCGGTCCGTATTACCGCCTATGGGGCTGCAGCATGTGGGCAGCTGTGGGGGGGGGCGCATGTTCAGGGATGCCAGAGCCCTGGTCGTATGTGTGTCCGCAGCAGGTGTGGGGTACCTTGGACACGGTTTACTCTTCCTCCCCACCAGGAACTGCGAGGTGGTTGTCAGCCTCCACGCGTGGCAGACCCCCTCGTCGCCATTGTAGGGTCTTGGGCCATAGGCCCGCATGCCGTGGAAATAATGACACAGGCACATGGTTGTAGTGACTGGAACTGGCCCAGGGCACGTGCGCCCGGCCCCTTTTATTTGCAGGGTCACCTGACTGGTGACGCCTGTGATGGGTGGGTGTAAAGTGTGGGGTACAACAGGCAGAACACTAGAACGTGTCCAGCCAGACACTATACACACTACTAGTGACTGAGTGAGCTGAAGAATGTGAGTGTACCAATGAGTTAATAAGAGTGCCTGTGAGTGAGTGAAATAATGATAGCAGATTAATGCGTATGATCATGATAGAAACACGCCTTTTTGAAGAGGAACATACGAATGAAAGAGGATGGGTTGGAGCTGAACTGCATATTTGTTGCCTAATGAGTGGCTCATTACTTAATAACTTACCAACACGTATCACCATTAATGACAGTACATGGGAGGTGTGCACAATTATTTCTTTGCCTGTCTAGTTTAGAAAAAATCACAATGACTGACTGGTTCACTGACTGCAAAGTTTCTTTGCAGTTAACGGTAAGGCTTGTGCTTGCTTTTCTTGAACATAGATTAGCTGAATCTGTTTCTATTGATAGTAAAAATTAGGAATACTTACACCAATGGATTCCCTTTCACGCTTGAAGTGTAAGTACCATTTTCTTGTGAAGTTACTGTAGTGGAAACAGTTTTCCTTCGAAACTAGATGAACACTTGATATGTTTTCTCATTACTGTGGAACTCGATAGATGAGTGCTAACACTGTCTCACAACTGTAGATTTGTTTGTTTTTTAATTGCAATCATTTTAGTGGATTTTTAATCGATGAAATATCATCACGAAACACTGGTTTTATATCTCACAAATGTTCCATTATTGCAGTTGCCTCCGATTCACTCTTAAATTGTGCAGAATATAGGGTAGTTATTGGCTCCCATTTGTGCACGAACACTCAGGTAGGGAGAATAGCTAATGCTTATTTACTGAACTGGGCCCTCAAAAAGGTTCTGCCTTTCAACGAGGGCACACTTCATATCATGGTAATGTAAGCCCTAGTTCAATCTAGACTTGATCAACCCAATTTTGGTTTTCTTGCAGCATCGAAAAACTCTCCCACCATCTGCAAATTATTAACAACACAGCACACTGCTTGGCTCAAATATGTGGAACCACATTACCCTGGTGCTTAGTTTCATTCAATATTTATTTTTATTTTTGTTTATATTTGTATTTATAGAGTGCACTTATCACCAAAGAGGTATCATGGCGCTAGGAAGCCTTATTTACGGAGGGAAAAAGCAACTGCACAGCAACCAGAAGTAGTGCAAGAGCTTCTGACGGCAGAGCCTAGTTTTCAGGGATTTCCTAAATAACAGCAGGCCTTCTGAGAGTCTAAGCGAGGCAGGAAGCTGATTCCAGAGTTGAGCTGCTCTCACTGTGAAAGCCCACCCTTCTTGTCTTGTTTTCTTGAATTTAGGTTCTCAGGCTAGGTTGGCTGATGAAGAGCGTAGACTCCTCCTCATGGAATATCTTTGAAAAAGATTCTGCAGAGGAACTGGTCCAAGTGCATGAAGAGTTTTGACTGGTAACCAGTGATGCTCTTTAAGGGCGTCCAAGGCGGATGACCTTCTAGAATGATTCAGAGCCAGCTTTCCTGCAGCAGCTTGATCTCTATAAAATCTATTAATTAAAAAATATGGGGCACCTAGGAAGATAGAGGTGCAATAATCAAGCCTGCTTAGGATAACACTGCGGATGATCAATGTTTTGGCGTGGGGTAGCAACATGGGAAGCAGTTTCAGCAGGCCTCGAAGGAGCGAGAAACAAGTCCCAGCTACTTTTGTAGTATGTTCTTCTAGTTACAGTTTATTATCAGAAATGACTCCCACATTGCAAACGGAGACAGAGGAGGTAGGCTCATCCTTTACTGGATGGGGCCAGAAGTTTATGGGGGGATTCAGTGGGACTTTTTTTTTTTAGCAGCATAGGAACTCTGTTTTGTCTCCATTTAAGGGTATTGGAGTTCTGCTACAAGGCAATGTCCTTCACACAATTGTGGAAGACAATAACTGCTGTCTGATGGTCACTGTCTAATGACAGGATTAGCTGGGTGTCATCTGAGTAAGTAACTAGGCTAAGGTTGTGGTGTTTGATTAGGGTCACATGAGGTCTCGTTTACAGAGTGAACAAAATAGGACTGGGGGCAGAACCTTGGGGAACTCCATGTTTCACTTCCCTGAAGGCAGATCTAAATGGTGGAAGAGCAACAGTCTGGCTGTGTTCAGATAGGTAAGAACGCATCAATTTCTGTGCTATTCTTCCTACTCTTGCCAGGGCAAGTCTATTTAAAAGGACTGTGTCGAAAGTGGCAGATAAATCAAGAAGAATCAAGATTGCAGACAGCCTTCGAATGACTAGCAGCCAGAGCTCGTCCATGGCAGTGAATAGTGCAGAATCGGTCCCATGTCCAGGTCTGAAACCAAACTTCTCCGCTTCTAATCAAATGTGTTGTTCAAGATAATAGGAGAGTTTTTTGCTGACATACCATTCCAGAAGTTTTATGGGGAAAGGCAGAAATGATATTGGTCTGAAACTACTGAGGACTGATGGGTACAGGGAGGATTTTTTCAAGATGGGAGAGACAATGGCTTTTTTCCATGTCTGTGGCACTCTACCAGTACAGTGACTGATTACAAATCTGCCATAGCAGCAGGAAGGACCCTTCAACCAGACTTTTCCAGATTCTGTGTGGTAGAGGGTCAAGAGGGGAGCCAGAAGAAGTAGATCCGGCTAAGGAGAGGAAGCAATCCTCAGACATAGTCTCAAAATAATCTAACTTATGCAGAATAACTGCCTATTCATGACAGAATTGATTTCAAAAACTTACATAGTGTACATACATCAACTCCTAAGCAACACTCTGGCTTCCTGGCAACCAACTCAGCCACCATTATTATTATTAACAGATTTATACAGCGCATAGCTGCCCCAGCAACGGGGCATCCCAGCACTACCCCGACAATGCCTGTAAGTAGTAGCAGCCCGGGAGAAGGGAAGAGAGTTACGCTGGGAAAAGCCAGGTCTTTATGGCTTTCCGAAAAGCTAGGTGATCTCAAAGCCCTCTAATAGTAGTCGGGAGGGAGTTCCAGAGTTTGGCCGCCAGAACTTTGAAAGAACGACCACCAGCTCTGGCTCTTAGAGCTCTGGGGGTGCATGCCAGCCCTTGGACAGCTGACCGCAGGCAACGACTCGGAACATACGGTGTTAGCAGGTCAGATAGGACCGGGGGGGCTTGTTGAGTCAAGATTTTATGAGCGACGCATAACTTCTTGAACTGAATTCTTTTCTCTACCGGTAACAAGTGTAGTTTAGGTAGGGACCTAGACACAGAGCATGTTTTCGGAAGCGCCAATAGAGTGCGGGCTGCTGCGTTTTGTATTCTCTGCAGGCACTGAATACAGGATTTGTTGGCACCTAAGTAAAGGGAATTGCCATAGTCCAGTCTAGATAGGATTGTGGCCTGTACTATAGTCTGCCGGCCTTTAGGCTCAAAGAAGCCAAGAAGGGGTTTTAATCCTCTTAAGAGCCCAAAGCAGGTCCCTGCAACTACTTTGGATTGGACGTCAAAAGAGAGACCTCTATCAATCCAAAAGCCCAGGTTCTTAACCGCCTCCTTTGGTTTTGGTGCAGGTTTTAGTTGGTTTGGCCACCATTGTTCTGATCACATATCACTGTCTCTTCCAAACAGCAAAATTTCCGACTTACTGGCATTTAGCTGTAAACAGTTTTTTGTCAGCCAATTGGCGACTGCCATTGAGTCCTCCTTAAATTTAATAAGATTGTTTTTACAATTCTTGGAAAAGGCGATGACTAATTGGGTGTCGTCGGCATAAGAAACTATCGACAGCCCTCTGCTTTTTGCCATCACTGCCAAGGGTTGGACATAGATGTTAAAGAGCACAGGGCTCAGTATCGATCCTTGTGGAACCCCGTGTCTGATCACCAATTCCTGGGAGTGATAGGGTGGCACTAAGACCTGGAAAGTTCTACCCTCTAAGAAGGAGCGAAACCAGGCCAGGGCCAAACCCTCAATCCCTATCTCCTGTAGCCTGCACAGTAATATCTCGTGCGAGACAGTGTCGAAAGCGGCACTTAAATCTAACAGAATTAAGGCCGCAGACTTTCCGTCGTCTAAGCTACTACGAATTTCCTCCATCACTGCCAACAGAGCTGACTCCGTACTGTGGCGGGCTCTGAAGCCGTTTTGCGAGGAGTCCAGGATGGTATGTTCCTTTATAAACTTTGTCAGAATAGTATTGACATGGGATTCAGTGACCTTGGCTAAAAAAGGGAGCTGAGAAATGGGGCGATGCTTTCTTCAGGAGAGGTGTTACTTTTGCGTGCTTCCAAGCTGATGGTAGGTACGCTGAGGTCAGGGATAAATTAATCAGTTCCCTGGCCACTGGTAGAATGGAGTTGCAAAATTGGCGGAATTGAGCAGGTCTCAAGAGATCAGCTGGAGAGCCTGATTTAATTTTCAGGCAGAGATGTTCAGTCTCAGTAAGGGATATTTGGGAAAAGGAACACAGTATATTATCCGAAGTGAGTCCCCTATCCTTGTACCCTTCCATCTGATCGATGTTGATAGTGACTGGTGGAAAGCTCTTATAAATTTGTTCCACCTTGTTAACAAAATATCTGGCCAATTTGTCGCACTGCTTATTGGAAGTAACAGGTGAGTCGGCTTTCAAATTTGCACATTTCATGACTTTAAGAAGAGAGAAGATCCTTTTGGTAGAATTATTGCTATCCGAGATTTTACCAGCAATATACTCCGCTCTAGCTTTCCGGATCAGCTTATGATAAGCTTTGATAGATTCGCGGTATTTGTTTTTTGTTTCAGTATCGTACAGGCGCCTCCAAGCCCGCTCAAGTTGTTTACATTTTTTCTTAGCGTTAGTCAAGGATTCATCGAACCAGGGGTTCGACTGTCCTCTTTTTTTGTTTAAGACAAATTTTAGCAGGAATAGAGCTATCCAGAGCTTGAGCCAGCCAGTCCTGGAAACATGTATTCGCTAGCTCAATGTTTGACGACAGCTGTGGAGTGTGGTTAGACAATACATCAGAAAATGTATCAGCCTCTAATTTATGCCAGGGTCGTGTAGATACCAATGAAGGACGGTTCAAAGCTGGCTTGCCTTGCCAGCAAAAGGAAAAAGGGACAAGAAAATGGTCCGTCCAGACCATGGGGATCGGAGGCTCAGTTATTAGAGAGCCTAAGTTAGAAAATATGGGATCTAGCAGATGACCTGCTACATGTGTAATATTAGAGACCTGTTGTACTAACTGACATGCCTCTAAGTCAGCTAAGAAATTAGCAATGCCTGTCTTGCCACTATCTTCTAAATGCAAGTTGAGGTCTCCTAAGATGGTAAAATTTGCTGCCTTATTGGCAAGCAAAACAGCTTTATTTACTAATTCTTCCCTGAAGACTTTAGATGGCCCTGGTGGTCGATAAATAAGAAGTCCAGAAACCGTAAGATTGTGGTTAAGGGTAATTTTAAAGAGTGCGCTTTCGCACTCTGGGATATTCTCCCTAACGAGGCTGCAGGAATATAGCTCCCTATGGATTAATGCAATTCCTCCACCTCTATTTCCGGTTCTGTTAAGTTGTTTCATAATGTAGCCTTGGGGGAGTGCAAACCAAGATTCTGCAACAAAATCCTGCATTAGCCAGGTCTCGGTCAGGAATAGTCCGTCCGGAGACTCTTCAGTTAGTAGGTCGAATATCTCGGCATGATGCTTTGTCAGAGACCGACAGTTCAGGCTAAGAAACCTGAATTTTGTGGAATTAGAAAGAGGTATGTCCATCCCATGTGGCCTAAATTGAAATAGACATTCTTTGCATTTGAAGGAGCCAGCCGGTGAGGACCAAGCATATTGTATGCAAGAAGCACAGTTAGTGTTATAAGACAGGAGCTCAGCACGTGAATAATGGCATATATCTTCGACGGTCTGGGCAGAGTGTCTGGCGTCTGGCGACCACCAGGCGCGGACGGGCGCAGACGGGCTTGCCTTTGGCGCGCGCCGGCGGCGTGCCCGCTGCGCGCTTCCGCTGCGCGGCCGGCAAACCATCCGTCTTAAATGCCGATTACCCCCGGAAATGACATTGACAGGGGGAGGAGCTATGTCCCTCCACTCAATCGGCCCAAAAAGACCGTGGTGGACCAGGGACCATTTAAACCCTAAAGTGCGGTGTGCGTTGCTGACAGGTACAAATTCAAATTTAAAATTAACAGCTCTTGTTTTCCCACATTAAAAAGTTGCCCCAAACACAGTTAGCACCGTTTCAAAGATCAGAGCCTGTCCTTCCGGCGCGCAGCTACTATCTCTGCGCGGCCGGCAAACCATCCGTCTTAAATGCCGATTAACCCCGGAAATGACACTGACAGGGGGAGGAGCTATGTCCCTCCACTCAATCGGCCCGAAAAGACCGTGGTGGACCGGGGACCGTTTAAACCCTAAAGTGCGGTGTGCGTTGCTGACAGGTACAAATTCAATTTAAAATGAACAGTTCTTGTTTTCCCACATTAAAAAGTTGCCCCAAACACAGTTAGCACCGTTTCAAAGATCAGAGCCTGTCCTTCCGGCGCGCAGCTACTATCTCTGCGCGGCCGGCAAACCATCCGTCTTAAATGCCGATTACCCCCGGAAATGACACTGACAGGGGGTGGAGCTATGTCCCTCCACTCAATCGGCCCGAAAAGACCGTGGTGGACCGGGGACCGTTTAAACCCTAAAGTGCGGTGTGCGTTGCTGACAGGTACAAATTCAATTTAAAATTAACAGTTCTTGTTTTCCCACATTAAAAAGTTGCCCCAAGCACAGTTAGCACCGTTTCAAAGATCAGAGCCTGGCCTTCCGGCGCGCAGCTACTATCTCTGCGCGGCCGGCAAACCATCCGTCTTAAATGCCGATTACCCATGTCCCTCTAATAATCCTTTGATTGCTGTTCCTAAAGAAAGAAATGAAACCTTTTACAATCAGTCGTTTTTCCCAGCAGCTGCTAAGATTTGAAAGTTGCTGCATCTTTAAGCTGTTATCTGAATAGAAATTATTTCATCTCAGGAAGCTCCTAGTAATGTGGGTTTTTAACAAACGAAGGGGCTTATTTACAAGGAGCTTGCACCGTCACTGCGTCAAAATGTTTGACGCATTGGCAACGTAGTCAGTACTCCTCATTAACAAGGTGACACATCTAGGTGGATGCATCACTTTTAGTAGTCCAGCATTAAAATGTACCTGCGCTAGAACCAACTGCATCATTAATATATGCAAGGTAGGTGTTCCAGTGTAATATCCACTGCACAATCCATGCATGGATATTTACAAGCTCAGAGAAAAGCAACACATTGTTGGGAAGTGTCACTCTGAAGGCCAGATGCACCAAAAAGTCTGCGCTTCGGAAACCCATAACTAGGAAATGACGCATTGGCTTTTGGTATGTAAAGAGAAGCTAGACAGAACAGTCTGGAAAGAACAACTGCACCATGGAGCTCCTGATTTTGCAGCTGGAAGTGGCAAGGAGAAGGCCACAACCACCACCAACCCAACTGCCCACTCCTACCCCCTAATTACGCCAAAGGCAGCAGAGTTCCCTCATTGATCTCAGGCAGGATGAGATCATCACCTACTACTGGCTCAGGAGGGAGTCTTTCATCCAAGTGCTACACCAGATAGCGCCAAGGCTCCAGCCACCAACTGCCAGGTCTACCAACATCCCTCCACAGCTCAAGCTCATGGCTGTCCTCCACATGTTGGCATCTGGGTCATTCCAGATTACAACAGCCAGACTGGCAAGTATCTCCCAGCCATCTTTCTCAGCTTTCCTACCCTCTGTCCTGGATGCCATCATCCGTCTAACACTGCAGTACCTCCTCTTCCCCAACATACAACAAATGCAGCTGGAGATCAAGCAAGGGTTCTATGCCATCATCGGTTTCCCTCATGTGGTGGTCGTCATGGACTGCACACATGTGCAACTGGTTCCCGCTGCAGCTACATTCCATATCTCCAGGAACCAGAAGCACACGTACTCAATGAATGTCCAGGCCATTACAGACCATAGGGGCATGTTCATCAACCTGCTGGCCAAATACCCCGGGAGTGTGCATGATACATTCATATTCAGGCACTCCATCATCAATGAGCGCTTCCAGAATGGTCAATTTGGGAATGGCCTACTAGTTGGTAAGCACATCTTGATCTAATAACATCAATAATTGAAGGACCCAATTGACATATCCGTGTGTGCTACCTGAGACAGTGCATTTGTAGGAGCGGTAGACCTCCCACGTGCAGCATTCATCAGGGCACATCTACAATGCAAACATGCAAGTCACACTTGTTAGGACATGCTAAGCCATTGGGTCTGTCGATCAATAGTATCATTTGATAAACTCTAACCCTGGGTGTAAAATCCGCTCCGCTCGCGGAGTTTGCAGATTATTGGCAACTCTGCGTTCCGCGTAGAATGCAGGGTTACCGAAAACTCTGAGCTCCGCAGCGGGGCAGAGTTTTTTTTGTGTTTGCATGCTCGAAATGAGTTTTCACGCACGCAGGAGTGACTTACTGGGATGCCTGCGTTTGTCGACGAGATTTCCCATCCATTCACGAGCGCCACGAGATTTGGTAGCTGGCCGTACAGTCCCGCAAGAGTGTGCGATCGTGAACACGTCATTCGGGTGCGCCATCGGACTTATGGCGGAACGTTTGTGACGATTGCGATCCGGAACACGCAGAATTTGCAATCTGGAGAAGAATCTCTCCTCGAGAAGCATCAAAACCTTCTCGAAATGATGATTTGGATTAAAAAAAGTCATCAGATTGACATTTGGCTGTACTTTTTTGTGCAAGGAGTCCTTTTTCTTTTTTTTTTAAGCGGAAGGAAGTGCCCCAGAGTGTCAAACTTCCTGTTCCTGTCCAGCAGGCTCCTCCCAGTGCTTTGTCCATCTCCTGTTCACTTTTCATTTGGATTTGGAGCTGGAAGGATCACTCTTTGTGTCTGCTGCATCATATATCATTGAATTTGAGGACTTTAGGATTTGAGATTTGACAAGTAAGTTGGAAAATTGGTGTTGTTTGTTTGATTGGGCATTGCGCCTACATTTTTTTGTACTTTTCATTGTTTTAAAAAAAATGTATTGTGGTGGGTGGCCTGTAGTTTTATTAGGGGCCTATTTGTTTCTTTGTATGTAATTTTTCTTCTAGTTTTCTTTTATATAGGAAACATGTTGCAAAGTTCACTACATTTTCTCCAACTTTTAAAATCAATTTGCAATATTTATTTAATTCACTAGCCCAGTAGTCTGCCAATAGGCCTTTCAGCCAGTAGGCCCAGAGCTACTCATGGGTGCATGAAACAACTGTTTCTGTGAAGTCTGTTGAATTTAAACATCATTTAGGGCATGGATGGCATTGGATTGAAATGCAAAATGTGTTTTTTTTGGTATTTCACTTCTTTTTATGTGTGTTAAATAAATGCCTTTGTTGGATATGTGTGGTTGTAACTTGCAAACCTTTTTTAGCCCTTTGGCATTGTTGCATTAACGCTGTGTTGTTTAGCATGCCTCCTTTGTCTGGTCAGTGTGTGAGTGTGTTTGTAATAGTGGGCCAGCATTTGCCTTGGCTGAGCCTCCCCTTGTGGCCAGGGGCCATTTTGTAAAGTCTGTATCCATATAGGCCTACTTGAGTTCATTGTTTTCCAGGCCTCCTACTTGTTGTTGTGAGTGACCATGTGGCTGGTGGCCATTTTGTGGTGGTTGTAGTGCTTTTGCCATAGATCTGCATGTCTTCTTTCCTTTGTTCCTCTTTGCGTATTGCTTCTTGCTGTGATTTGCCTGGCCATGTGGCTGGCAGCCATTTTGTGAAGGCATCCAGTGTGCTTTTGCCATAGGCCTGCATTGTCTGTCTTCCCTTTCTTGTTGTTGTGGCCTGCCTGGCCATGTGGCTGGTGGCCATTTTGTGAAGGCAACCAGAGTGCTTTTGCCATAGGCCTGCATTGTCTGTCTTCTCTTGCTTGTTGTGGCCTGCCTGGCCATGTGGCTGGTGGCCATTTTGTGAAGGCAGCCAGTGTGATTTTGCCATAGGCCTGCATTGTCTGTCTTCCCTTTCTTGTTATTGTGGCCTGGCCATGTGGCTGGCGGCCATTTTGTGAAGGGGCAGCCAGTGTGCTTCTGCATTAGGCCTGCAAGCCTTCTTTGTGGTGGCCATGCCTTCTTGCTGGTTGTTGTTTTGCATTCAATTTTTTCTTCTTTTATCCAGCAAAAAATGTAGCACAGTTCACTACAATTTCTAATAAATTTGCAATATTATTGATTTGAATTGATTGATTCACTATGTGGCCTATTCTGCCAATGGGTTCTCCAACCAATAGGCACAGAGCTAATCATGGGTGCATGAAACAACTGTTTCTGTGGTGTCTGTTGAATTTAAACATCATTTAGGGCATGGCTGGCATTGGATTGAAATGCAAAATGTGTTTTTTGGGGGGTTTTCACTTTTTTCATGTGTGTTAAATAAATGCCTTTGTTGGATGTGTCTGGTTGTTGTGTAACTTGCAAAACGTTTTTAGCCCTGAGGATTTTAATTTTTGGCATTGTTGTATTGAAGCTGTGTTGTTTAGCATGCCTCCTTTGTCAGGCCAGTGTGTGAGTGTTTTTGTAATAGTGCATGGGCCAGCATTTGCCTTGGCTGAGCCTCCCCATGTGGCCAGGGGCCATTTTGTAAAGTCTGTGTCCATATAGGCCTGCTTGAGTTCATTGTTTTCCAGGCCTCCTGCTTTTGGTTGTTGTGAGTGACCATGTGGCTGGTAGCCATTTTTTGGTGGTAGTTAGTGTGCTTTTGCCAAAGGCCTGCATGTCTTTCCTTTGTTCCTCTTGGCTTATTGCTTTCGTCCATTGTCAGCTGCAGCTCCCTTAATGCTGCATCCCACGTGATGCATATTGTCAAATCAGGTCCGTTATATTTGTATTTCTGTTCTTCTTCTTTCCTGTCCTTCCTGAGTGTACTGTACACTACAGTACACCAACCATGAAAGCCCTTGTTGTTGTCAAAGTCTCACAAATGGCTACACTGTATTGTTATGTTTTTTTAATAAATGAGGTAAAAAATTAAATAGTATTAATAACACTAACAAGTGTAACCAACCACACACTAAGTTAAATATATTATATTTGTTTGTTTCTACTAGTAGTAATTGAACCACAACAATGATTGCCACGTTTCACTGATGTTCTTCTCGCTTCAATGCTTTTAGGTGCACAAAAGAGGAGACAACATCACCCATTGTACTGCCAGACAGAAGCCCTGCTGCGCACGACGTCATGTGATGTGTAACCACAGCCATCTCTTCAACTTGTGCCACTGCGTGCTGCTGACATCTTCAAGATGGCCCCAAAGAAAGGTACCAGGTCCAGTAGCAAGAAAGTTGCCAGTGAGAAGAAGGCACTGCCACTCACCAAGACCGGTATGTCGCCCAAGACCTTTTTTGGAAAACCAAAAATTGTGCCTGCAGCCGTGGAGTCCGGGGAACAAGCTGGGAGCAGCACCCCCACATCAATGGACCCACCCCACCAACCTAGGCCCAAGCCCATGTCTGTCCCAGAAGCAGCCAGTCTAATCACGACAACGCCGACGAGCAGTGATGTTGAAATTGACTTATCGTTATCGCAAAGTAGTACAAAATCAATGTAGGGAACTGAGATAAGTGGGCAACAACAGCCGCAACCACCCCCAATAGTAGTTGTTCCTCCCGAAGTAGGGGCAGTTCAGGAGATCGAGCTTCCTGCAGAGGAAGAAGAAGAGCAAGCCACTCTTTCAGAAGATCCATTGTCTTCCAGATCCCCAACAAGGAAGAGGTCGGTTAGTCCATCAACTTCTGCTGAAAGCCCCCCTTCTGATGATCTAGATGCCACTTGGATCCCACAACCTCAGTCTGAGAGTGAGACACGCCACGAGACAAGGCTAGGGAAAAGGAAGGTTCCAGAAAGCCTTAGAGTTATGGAGGTAGATGTAGAAGAGGAGGATGATGATGACGAGGCAGTCATCATGGACATTACTCCCGCCCCAGTGGAGACCGACATTACCCCATCCCAAAATGCTGTGAGGGATGTAGCACGGATACCACCAACACAGATCATACCACCAACACCACCTCCAGCTTCCATATTTCACCAGCAGCCACGTACATCCACCACAAGTACCACCTCAGTAGTAGGTACTGCAGAGAGTCAAACTTCACGCCCACCTACCAGTTCATCCGGCATTGCAAGTGGCAGCAGCGCCAGAAAGTTGACCTCCCCAGTTTTGGGACTTCTTTTCGGTTAGCACGAAGGAGGTGAACATTGCAATATGCTCCATTTGTGGACAAGATGTTAGTCGGGGTAAGCTTGGTACAAACTATGGTACGGGCGGCCAAACAACCCATCTGAAAAAACACCACTTGATCCAGTGGGATGCGCACCTTAGCGGCCAAAAAACTGCACCCAATGCTGTTGGTGGGGATGAAGAAGAAATAGAAGAAGATATGATCGCGGTGGAATGTGAACAAAAGGGAGACATTTTCTCTGGTACACAAAGTATCCCTGTCTCAAGCAGTGCAGTGGTACCGCCCACATCCTCATCAGCAACATCTCAGTGGCACAAGAGTAAGAGTCAGGCTGAGACACCAAGGGGTCCCAGGCAAGAGAGTACCGCAACGCAAAAACGTGCTTGGGCCTAACAACATCTGGCGTCAACAAATCACCTGCATCAGTGGCACCAGAAAAGAATCTCAGCATGTTTAGGTCGGAGGGGCAGAACGAACGCAACCACCCATCTGCACGTTTGTACAATGCGAAGCTGGCTAAAATGTTAGCGCTGGACCTCCTCCCTTTTTCTTTTTTGGAAGGGGTGGGTTTTCTTGAATTTGTGACAGTCATCTGCCCAAAATAGAAGGTTCCCAGCCGGTCCTATTTCGCCAGAGTTGCTGTTCCAGCACTACATCACAACGTGCTGAAATTGCTTGGACAAGCTTTGCAGCACAGTGCTGTTCACACTATCCACCTGACAACAGACATGTGGACCAGTTGCCAATTCACTGATTACATGTTCATCACTGCACACTGGATCTCTTTTGTGGGGGTTAAAGAAAAGATATCTGCAGCAGGTATTGTTGACACTGCTGAGATTTTTAATGCCACTCGGAAACATGCAACTGTAGCCATGTTCGCCATGGAGAAATCTCATACTGCTGCAAACATTTTGGAAGACTTTGACAGCAAGGTCTTTAAATGGCTGCGCCCAAGAGGGCTTAACATTAAATTGATTGCCACGGACAATGGCAGTAATATTGTTAGGGCCATGTACAATGGTGGCTATTTCAGGGTCTTGTGTTTGGCACACAGCATTAACATCATTATACAAGACTTTCTGAAAAAAGAAGACCGAGTCAGCAACTTACTGACCACCTGCAGAAGAATCTGCACACATTTCAGCCATTCTTTTAAAGCCCGGTAGCAGCTGAGGATCAATCAATGTGAGCATAGAGTGCCAGTTAGAGCACTCATCCAGGAGGTGCCAACACGTTGGAACTCAACTTATTACATGCTTGAACGTCTGTTTGAGCAGTACAGACCAATCAATGAATATGTCATGCAAAGAGGGGATGCTACTGTGAAAGGCATGACCATTGAGATGGACCAATGGGGACTAGCTAAATGCCTGACAGAGATGCTACTTCCTTTCAAGCTCTTCACACGTGAAGTCAGCAAGGAGAACTGTACTATGGGCCAAGCTATCCCATTGTTGCACATGCTACAGGAACAGCTGAAGGGGGTGTCTGCAATGTACGCAGGTGTGGAGGAAAAAAAAGAAGCTTATGAGTTGGTGCAGAGCTTAACCCTTCGCTTATCTGAAAATACAAGGGTACAAAGAGGCATTGTGTCATCCAACCATTACATTTCTGCCACAATTCTGGATCCACGGTACAAAGCAGTACTGAACACTAACACATTGATTCCTTTTTCAGAAGTGGATGTTACCAAGTACAAAACTTGGATAGCTGCTGAAGCCAGCCGCTTAGAAAAAGAACGGCTGGGAATTAGAGGCCCGCTACTACAGCCAACAACAAGTATTGCAGGGCAGCCGGCGTCAAGTTCAACTTCAGAGTGAGGATGGCTCACAGCAGTCAAAACCACCAACAACACCAAGAACAGGAGCATCAGCCCCACCAAAATCGGCACAGGAATGGTTTCTACAGCAAGGGCTTGTTAGGTCCAGTGCTTAGGCAAAGACAAAAGAGGCCGAGCAAAGCGGAGCACCCCTGAGCATTGAGCTGATGGTCCAGGCCTATCTGGATAACCCAACAGAGGTCTACATTGATCAAAACCCATTGGTGTATTGGTATGGAAAAAGGCGCCAATGGCCAGTGCTCAGCAGGCTGGCGATAAACTATCTGGCTTGCCCTGTTGCAAGTGTCTCTTCTGAATGTGTTTTCAGTGATGCAGGTGCCGTTCTGACAGTGAGAAGGACCAGTCTCTTGCCCCAAAACGTGGAGAGCTTAACCATGATCAAAATGAATCAGCACATTATACCACTGGATTACACCATACCTGAAGTAGCACAGCAGGAAGATGATGACAGCGACTTAGGTCATGGAAGTATGTTAGATGACCTACTTCTGGGTGAACCACCAGAGTTTGAGGATGAGTTCTACTTCGCTGACAACTAGGCTTTCAACTTGTTGCTTTCTTTCTTGCTTATTTACTTTTATTATTTGTGTGTGTCTCTGTCTTTCTGGTTCGAATCACAACAAATCCATTACCACGTCTTACTCTTTTATTGCCGGATTGGAGTTGCAAATGTGTGCAGTCAGTGAAGAAGTAAGTCCACTCCTCCGAGTCCTGCTCCAGTCCACTCCTGACTCGCCCTAAATCCATTTCCCTTAAGCCAGACATTGGATGGAGAATAGTACAAGAAATGTGTGCTTGCCTCGTCGAGACTCGAGTCCCTCCAAAGAACCTGACTATTTATAGCTATCCTCCTTTCTGAGCTGAGAGGGACTGCCCCCTAAGAACAGGTAAATGATGGCATGCATTGGACGCTGACTCTGAGTGATTGATGTTTGTGTTGTTGTTGTGCATGAAGTGTACTAGTATAATCTACACACAAAAAAGTGACTCAAGTCAATGTTTCCCTTCTTGTTGTTTAATAACAAATTTTGTACTACTGCAGGCCGATCCATTGTATTTTTGATTCTGGAATCTGGACTCACTCGGTACACCACAGAGTTGGACACCATGATGACCATACTATACTCGCAGTCAGTCAGTAGGATTGGAGATGATTGATGGAATAACTCGGGGCATTTCATGAAGTGGCATATAAGGTAAACAAGTCAACAACAACTACACCAGACCTACATGTCTGTGTAGTGGTGGAGGCGAGTGTAGTGGTATGACTGACAGCGGTGCATTGATTTAGTTACTTAATTTGGAAAATGATATGTTGCTGTATATGTGTGCATTGCTCAGTGTTGTCTGGCTCAAAATCTAAGCTAAGTGGAGGTTGGGTGGGCGCCGCGGGCCTGCCTCTGTCTTGTTGTTGTTGTTGTAGGTTAATGCTTGAAACAGAGTAGACATGATTTAGCCATGCCGCCTCTGAAAGTGTTCTTGTTGCACTCCTCCTTAATTTATGCATTTTAACTTTACTTTTATCCTTGATTTTTCAATATCCCTTTTGTTTTTCCATCTACACTTACAGGCCGGCCTTTACCCTGTGCTACACTGGGAAAAACAACTCACACTTACCTTATCAATCTGCATCCGCCAGCCAGGCAGTGGCACCCAAGATTGACGGACAGAGCGTCCATGGAAGGAAGGACCAAGAGGAATGCTGAGATGCAACTCCCAATTTGACCATAACATAGTAACTTATAGTATTGCCTTCTTTTATTTCATTTGATTCATTTTTTCTCTTCAATCATTTTACGACTGTGTGTGTTGTTGTCTATTATGTTGTCATTTATATTTGACCCCTACAGCTATTTTTTAATTGTCTTTGCTATCTTTAAAAGGAAGCCCGGTACAACAGAACATAAAATGTATGTAATTTGGGTCTCTCTGGGGGCAGACAGGCAAGGCAATTGCTTAATAATAATAATTAATAATATACTGCTGCCCTGTACTACTAGTCTAGTACTACTCATCATTAACCATCAAGTCATCATCATGCATGCATTTCCTTTTTCTCCCTTAACAGATTTATGATGGTCGTCTGCCAAGATTGTGTGTTGTCCATGTGTAGTGTTTGTCTTTGTCAAACCTTTCCCTCAAATACCCCTTCGCAACCATTCATCAAACCCTAACCCTCTTCCCCCGGGCTGTGTGATTTATATTGAGGTGGGACTAAAGTAAATTAGTTTACACCAATAATTGAGCTCACACTTGCTGGGGCGGATGTGGTGAAAGCAACACTAACTCAAGGCAGGGCGAGGATCTTCTTTTGCTTGCCCACCCATGCTCAGTATTTGCAAGTCAATTTTTTTTCCAGAGGAACATAATCCATCATAATTCATTGCCGGCATCGATTCATCATCCTTACAGCACTAAAGGTTGCACTTGTTCACTTCATAGGTCGAGTCAACTACAGTTTGTAACTTGTACTAGGCTATCCCTGGCACCATTACGTTTTATTTTACTTTAGCATTGATTATCATCATCATGGTTTCTTGTTTGGAAGTCTTCTTGTGTACTGTACTTCTACTTCTCCTTCCCAAGTCTCCCACCGGCAACTGACTGTCTCATTTTCTTTTTTTGCAAATGCTACTGCCAGTGTCTACTACTACTACCACCACCACCATGGCATCTTGGGAAACCAAACCATCATCACCATGCAGCCATCGCTTTGCCTACGTTCAAATAAACATCAATCACAGGTAGGAGAAGAATTTTGGGGGAGGTATAACTAATAATATGGAAATTAATTCATTAATTCACACACCCACTCCCTTCCGAGTCCAGCTGCAGACTGCATAGATTAGGAGGAAAGACTGACAGTACTAGTAGGAAAAGTCACTCACAAGTGAGGAAACCGCATCTATCTGTCCGTGTGTTACACAATCGGCAGATTATTTAAATCAAAAACTGCCTGCGATCCTGCAGAAGCAAAGGAAACCGTGTGAAGTAAAAGAGTAACCCCCCACAAAACATTTACATCATATGTAAACTTTAAGTATAAATTATTTATTCCCCTAACAAAAAAAACTAATGTAAAAATCCCACAACACCTTACCCACCCCTCTCCCTAACCCCAACCAATGTACAAAGATAAAGAAAGAGTCCAATGTCCGCTCCATTGTCCATAATAAATAATAAATATAAACCCCAACTTTTCCCCAACCCCCAATTCCCACCCACCAAAAAAAAGATTAAAAAAGGGGGCAAGGCGACGGAGTTCTAGCGGTGGTCTCGCTTGTTACCCTCCAGGACCTTTATCCGCTCCTCTAGACGTGCCATCTGGAGGAGCATGCGGCGCTTGAATGCTTTACAGTTGAATCCACGGGGGCAGCAGTGTTCAATGAAGCGCGGCGGGCACCTGCCAGACTGTGGTGCCGTACCACTGGGGGGGCCTGGTTGGGGCCCGGGGCATTGGAGGAGACTGCAGCTGCTGCCGCCTCCTTCTCCTCCTCTGCCAGAACCACCAGCTGCCGATATTCTTTGCAGATGGCCTCCAGCTTCTGGTGCCAGGCCATGGCTGCCAACTCCTTCCTGGTTGGTTGCGCTTTTGGTTGGGAAGGAGTAGCTATATCAAGAAAGAAAAAAGACAATTGTAACCAATACTCTTAGCAAAACAGTAACACAAAATTAATTCTACACATAGTGGCACAGTAGCACTAGCAAGCACAGTACATAACATTTGTGGTATCCTCCCACTTCCTCGGCCTCTAACATTTGTGGGAGTTTCAAGCATTACTACTACTAGGCACTATGGAGTAGACAAGACTTCTCTCTCTTGTTTAGCTAAATTAAGCTTGTTGTAGGCATGCCAGCTCAGTCAGCTTGCACCCTAGACAAACATACTCGTGTCGCAGACTCACGTTATTTTTATTTACTACTGTCTGCAGGTGGGTAAGCTGTAGTCTACAACTACAAAATTATCTTATTTTTCTATAATGGCCATACTCTGTTACATCAGTGGCAACTGCTCAATTTCACTTTCTCCCTGACTACTACAACAAGGCAGATGATATCTGATCCAATTTATCATTGATTATATATGGGATGACATGAGGTACTTTTGATTGATTGTGGAACCATGCAACCGATAGGCCACCCATGGCAGGCTGACACAGTCGAAAATAAATGACATAGGTAGGGAGTGGGCCTCGGAGTCGGAGGGAGGCACCTGATAACATACATACACAATATATATGCTGTTCTTGAAAACTACTGTGAGTCAAGGGAGTATTCAGAAAATATAACCTTGAATCAAAAACCTTGCAAAAAACAGTCCTGTTGTTTCTCATCCCAGCGATTTTTCCATTTATCAATCATTGCATTGCTCTTCTAGCATTATATTTTTTTAATTCTAATCTTCTATTCTCCTTGGCTTTGCTACTCTGGCGTGGTTTATTTTTCTTTTACATTCTCTTCAAAGACTCTTCATCCAGTGACAGTCTCCACCTATGCTATGATGATTGAATACCATCCAGGCATCCATCCATTCAAAGTAAGCATGTCTATCATTCTTCTTAATCTCTCAACAAACCTTAGTTTCACCAACAACATACATTTGTTTTGTTTTTTTAAACCACCACCCATGCGTCCTTCCTTGCTTGCCTTTGAGTTTGACCCATGAAACCCCCGGAGGATTCTTCCTATCACCCATACAGTTTTACCCACCCAGGCAGGTATCTTTTCTTTCACCTTCCACCCATCCTTCAACCACCCATGCATCCGATTCCTATCAGCCACCTATGCATCCCACGCATCCTTCTCTGCCAGTCATATATTACATCTCGCCCGTCCTTCCTCCTTCCATCCTTCTTTCCCTTTTCGTTCAACCCATCCATCAAGGTCGTCTGACTCTTAGTCTTCTCCATAAAACTTTCCCAGCTGAGTTGAAGTCAGATAGAAGAGGCCATTAGTTACTCAACTCCCGCCGCTAATGCTATTGCTAATGCTAAGTAAGGGGTGTCTTCTTCTTCAACCGTTGTTCACAACAACTTAGACTCTCTCAACAGTACAGTGTACACCCTTGCAGCGAGTGTGTAACTATTGTCAATAAGTAAGGAATATAAGTATAACTTACCACCACCCACCACTGCTGCTGGCTCACCCACCCCTGCGGCAGCTGCCACATCCGCTGCTCCCTCCTGGCTGGCATCGCCTGCCCCGCCGCTGGCCGCGGCACCGGTGGTCGGTACGCCTAGAAAAAACATTACACATTTTTTAGATGCCGTAAACGCCTCCCCCTATTTATTCTTTTTCACTAGCAAGATTGAAAATAGTTAATACAATTCATACATACACCACATACATCACTAGTAGAAATCGGGTACTAGAGTAGAGTACACAGTAGTAGTATGTCCTATCCTATCAAAAATAGTAAAATATCTGATTGGGCATTTTGTTGGTGGCATTTGTCGAAAAGCCTCTCAAGATTAAGAAGAGGACAACCCAAAGGACTGGACTTAGTGGCTAGAGCTATTGCTGAATCTGAGTTTTAAAACTTTTTTAAAATAAAGAGTGGCCAACTGGGCAAGCCACTGACAGACTAATAGTAGTAGTACAGAGTCAGAGGTAGTTAGAGGCAGGAATAACAAGAATTTAGAAACAGATAGATCGAAGAAGATTTGGTAAAAAGTAGAATTAGGAAACGGAAATAATAGTTCGGAAAAAATAAGGTGCAGTAAAAGTTTAAAAACGCTCTAAAAACATTTTGGAAACAAGAATTGCAATAAAATTGACCTATCTAATCTGATCGACTAGTAGTATCGCGGACCGTCTAGTTATTATTTATTAATCGAGTGTTCCATTCTGATTCCAGTATCCTAAACATAAGTACCACCTGACCTAGCCCACCTATTCCAAAGACATTGGAAATTAATTCCCAAAAATATATTTGCTTCTTCTAAGTTTCAATCTCATTTGACATCATCAATGAATCAACCCCCTTTGACGGGCCAATTGTTCACTAAGTCTGCATTTCCATTTATTTTAGTCCTCAAAAATGCATAGATGGATGCATGCATAAATTTGCATACACCAAATTGTTGGTTGGTTGCTGCTGATGTGCTGATGAATTAGTTGCTATAATACTCACTCACTAACAAACTACAAAAGGTTCTACTAAGGACTGGAGTCAGCACTCAGCAGCATGTGACGTGGCGGAGGACGCGTCACGTGGACCGCTAAAAAATTACCAAGTAATACTAAGTAACTAAACTACCTATCAAGCCACCACTATCTTAGTGACAGGAGGACAAAGGAAATGACTGGAGTCTTTCTAGCATTACCTAACTTAATTTCTCTAAACTCTCTTACATAATCAGCTCAAGTGAGCGCAAAGTTGCAAACAAGTAAGATTAGTAACGCCGAGCACCTGTCTAGTGTCTAGAAGAATAACAATCACATAATATTCTTAAACGTAACTTACCTGCATGTAAGCAGCAGCATTCTTGCTATTTGGGAAAAAAATAATATTCGCAATAACAATAGCACAGAACAGAACACACAAAACTACTATAATTAGCTACTCCCCAAGCCCCACGACCTCAACACCTAGCAGATCCAGCAGGTCCTGCTCCTGGTCCAAGATGTCTGACCACCGGTGAGTCAGCTGGTTATGGGTGCGCCGGACCCCAGAGCAGCAAATCACTGCTCGGCGCACCCTCGCCCACCAGCAGTGACGCTCCTGGGTAGCGTAGCTGGAGCCAGGCCTGCTGCCAAGATTAAGGGGAGGTGGCGCTGTACAATAAAAACAAGGGAGGCCACCTCCACCTCAGTGAAAAGGGCCCAGGGCTGCACCCCTTCCGGGTGCTGTCTGCCACAAGGAAGGCGGCTCTTGGGTGCAGGCGCCTTCCCCTTCCCTTTACTACTAGAGGTAGCCTTAGCCATGGTTCTGGGTGGGCGGGGGGCAGAAAACAAAATGTAGGAGTAAAAAATAAAGTCAGGAGAAAATGTAGGAAAGTAAAAAAGCAAGTAATATAAAACAGTAGAAAAAAGTCAAAAAACGCAGTAAAAGTAGAAATAAAATGCAAAATATACACTTAGGGAGAGAGAGGGATAGATAAATAAAAAAGATCAGAGAAACAGTGTAAAATACAAAGGATTGAAAAGATTAGAGAGGGATGAAAAACAGGCCCCAGAACCATGCAAAGACTAGGAAAACAAAATGGCCGTGCCCATTGGCGACCGCGTGGTGAAGTTTGCGTGATATTTCCCCCCGAACACGCAATCCGCGTTGCAGAGCGTCAAAAACATCTCGCGAGCATACGCGAGGATGCGGAACAAGCAACTCCGCATGCTTGCGTAACTCCACGTATCGTTGCAGAGTTTTTTTGCCGCTTCGCGTAGGCTCGCGTAGCACAGCTACGTGAACTCCGCCCGGGGTCAATAAACTCTCACCCTATAAAATTTCTAAACAGATATCATCAAGGCCCCATGCCCCCTGGTTTACCAATGACCTGCACCTGCTGAAAGCAGGGTGTAGAAAATTGGAAAGACGATGATGAGATTCAATGGCCTCGAATGACAAAGCACCTTTTAATTCTGGTCTCACTGAATACCATGCTCTCACCAAACAGTCCAGTCGGAGTTTTAGCAGCAATCAAATAAATAATGCAGGTAACTGTTTCAAAGAACTGTAGAAAGTGCTTACTGGGTTTATTCACCCTCATGCATGTGGTTCTGAAATACCTGCCTCTCAACAACTCTGCATTGAACTAGCAGGTTTCTTTGAAGAAAAAGTCAAGTCGATCTGTAGAAAATTTCCTATGAGACAGGATCTATTGACCTCCAACCTCCCGATGTTGCTCTAGGACAATCCTTCCCCACACTGGGATAGATTTACACCTCACATTAGAACAAGTCTCAACAGCCTTGTGGAGAGCCGAATCAGGCTCTCCGATGAGTGTATGTTCCCCGAGGACTGTGGGGCATATTAGCAAGACCGGCGATAAAATTATCGCCGTTTTAGCGGCAGGAAACTGCCGCTAAAACGGCGATAATGGGCTTGCTAATATGCGTTATGGAATTCCAATAGAAGCCCAGGTTAGATGTGCAAGACATCTAACCTGGGCTTCTATTGGAATTCTATAACGCATATTAGCAAGCCCATTATCACCGTTTTAGCGGCAGTTTCCTGCCGCTAAAACGGCGATAATTTTATCGCCGGTCTTGCTAATATGCCCCTGTATCTTTTCAACCAGCAGAGTTAGCACCTGCGGTTCTGCCTTTGCTCAGTCGTTCTCTCAGCCAAGTTACCTGTGGCTTGGAAGACTGCTTTGGTGGTTTCCATAGAAAAAAACCGATATGTAGACCCAATAACATGAGTAATTATCGCCCTGTCTCGCTCTGTCCTTTATTAGGGAAAAATGCTGGAAAGTCATGTCAACAAACAGCTTTTGGTGGACTGGAAGCTTTTAGTGAAGCATATCTTGACGATATTGCTGTCTATAGCTCCACCTGGCAGGATTACCTGATCCACCTTGGCAAGGTTTTGCAGGCCTGTAGATTGCATGCCTCACTATCAAGGCATCAAATTCAAAATGCCAGATAGGGCAGGGCACAGTTGTATATTTTGGCCACATTGTAGGTGGAGGCCAAGTTCAACCCTTACAACCTAAAATCCAGACCATTCTGGTTCGGGAAGCTCCAACCACTTCGAGTGAAGTCAGGGCATTCCTTGGCTTGACTGGGTATTAAAAGAAGTTTGTGAAGGGGTATGGTTCCATTGTGGCACCCCTCACAGAACTCACTTCCAAAAAAATCCTAAAAAGATAAACTGGACAGTTAGTTGTCAAAAGGCTTTTGACACCCTGAGAGAGGCAATGTGCTCAGCACCCATTCTCAAAGCACCAGATTACTCTAGACAGTTCATTATGCAGACTGGAGCCTCTGAGCAAGTGGTCCTATCCCAAACCAACAATGGCCAGCAATGGCCAGCCTGTTGCTTTTATAAGCATGAGGTTACAAACTAGGGACCAGTGTTGGAGTGCCATTGAAAGGGAAGGTTTTGCTGTGGTTTAGTCCCTGAAGAAGCTGAGCCCATGCCTGTTTGGTACTCACTTCCTTGTCCAAAGCAACCACAGACCTCCCAGATGGCTTATGCGGATGAAAGGTGAAAACCCTAAAACTTTAGAGGTGGTTCTTATTTCTACAGGGATAGGACTTTGCAGTCGAATATCAACCTGGGATTGACCATGCCAATGCAGATAGCCTTTCCAGGCTTTTCCACTTAGACAACGAAGAATCTCTTTGAAAAAGTTAGTCTCATCCTCTTTTGTTTGGGAGGTTGTGTAGGAAAGTGCTGTTAGAATAGAAAATTGATGTTTGCGCATTTTTTTATGTATGTTAGCATTCGCAGCGCCATTATCTATGTTGGCGCCATTTTGAGTGGTAATCGAAACTTATTCTCTGCTATTTCCGAGAAAAGGTCTCTGTTGAGTTGTGTTTCTCCAAGGCTAAGTTTTGCTTCACTAATAAATACACTGTTCTTATTAGCGCATACCTTTCCCCCTAGATAGAGGCCTTCTCCCACTTGTCTAGTGGCGGGCACGGGCAGAGAGACCTTAAGTAGTAGATAGTGTGTGCCCGGCCTTAGAATCGAAACTTATCCTCTGTACTGCATTGTTAGCTGCATCTGCTTGGAAAATTCCATTGTGGGCATGCCTTCATTGGTTCTGAAATGTACATAATGCATCTTTATGCTTGTTGATGTCAGACCCTCTGCAGCACTCCTAAGCGACTGGGCAGACTGGGCTCCACTCTGAGTGTACCTGAATAAACAGATATTGGTTTGTATTCTGTACTGTTCGACCGACTCTTCATTTGGTATGGAAGGCTGGGAGGTGGTCGTGAGTGACCCGGGTGACCCTAATCAGGCCCCTTCCTTCAGTTGGCGCCCGAACAGGGACACCTTCGGGTGAGTGACACATCAACTTCAGTGGACGGGGGCGGAGGTCGAGGCCATCTTCGGGTCGGGTTGACGGTTCAGGGATCCCTGTATGAGGAGCATCGATTGCTCGCAGCTGCCCCTTCCGTCCTGCCGGACGGTGCCTCGCCAAGCGGTCATCCCGACTGGATTCCTAAATGACGAAACCCTTGGACCTGACCATTTGGTCTGAAGAGTCGGCAGTGGAGAATTAGTTCACTTGACCTGCATATATCAGGTGATTTTGTTTTGGTTCTTTGTGGATATGGTACCATTTTGGTTTGAATTTGTTAGGGTCTGAGGACCGTCTTTGGGATAAAAGCATTTGCAATTGCTTTGCCAGGCATAAATAGTGAACTTGTTTTCTTTTGAGAATGCCTGGTATCAATAAACTGTGTTCTTTGTGCTGTCGCTGTTGTTCTGTGGATGCTCGATTGGGAGAAGCTCAGCCGGTGCCTCAACAAGGCACTCCTAATTTTGATATGTATGTGAAGCATGGCCTTGGCCCTATTATGTTTAGTACATTATGGCACAAATATACGAGGGACAATGCCGAGTTGCAGTGGCCGTTGACGGGCACTTTCGATGAATAAATGATTGGGTATTTACAGGAACAGTTGTTCAAGAGACGAAGTAGACAGTCTATGTTTGATTCTCTCAGAAGGTGGCAGAAAGCAACTAGGCAGAGACAATTGAAGGCGGAGAAGGAGGTATGGAAAGGGAAGATGCAGACACTGACTCAGAAAGCTGTAGCGTATGATAGAGAGAAACAGGAGAAGGGAGTTGAATGTGAAGATAGGAGATTTCGATTGCATGTTGATAAATCGTATTTGCTCAGGAGGAAACGGATACTTTTGTGGAAGAATTGCTAGACACCCGATCCCCGCCCCCATATGCCCCACAAAGGATATATCCCACTGTCCCTGTGCCATCACAGCCGCCTGTTACAGCTGTTCCCACTGTCCCTGTATCTACTGCTGTCATCTCGACGGCTGTTGCTTCGGCTCCTCCTCCTCCTCCTCCTTCTTTGCCTTCACCGTCTGCGGCAACTGTGACTGTTAGTACACCAAGCACACCTATTGTTTCAGCATCCCTATCTCCAGCTCTCTCTCTCCCGGTGCACCCGCCTGCGACTATCCTACCCGGTGCTTCTGTTGCTTCTCCACTTTTGATGGTTCATTTCCCAGCATTATTGGGTGCTGAGACCCCAACACGTGGAATTGAGGATAGAGATTTGACAACATTTAAGGAGCGTATGGGCCCTTTTGTACAGTCTGCGGTGGGGGATGAGGAGAAGAAAGTAGTAGCTAATCAGGCTGCACAGTGGGGTCGTAATCCCATTTTCAGTGTTCAGGATGTTTGGGGTGTGATGAAATATTATGAGCCTTTTATACAGCAGCATGCTCTTAAACATATGCCCTCTACGTTGCTTGGCCTTTGGCAGCAACATTTTGGGGACGACATGCCACAAATTTTATTAGATATTAGAGATCGCGTGTATGCCAGTGGTTTGAATGCAGGCCAAGTTTTTGGGAACATTACCACGTTGATTGCCTAAAGGGGCAGGTTGCATGAGAAGAGTCCTACCCCGGTATCTCAGTTTCCGATGTGAGAAGTTCATCCCATATATCACCCAGAGATACCAGAGTTAACGGATCAGTGAGGTAATGTTACTCGAGTGGGTGTAGCGGAACGTTTCCAAGAACAGTGGGTTTATGCTCCTTGGAAACGGAGTGAGGTTCTGTCCCTTAAAGCTCATTTGCCTGACCCTAGGAAAAATCCTACTGCTTATTATAAAGAACTGACTGAAGCTGCCTCCTCTACTGTAATGACTCTTGCTGACATTGAACTGTTCTTTGGTCTCCTCGTTCCGGTTGATATTTGGAGACAGGTTCATACTCAAGACCATGTTGCGGAATTGGGTGGTACATGGGATGTGATTAAAGGATGGGATCAGGAACGAAAGCCAGGTGATAAGCCCTGAGCCGAGATACTTGCTTTGCCAGGTCGCATAATTACATACATGCATTCTCTTATCCCGCCGAAGAAAGTAAGTTGGGACAAGCTGACGTCTTGTCGACAGAAGAAGGATGAAAGTGTGTCTGATTTCTTTACTCAGTTTGAAGATATGTTTCTGGATTATAGTGGGCAGGATATGTCTATTGAGTGAGGTGTTCGATTGTTTGTTGACAGGTTTGTTTCTAACTTACTTCCTGAAATTGCGACTCATTTGAAGGCATCTGAGAGTACTTGGACCACCTGTTCCCCCTCTGTTATTTTAAATATGGCTCAATATTAATGAGCATCGTGATCAAGAAGAAAAAGAAAATATAGATAAGAAGAATAAGGATTTAAAGACGAAGGTGCTGTTATAGCAAGCGTTTGGAGGAAATGGTAGAGGACGTGGTGGTCCTGCCCAACAGCTTTCACGAACTAGTAGGCAGCCGAATACGATGCCATTGGGGCCGAATCAGTGAGCATATTGTAAGGAGGAGGGTCACTGGCGTAGCGGTTCCGTGCTTTTGCAAAAGGTGGCGGTCCCTAGAGGACGAGGTTCTCGTGGACGGAGTCATGGAGCTGGTGGGGCTGATAGGGCTCAGAACGCTGAAGCCTCACAGGGTCGTTCTGATAATAATTACTTTGATGACCCCCGCGATGGGCAGTACTACCATGATGACTATGATATGGATGAAGTGACAGGAATGTCTTACAGGTAGGATAGCCAGGGACAGAGTGGGGGACCAGTCCTGATACCTGTTGACCAGCTTGGTCCTTATGTAACAGCTGAACTGCAAGGTTCAACTACGGAATTTTGGTGGACACAGTTGCGACAAAAAGTTCTGTTTCTTGAAATATGGTCCCTGGGGCGGCTCTGTCTGGCCATAATAATGTTTTGGTAGGTTTTTCAGGTGTACCGGTTGTGAGCCCCATTTCAAGACCCCTTGCATTGACAATTGGTCCTTTCACTGTAGATTCTCTATTTTTGCTGACATCTAATTGTGATGAGAATTTGATTGGTTTGGATTTGTTGGAGAAATTGCATGCCCCTATTTATTGTTCCCCGGTAGGTGTCTATATGACAATAGGCCCAGATGTAGTAGGTGTTAAACAGTGTTTGTCCAAGGATGCACCTCTTCCTGTTGAATTTGATGATGTGCCACCCACTTTGTGGGCGACAGGTGATACAGACGTAGGGCTGTTACATGTACCACCGGTTTCGATACGGGTCAAAGACAATGCTATTTTGCCTTTTATTCCTCAGTATAAAATACCACAGGCAGGAGAGCGAGCCTTATTGAAAATTATTCAGGATTTGATCAAGAAAGGAGTGGTTGAAGAGACATCTGCCAATATTTGTAATAGCTCCATTCATCCGATTCTCAAACTGGCACCCTTGGGTACTCCTGATGATCAAGAAGATGTTTATCGTTTTGTGATTGACTTGCGCGAACAAATAAAATAGTGATTCCCCAGTTTCCAGTGGTTCCAGATATTATCACACTTTTGACAATGATTCCTTCCACTGCCAAATTCTTTTCTGTGATTGATTTGAAAAACACATTTTTTAGTATTCCTATCCATTCAGATAGCCGGTATTTATTTGGGTTTACACTAGCTGGCAGAAGCTTTAGATTCTGTTGAGCTCCTCAGGGCTATACTGCGAGTCCAAGTATTTACAGTCAGGCTGTAAAGAGTCAGTTGGATTCCCTTTTGCTTCCTACAGGTAATGTATTGGTGCAGTATGTTGATGACCTCCTTATTGCTTCTGATACAGAGCAGGGTTGTAAAGATCGTACAGTTAAATTATTGTTGCATTTGGCTCAACATGATCATAAAGTTTCTCTTTCTAAATTTCAGTATTGTCGACATGAGGTCACCTACTTAGGTCACCTACTGTCGAAGGATGGTAGGAGGTTGACCCCTGAGCGCATCAGTACCATTGTTAAAATGCCTATTCCACAGACTCAGAAAGATGTGCGTGCTTTTATAGGTATCACTTCCTTCTGTCGGCAGTGGTTACCTAGCTACTCCCTACTAATCAAACCCTTGCTTGCCTTAGCAACGAAAGAAGTGCATGAGCCTTTGCCTTGGACGCCTGAATGTCAGCAGTCTTTTGAGCAATTGAAAACTGCGCTTTGTTCGGCTCCAGTACTTGGCACCCCTAATTACGGCAAACCGTTTGTGTTGTACATGCATGAGATGGCTGGTTGTGGGCTTTCTGTCCTAACACAAAAATTTGGAGATAAGCAACAGCTGTGTGCTTATTTCTCTGCTGTTCTTGATCCAGTCACGAAAGCCCTCCTGAGTTGTCTAAGAGCGGTCGCTGCCGTGGCCACTTCGATCAGACACTCGGCTGGACTCGTACTGGATACTGATATCACAGTCATGGTACCCCATGCTGTGGATACACTTCTGAATAAGACAAAGGCACAGCACCTCACCAGTGCACATCTTACTGGCTATGAATTGACATTGTTTGCTAAACATATCATGATCAAAAGATGTGCTACTCTGAATCCAGCCACATTACTACCCCTCCCTTTCGAGAGTGATGAAGTTGACAAACATGACTGTATCTTCCGGACGGAAGAAGAGAAAAAGGACGGGTGGACTTGACTGACGTTCCCTTATCTGACCCACAAGGGGAACTATATGTTGATGGCTCTTCTTTCAAATTACCAGATGGCACTACAACTGCGGCTTATGCTATTACCACACTGCGCACAGTAGTAGAGACATCACAAGTCCCTTATCAGTCGGCTCAAGCTGCTGAGCTTGCTGTCCCTATTCGAGCTTGCGAATTGTGTGAGGGGCTGGTTGTCAATATCTATACTGACAGCCAGTATGCTTTTGGGGTCACACATAATTTTGGGTGACTCTGGGCTGAGAGAGGGTTCCTTACATCTCATGACACCAGAATCCAGCATGGGCACCTTATATTGAGGCTTTTGTCTGCTTTAATGCTCCCCAAGAAATTGGCCATAGTGAAGTGTAGCGCCCACCGGAAGGTCACCAATGATGTGGGTAGGGGAAATGCTTTTGCAGATCAGACAGCTAAAGAAACGGCTCGGACAAAGATAAAAAGAATATTTGTAGCAGGTCCGGCTAGGTGGGTGCCTGAGGTTGTCATGTTCGAGGACACCCATGAGAATGTAAAAGACATACAAAGTGAAGCCACAGTAGAAGAGTTAGCAGTGTGGCAGGAAAGTACAGCACAATTGAACGATGAGGGATGTTGGATTGATAAGTCAGGGAAGCAGAGATGGATGTTGCTCGATGCATATGTTCTCCCTGTGGTCACGATGGCCCATGGTCCAGCTCATATTAGTGCTAAGGGTATTTGCAAGTTGTTGGACCCTGTATGGCAGAATGACAATATCCCTAAGACAGCTGCACATTTAGTGAAGTACTGTATGGTGTGCATGATGCACAATCCTGGAAAGGTACCCCTACACCGCCTGGTAATTTTGCACCGCCCACTTTTCCTTTTGAAGTCCTTCAAATGGACTATATTGAACTAGAAAGATGCAATAATTTGAAGTATGTTTTGGTGGTTGTCTGTGCATTTAGTAAATGGGTTGAGGCTTATCCCACTAAAGACAATACAGCCATTACGACTGCAAAGGTACTCCTGAAGGAGTTCTTTCCTCGTTTCGGCTTGCCCCGATTGATTTGGAGTGATAACGAAAGTCATTTTAATGCAAAAGTGATCCAATTGATTTGTGACACATAAAGCAAAAGTTCAATGCTGCCAATCATACACAGTCAGCAGGTCTGGTTGAGAAGTACAATGGTACTCTCAAGCTCAAACTGCCAAAAATTTAGGAGACCACAGGGTTAAAGTGGCCAGATGCTTTACCATTAGCTCTTTTGTCAACAAGAAAGACAGCACATTCTAGGACAGGATTGTCACCGTATGAGGTCGTGTTTGGGCACCCGGCAAATATCTGGGGCGTCCCGCGACCTCGGCGGTTTTCTGATATTGAGTACCCACTGTTACTTGATTATCTCAGCCAGTTAACAGAGAGTTTGCGTTCTATTCACCAACAGGTCCGGGATACCCTGCCAGCCACACCAGAGGGGTCCGGCCATGACATTCCCCCTGGTGACTTTATTCTTATGAAGAACTTCCAGCGGAAGAAGAGTTTGGAGCCGCAGTGGAAGGGGCCAGGGCAAGTCCTTTTGGCAAAGCGCACCGCGGTCAAGGTCGCTGGCCATAAGAACTGGATTCAGGTGACTCATTGTCGCAGGATTCCTTTGCCCCTGCCCTACGACCAGTGGGTGAGGGATTGGATTGGGGACTCTGAGTGCGAAATGTTGCCTCAGTTTGTCCCCTTCAGTGATACCAAACTGACCTGGACACGAACAGACAAGGAAAATGATGACGTGTTAAATGCAGCGGTCCCTCCAGAAATACGAGCTATCCAGGAGCCTCTGTTTGTTGACCATTCTGTGCCTGGAACCACTAGGTACAATTTGTGCCCTCGGTAGGGGATGGTGCACCAAAAGAGAAGAATGATTAGTTCGGATTGGACTGTTTAAGTCAGGATGTACTTTGCTATGGTACCAACGGAGTTAGTTTAGGGTGATGAGAGATTTGGGCACTGTTGGATAGATTGAAGTATCCCCTGGGGATATATTATCCTGGTCGACGTTGGATACGAGCTTAGGACAGAGCAAGCTCCACCACCAGTGCTCAAGAGCACCAACGTATTGATGAACAATAGGAGCCTGTACCAGTGAGGCTCTGACGGACACTGGGAACCTGCATATTTCCTTGTACTTTGCCCCCATTTCATCATTCGTTATGCATCCCGTTGGTAGAATGGTTGCTGAGGAAGAGCAGCCAGTGATTGTTGTTGCCCAGCGCAATGCAGTGCGGACCCATAAACAAAAGTTAACATGTATTTCCCTTGTGATTTTGCTGTTAATCATGTTATGTGGGGTATCCTGGGTTTTGGAAAGTGATCAAAGTGTACCTTTACATAGTAAGGATAAGGTTGTTCCTCAAGTCCGAAAGAAAAGGACGGCCCCAAGCAATGTATTTCTAGATACACACAAGAGGTTCTTTGGAGAAGGGACTGCTTGTTACCCCACTGAATCTGTCACTAGTCTATGGTCAGCATATCCATTGTCAATTGCCAACTACACCTATACTTGGCCCCTTGACTTCGTAGAAGTGCAAGGAGTATTTGGGTTTGGGTATCCAGGTCCTTGTCTATATCATAGAAAGCCACGAGGCATGGGTTATCCGGGGTGTGACAACAACACTTATTGCGACAACTTCTATATGGAAAAACAGAATTTAACTCTGGTGAGTTACCAGTATAAGGAATAGACAGTTCCCCGATAAGCTGGTTATTACCCTGCTTGTTGTCCAATTATACACTATATTGTATTTCAATTGTTCAGGGTTAGTATTGCGTAAGGGCACATACTCTTTGGTAAATACAAAGGACCCCAGTAACTTTGGGAGGAATTCCAGGTATTCTGCAGTAGATTATGATAGACTGGTATATGCACACACAAGGTTTTTCTTTTTGTCTAATGGGACTTATTCAAATGTCCATAATGGTACGGATGATGTGGCACTTGCGATGGTACTGCTTTTGGTTGTACCTTGCAAACATGCGAAGCCTAAAGTAAGATGGGTTAAAAGGACATTGACCAAATAATTCTGTGAAGGAGTGACAGATCTCGAAGTCAATTATTCTAGTAATGGTATTACTTTTGTATACATTCTTTCTTCCATAATTACATTTGGTGGTACTGCTATGGCCAGGGGTGAGAAAGCTAGAGAATATTTTGGAAGTAAGCTGCAAATCTTGTCTAACTCCACAGTAGCAGCTTTGCGTGACATCACCACCCAATTGGAAAGTATGCAAATATATTCTGAGCAGACAAGATATGCAGTCGACTTCATCCTACCTAAGAGTGGTGGTGTGTGCGCGGTAGTAGGAGACCAGTGTGTAGTCGGGATCACAAATATGGAAAATAATATTACCCAACACATTCTAGACATCTTAGAAAATGTCGAAGGAATGGAAAGTGGGAACTGGAGTTGGTCTTTTTTGACATCTGGGGTTGGATCCTTGAAAAGGTGATTTATTTCATTGTGATCTTGGTCTCTTGCTGTATCCTTGTTCAATGCCTTCCCTTTTGTTGTTCTTATTGCACCACTCTTCTCACTCCTAAGAGAAAAATATCGATTCATGACACCAATGCTGCTGCAATTATGATTCAAAAGGAGATCGATGACCTCATGCAGATAGATAAGGGCATTTTAGAGACTTCTTCCCCCCTCCTCACGGTCTCTCTTCCTGATGTTGACAACATGGAGTGTGTCTAAGAAGTTTACCTATGACTTTCTGTTTTATTGATTTATATGCTCCTTGTTATTACTAGAAAATGTTTAGCTCATGCTAAAAGGAGGGTCTGTTAGAATAGAAAATTAATGTTTGCGCATTGTTCTATGTGTGTTAGCATTCGCGGCGCCATTTTGAGTGGTAATCAAAACTAATTCTCTGCTATTTCTGAGAAAAGGCCTCTGTTGAGTTGTGTTTCTCCAAGGCCAAGTTTTGCTTTACTAATTAATACACTGTTCTTATTAGCACATACCTTTCCCCCTAGATAGAGGCCTTCTCCCACTTGTCTAGTGGCAGGCACGGGGAGAGCGACCTTGAGTAGTAGATAGTGTGTTCCTAGGCCTTAGAATCAAAACTTATCCTCTGTACTTCATTGTTAGCTGCATCTGCTTGGAAAATTCCATTGTGGGCATGCCTTCATTGGTTCTGAAATGTACATAATGTATCTTTATGCTTGCTGATGTCAGTCCCTCTACAGCACTGCTAAGCGACTGGGCAGACTGGGCTCCACTCTGAGTGTACCTGAATAAACAGATATTGGTTTGTATTCTCTACTGTCTGACCCACTCTTCCTTTGGTATGGAAGGCTGAGAGGTGGTCGTGAGTGACCCGGGTGACCCTAATCGGGCCACTCTCTTCAGTGCCGCTTTTGACATGGTCACCCTCCACTTTTTGCCTGGTATCTGGTGTACCTTTGACTGGAAGTGTACTAGATTACTTCTAACCAGGTCCCCAGTACCAGTGATCTTTCCCTAAACCTTGCAATTGTTCCACAATTGCCCCTCCTTTAGGATTCCTGTAAGTCTCTAGTAAGTGGTACCCCTGGTACCTTGGGCCTTTTAACTAAAGATGGTCCCTAAGGGCTATAGCTCGAATTGTGCCACCCTAAGAGACCCCTCACCAAGCTCAAGCAAATTGCTATTGCAGCCTGTGTGCCTTGGTGCAGAGAAAACCAAAGCGTCAACATGGCACACGTCCCCGTGTGCCATGCCTGCCAGCACTACATGTGGTATAGGTAAGTCACTATTAAGGAGGCCTTAGAGCTCTAAAGCATGGTGCACTGTACCCAATTGTGGGTATATCTGCGGGAGTGGATATGTCCCAGTGATATCTAAGTTCATCCTTAGATATTACAAGTGCATAGGGAAGCCATAACGATTACATGGGCTGGACACTCATCATTACGAGTTCCCCAGCTACATGTTGGCTTCTTTGTATCCCAAGGTGTTTGGTAGCAAGCACCTCATCTTAATAAACCCACACTGATGCCAGTGCTGGAATTATTAATAAGTGCACCCAGAGGGCACCTTAGAGGGGTCCCCTGAAAACCTACTGACTACTAGTGTGTTGACTGACTGCCACCATAGACAGGTTTCTGACCTCCTGAGGTGAGAGCTTCGCTCTCGGAGGCCAGGCACAAAGCCTGCTCTTGGCAGAGGTGTTCACACCTCCTCCTAGCAGGATGGCCATTCTAGGCCAGGAAGCTTTAAATGTTTAAAGGACCTGCTGCCTTTATTATGCTACCCAGGCCTCTCCAGATGGTAGTGGTGCCCACCCCCCTGTCCTGACCCCGCATTTTGGTGGCCAGACAAGCGGGGAAATTATTAGGAGGTGTGCCGACATTCCACCAGCACCACCTCTCAGGTGGGCTATCTGATATGGAGCCCACTTTTCAGATTCCTCCATGTTGTTTTGAATGGAATTAGTATTCTAGGGTCAGAGTTATGCCCACTTTCCACAGGAAGTGGTCCTATTGAAGGTGTAGACACCCTAAAGGTAGGTAGCCCATTGGCTACTACCTGTCACTCCCTGTAAATGCCCCTAAATTGAGTATCTAGGTGGCACACCTGAGCCCAAGAACTTAGATTCGACGGATCAACAGAAGAAGGACGAAGATGAGTCACCGCCTGGTGAGAACTGCAGTAGAACTTTGGACTTTGGCATGAAACCCTGCCATCCTCAGGCCTCTATTGACAATCCTGATAGAGTGACTCGTCCTGCGAGTTGGAGAACTAACAAAGCCTTGGGTAGCCTGCCAGCCACTTCAAAAATCACCAACAGTCTCCCTTGCATTAGAGGAGCTAATTCCCAGCAGTCCGCAGGCACCGACAAGAAGAGTCTGGTAAACCACATTTCAGCTCTCCGGCCTGCCCAAGGCTGCAGATGACCAGGAGAAGGTACTCGTGCTCCAGAAGTTCAGACCTGTCTCCCCACAGAGTGTGAAGACGCCAGTATCAACTGGAGCCGTGCAGCACCGGTACCCGACACCGTGCACCAAACACCAACAGTGATAGTCCACATTCGCCTCACCAGGACCAAGTAGCTATCGAGAGATGTGAGCATCATTGAGACCCACTTCAAGAATGGCCCAGCGACTTTGACTTTGCCCCTACCAGCTGTTTGTCTCTGACCGTGAGGTGCATCTTCGCCAACCCGGCCTAGGAACCTAACCACTCTGCAACCAAGCCACTAGGCCCAGGTCACGATGAACAGGCTGTGCCCCCTTGCTCCAAGGCCCCCTGAGACCTAAGCCCCCATTTGGGATCCACCACACTTGTCTGCAAGTCCCCTTATGCAGCCTGTATTTGGGTGGCCCCCCTTCACCATAGCACGCCAGCTATGAACCTCACCAGCAACCTCACTCATCATCCTGGGTTCTAACAGGAGCAGGGTGCTCCTGTTAGAACCCAGGATATTCTCAAAGAACTGCTGGTAGCACATTTGACTTTGGCCCACTGCAACTCTGAACTCTGAAGGTGAACCCCTGAAACTGACTGTACCTACCTTTATGCAACTTTGAGTTTCCTCCCATAGGATTGGATTGAGTGTAAAATCGCACAGGTTTGAACGTTTTACTTACCTGTGAATATTGCTATTGAAAACAGTGCTTACCTTTGAAAGAAGTTCTTGTTTTTAAAACATGTATAAAAGAAGTGTTATTTTTCAGATTTGGCCTCAGATTTATTCCTTGAGTGTGTGTCTCATTTATTGCCTGTGTGAGTACAACAAATGCTTGGCACTACCCTCTTATAAACGTAACTTCTTGCCCACATCTGCCACAAAAGAGAGCATTATTATTATCTACTTTTGCCTCTGTAAAACAATTGGGGACCCACTAGACTCTCTGCAAAGTGTACTTCATTTTGGTACAATATATAGAGAGCCTGCTTCTACAAACGTGAACCCTCCACGGATCCATCCACGGTGAATCTGCTGCTTCATGTGCCAAAGCAAGGTCCTGATTGGCTGGCTGCCCCTTTACAGAAAATTTGCGGCTGCCATTTTATATATTGAAAAAACGTCCCAGGGCTGAAAGCCTGCTTGTATACTAAATGAAGGGGTTGGGTGAGAGTTTTCCTGACATCCTCTGTATGTTATAAATGAGGGGGAACCTTGTTTATTGGGTAGTAAAATGCCAGAAGATCCACAGATCCGTTGCGGGGATCAGTGTGGCTCCCTGTGTAAATCCATGACAGAGCTGCGGATTTCACCACGAAAGAAAAAAAATAATTATATATATCTAATATATATCTAATTTATATATATATATATATATATATATATATATATATATATATATATATATATATATTTATATATATATATATATATATATATATTCACTGAAAAAACCATAGGTTTCAGGCACGTTATAGTTAGAAATTTGCATTTAAAAACCTTAGAAATTCACTGAAAAAACCATAAGGTTTTAGGGACAGTTATAGTTAGTTGGACATTGCACTCGTACAAAACCCGTGAAATTCCCCCGTTATAGTTAGTTCAGGTAACTATAACTCGCGCTTCCGCAATGCACTGCTGATGACGTCACATATTACATCACTCATGACATGGTCAGTGACATCACTGATGACATCACTGATGACATCTCAAATGACATCACTGATGACATCACTGATGACATCATCCAGTGACTGTGTGTTTCTGTAAAGTTTAAATATGTTTAATATATTTAGGGAAAGGCGTATTGAAGAATGAGTGGGTGTAGAAGCGCCTGAATGGATGATTTAGTAGGTGCGTGACTGAGTCTGTAAGTGAGTGATTAAACGTATCTTACTGGATGCATGGGTGAGTGACTAAACTGTGTGAATGTCTGTATCCGTCTGTCTGTTGTTGTGTAAGCAACTGCATGGGTTTCTGACTAGCTAAATGAGTGTCTATATGGGTTATGGATTGGTTCTCTGAGTATCTGTATGGGTGCCTCAGTGTTTGTGTGGGTGGGGTGTGTGTGACTCTGTGCATAGATGTGTGAGTGGGTGATTCACTGGGTGCATGGTTTCAAGAGTGCGTCTGTGATGGACTGTATGGGTGGGTGAGTGTGTGTATGGGTGTGTTAGTGATTGAATGTATATCTCAGTGGTACATGTGTGAGTAACTACATATGTGAAAGGCAGTATATATGTGTGTTGGAGTATATAAATGGCTATAAGTGAGAGTGTGTGATTGTGAGAGTGGCTATATGGATGAGTGTGTGCTTGCATCAGTGATTGCATAGGAGCGTAAGAATGTGCTAGTATTTTTATGAGTAAGTGAGCTGGTGTGTATAACTGTATAGGTGAGTAAATTGGAGTGTGATTAATTATTTGCATGACTGACTAGGTGTGTGAATACCTCTATGGATGAGTTGCGTTGTGTGAGTGTTTATATAGGTGTATGAGTGCATATGATAGTCCTGTACTGAGTGACTGTAAGTATGAGTGACTGTACGGGTGAGTGAGTAGATGTGTGTGTGTAGACCTAAGAATCAGTGACTGGGTATGTACTTATTGGTATTGGAGTGTGTATGGTTTTGAGAATGGCAGTCTGTAATTTAGAGTGGGTGTTTCAAAACTTATATTAGGGTGTGAGAAGATGCATTAAATTCTCACATGGATGATGTCATCAGTGATGTCATCAGTGATGTCATTTGAGATGTCATCAGTGATGTCATCAGTGATGTCACTGACCATGTCATGAGTGATGTAATATGTGACGTCATCAGCAGTGCATTGCGGGGCGCGAGTTATAGTTACCTGAACTAACTATAACGGGGAATTTCACGGGTTTTGTACGAGTGCAATGTCCAACTAACTATAACTGTCCCTAAAACCTTATGGTTTTTTCAGTGAATTTCTAAGGTTTTTTAAATGCAAATTTCTAACTATAACGTGCCTGAAACCTATGGTTTTTTCAGTGAATTTCAAAGGTTTTTTAAATGCTAATTTCTAACTATAACGTGTCTGAAACCTATGGTTTTTTCAGTGAATTTCAAAGGTTTTTTAAATGCTAATTCCTAACTATAACATGTCTGCAACCTACGTTTTTTTCAGTGAATTTCAAAGGTTTTGTAAATGACAATTTTTAAATGTATTAATTGTTATATTTATTTTTTTCATACTGATTTACTACATTTTTAGAAAAAATTTTTTTTACATATTTTATTTTTTAAATTACATTGTAATTACATTATACATTACAAAAATACTTTCTCAGAATGAATTACTTTAGTTTAAATACTTTGCACATAGGCAATAGACTTTTAAGTACAGTAGTTACAGTTGTTGCAATGGGCAACACATTTTCAAACACAATGCAACATTCAGCTCAATGTGAATTTCTAGTTAAATGCAATTAGTTACTTTATGGATTACTTTTCTAACCACAGGACTGGATCCTAGATTCAGTCCTGGGACATCTCCTGTAAACAGTTGAGTAAAAGCGTTTTGGTTACAGTAGTGATTTTTAAGGAATATTATTGTATTTTAAAAGTTGACACTTAGAAACTTTTCTCATAGAATCACCAATGTTATCCTATGGAAGGAAATTCACTTAGCAGGTAAAAACTGTTATCGTTACTTTTTCTTACTCAGTGTTGGATCCTGGATCCAGCACTGGTGCATCTCCTGTAAACAGTTGAAAGAATGCGTTTAAGTCATACAGGCGATTTTTAAGGAATATTTGTAGTTTGTGAAAATCGACACTGAAACTTTTCAGCTGAAAACCAGACAATGGATTCCTATGGAAGAAAATATAAGTTACTGGTAAGTACGGTTAAAATTACTTTTCAGGGTCAGTGCTGGGCTAAAAGATGCAGCACTGAGGTCTCTCCTGATAACAGGTGAATAAATCGGAATTCGTATTTCGGCTGATTTTAGAGGAATATTTTAAAGTTCCAAAACTCCACACTTAGAAGAATTTCCAAGTGAAACCAGTCAATGTTAGCCTATGGAAGGAAATTCAAGTTACTGGTAAGTACGGTTAAAATTACTTTTCAGGACCAGTACTGGGCTGAAAGATACAGCACTGAGGTCTCTCCTGATAACAGGTGAGTAAATCAGAATTCGTATTTCGGCTGATTTTAGAGGAATATTTGTATGTTTCAAAAATCAACACTTAGAAACTTTTTCAGCAAAAAGCAGGCAATGATATCCTATGGAAGGAAATTCAAGTTACTGGTAAGTACGGTTAAAATTACTTTTCAGGATTAGTACTGGGCTGAAAGATGCAGCACTGAGGTCTCTCCTGATAACAGGTGAGTAAATCCGAATTCGTAGTTCGGCAGATTTTAGAGGAATATTTGCACAATGGTGAAGGTAGGGGCGGGGCCTGAGGTGACATCTGTGCAAACGCGCCCCGTGGCGCGTTTTGAGTTGGGGGATTAAGTCCCCTTGAATCATGAGGGTCCCTAGGGGCCAACTAGCCCACCAGGAACCTCCAGTATGCGCCAGGGGCTGCGTTGCAGAGACGTGTAGAGAGGCCACATCCCTTTTACACCTCTCTGCAACGCAGCTCTGTGGCGCTTTCTGGATGTACCTGTTGGGCTAGTTGGCCCCCAGGGACCCTCAGGATTGAAGGGATTTAATTCCCCATCTTAAAACACGCCAGGGGCCTGTTTGCACACATGTCACCTGAAGCCCCGCCCCTCCCTTCACCACTGTGCAAACGCGCCCCGTGGCGCGTTTTAAGTTGGGGGATTAAGTCCCCTTGAATCCTGAGGGTTCCTGGGGGCCAACTAGCCCACCATGTACCTCCAAAAGCGCCACAGAGCTGCGTTGCAGAGAGGTGTATAAAGGGCGTGGCCTCTGTACACCTCTCTGCAACGCAGCCCCTGGCGCATACTGGAGGTTCCTGGTGGGCTAGTTGGCCTCCAGGGACCCCCAGTATTCAAGGGGAATTACTTCCCATCTGCAAACGCGCCAGGGGCGCGTTTGCAGAGTGGTGAAGGAAGGGGGCGGGGCCTGCGGCCGGATCGTTTTTTTTTTTTTTCCTGAAGGGGGCTGTGTGGCCCCCTTCCTTTTTCTTATTTTTGGGCCCTGGGAACCCCATCCCCCAGGGCCTTACCCCTTTTTTTTTTAATTAAAATTAAACTGGAAGGGGGCCGCGTGGCCCCCTCCCCTGGCCGAAAACTGCCCCGGGGACCCCATCCCCCGGGGCATGGCCACACTTTAACATTCCTTTTAAGGAGGGGGCTGCGTGGCCCCCCTCCTCAGGCCTCCTTTGCCCCGGGGACCCCATCCCCGGGGCAGGCCTTTTTTTTTTTTTTTTTATAATTTCAGGGAGGGGGCCGTGTGGCCCCCTCCCGGGCCACTTATGGCCCCGGGGACCCCATCCCCCGGGCCTGGCCTCTGGTTGGGGACTGTGGGGGTTCCCAAACCCCCACAGTCCCGCCGGCCTCCCGTGTCCTAAGGGAGCCGGCATTGCTTTCCACACGGGGAGCAGCTAACATGCTGCTCCCCGTGTGGAAAGCAATTGTCTTTGGATATTGGAGCGAGAGCAGGTTTCCTGCTCTCTCTTCCAATATCCAAAGCAGTTTGCAATGACAGGACGGGAGCCGCGAGGCTCCCGTCCTGTCATTGCAAACAGCAGTGTCCCGGGGGTAGGCACCCCGGGACACTGCAGGAGCCGGCCCTGGGGGTGGCGGTCCCCAGGGCCACCACAAGCTCCAGGAGAGGGGCCGCGCGGCCCCCTCCCCACATCAGCAAAGCCCCGGGAGGTGGTGGTCCTCGGGGCTGCGGGAGGGCCGAGTGCCCTCCCGCACCATTTTAAAATGAAAGCCCCGGGGGTGGCGGTCCCCGGGCTTAGGGGGCCCTTGAGGCCCCCATACATAAATTTAACCCCTCACCATGCCCCCGGGACTTGGGCCACCCGGGGCAAAATACAATCGAAGCACGGGAGAGCGCGCTTTGATTTTTTATTTTATCGGCAGGATCCGCGCACCCTGAGCGCATCCTGCCGATTTAAAAAAAAAAAAATGCTTTTTCTGCCCAGGGGTCCTTATGGGACCCCCTGAGCAGACCTAGGGGTCAGGGTGTTTCTACCCTGCCCCCTTTGTGCGCTTTGCGCACTTGTTTCTGTCCCTCGGTTCTACCGAGGGACAAAATGGCTGCCAACATTTCCTGAATCGGAATGTTGACAGCCAGCTGACAGCCAATTTACATGCAGCTCGTGATCGGGACGGTGCGCGCAGGGTGCGCTCAGGGTGCGCGGATCCTCCGTGCCCATAGATATATATGTACTTTTACTTTTGATTTTCTCAGCAACTACTGAACGGATTTACACCATTTAACAAAAAGGGTTCTTTCTGAACCAAGAACTACCTCTTTGCCAAATTTGGTGTAATTCCGTTCAGCAGTTCGGGCTGTAGCCGTGTCTAAAGTTTCCTATGGAAAAATGAATGGGGAAAACGCGTTTTGGGACCCCCCTTTTTCTCGGCCCCGCTTGACGAATCACCCCGAGACTTTCAGGGTACGAGCGGACCGGAGCGCCCCACAAAGTTTGAAAATTTTGCGAAGATACGTCAACCGGCAAGAGAGTTATTTCAAATAGAATGTCGCGGATTTCCTATGGAAAATAGGTTCTAACTATAACTATCTACTGGCGACCGCCAGTAGATAATATATATATATATATATTTATATTTATATATATATATATATATATATATATATTCCCGCAAAAAAAGTCCTCCGCACACAGGAGCCCCCAACCCTACAGGGTGGCCTCTCAAACAATGGGCACGGAGAAGCCCATCACATTACCTCCACAACACAACTCAGAGGCCCAGTTCCGGGGACATGGCTTTATTAGGGACACAGCAGCACGGCTTGCTTCCTTCTCCCTTACGCGTTTCGGCGCTCAGACGCCTTGCTCACAGGTGGAAGTCCTTTGCAAAGTGCTTACGTGCGCGCTTTTAAAACACATAAAAATCACGTGACAGTTAAAGTACTGCATTTCCCAAAGTGCATTGTGCTTGCATATGTAAAATACATTACGAAAGTTCTCATTGTTAATTGCAAAGTGCTTGCTTATTCCTCTTGCACATGCCACTGTCGTTACTGTAAAATCCAAATGGAAAACTGTCAGGTGTGTCCGCTTTCATGCATAGTGCTCAAATTGAAGATCTTACGACTGTCCTTAACAAAGCCTTCCCCCCGGACCGATCAGCACAGAGGATAATCTGCACTGAATCCCTTCCTCGCAGACCAACAGTTTTGCTGTATTATCATCCTTTGTAGGCATGTTGCTGCAAGTGGGTCATGCTCCAGATTTATTAGTCCCGCAAAAAAGTCCTCTGCACACAGGAGCCCCCAACCCTACAGGGTGGCCTCTCAAACAATGGGCACGGAGAAGCCCATCACATTACCTCCACAACACAACTCAGAGGCCCAGTTCCGGGGGACATGGCTTTATTAGGGACACAGCAGCACGGCTTGCTTCCTTCTCGCTTACGCGTTTCGGCGCTCAGACGCCTTGCTCACAGGTGGAAGTCCTTTGCAAAGTGCTTACGTGCGCGCTTTTAAAACACATAAAAATCACGTGACAGTTAAAGTACTGCATTTCCCAAAGTGCATTGTGCTTGCATATGTAAAATACATTACGAAAGTTCTCATTGTTAATTGCAAAGTGCTTGCTTATTCCTCTTGCACATGGCACTGTCGTTACTGTAAAATCCAAATGGAAAACTGTCAGGTGAGTCCGCATTCATGCGTAGTGCTCAAATTGAAGATCTTACGACTGTCCTTAACAAAGCCTGCCCCCCGGACCGATCAGCAGAGAGGATAATCTGCGCTGAATCCCTTCCTCGCAGACCAACAGTTTTGCTGTATTAGCATCCTTTTAGGGTTGGGGGCTCCTGTGTGCGGAGGACTTTTTTGCGAGACTATTAAATCTGGAGCATGACCTACTTGCAGCAACATGCCTACAAAGGATGCTAATACAGCAAAACTGTTGGTCTGCGAGGAAGGGATTCAGTGCAGATTATCCGCTGTGCTGATCGGTCCGGGGGGCAGGCTTTGTTAAGGACAGTCGTAAGATCTTCAATTTGAGCACTACTCATGAAAGCGGACTCACCTGACAGTTTTCCATTTGGATTTTACAGTAACGACAGTGCCATGTGCAAGAGGAATAAGCAAGCACTTTGCAATTAACAATGAGAACTTTCGTAATGTATTTTACATATGCAAGCACAATGCACTTTGGGAAATGCAGTACTTTAACTGTCACGTGATTTTTATGTGTTTTAAAAGCGTGCAAGTAAGCACTTTGCAAAGGACTTCCACCTGTGAGCAAGGCGTCTGAGCGCCGAAACGCGTAAGGGAGAAGGAAGCAAGCCATGCTGCTGTGTCCCATATATATATATATATATATATATATATATATATATATATATATATATATATATATATATGTATATATATATATATAAATATATATATATATTATCTTGTAGTGTAGTTCCTATTTCCCTAATAGGCTCTGCGCATTGGAATAATGTAACCTATAGGTTTGACATAGGAGTAAGGTCGGTATGTCCCTATCGATTATATTAAACTTAATTACCTGTGCCAGCTAGCTCAGAGGCCACTAGAAACTTCTTGAAGACAAGAAGGGAATAGTTTCTGGCAACCACATAACATAAAACCCTGATCCCTCAGGATCGTGGAAACAATATACTACTTTTCATTCAGTCACTCATCTCAGAGAAGTACATAGAAGAAACAGTCGGGTGTGTTTACAATAAAATTTATTGCACAGTTGTTGTTCTAGTACTGGTTATATGTGCTGCGACAACTGTTGGACAGTAGCAGAGAAATATGGCCAGCAGTGCAGTTAAATAAAAATGCATGGTACAGTTTTACCATTGTGCAATAGTAATGAACACATACATGAAATGCAGAATGCTTTAAGATAAAGCCTATACCCCTATGATGCCTAACTAGATGTACCTAAGTGTACCTAGCATGTGTGTAGGTCTTAGCAGCCAAGAATCCCCCTAGGATTTAGTCTAACCCCATTACCTTAGTGGGACTTCATCCTGGTGTTGAGCTGGACACCCCAGGATGGGTGGATGGACTTCTGCCAGCTGGAGCTGTGGCATGATGCAGGTTGCAGCGTCTCACGTCAGAGTGTCGGCATGGAAAGTCTCGGTCCTCTCTAGTTTGCTTGGGCAAAGGGAGGTATATTTATACCTGATAGATGCCTTGGAATGTTAGTATTGACGTACAGTCGGTCAGAGGAAGACGTCAGGAATGAACCCTTAGGAAATAGTGGTTCATGCATATTTAATGAGTTCTTGGAGAAATCAATAATCCTGTGCTAGGGAAAATCCCAAGAGCGAAGGGTCTTTGTCTAAGAACTCGTTGTGACATAGGTTAGTCACTGTTGGACATGGATATGACGTATTTAGAATGGACCGTCTTCTGCACCCAGAGCACACGTCAGATAAGGGACAGACTCTGTTGCTCGTTATTTGTAAAGGGAGGGCCAATGTAGGTGAAAGGTCCTGCCTGTCTCTGTGGCACGAAGGATTTGAACCTCTGAAACAGCGCACCTATGTTAGGGCCTTAATCCAGCACATAACAATCTACTGGCGGTCGCCAGTAGATAGTTATAGTTAGGACCTATTTTCCATAGGAAATTCACAACATTCTATTTCCAATAACTTTGGCGCCGGTTGATGAATCTTCGCGAAATTTTCAAAACTTGTGGGGCGCTCCGGTCCGCTCCTATCTTGAAAGTTTCGGGGTGATTCGTCAAGCATGGGCCGAGAAAAAATGGGGCTCCCAAAACGTGTTTTCCCCATGCAATTTCCCATAGGAAACTTTAGACACAGCTACAGCCCGAACTGCTGAACGGAATTGCACCAAATTTGGCAAAGAGGTAGTTCTTGGTTCAGAAAGAACCCTTTTTGTTAAATGGTGTAAATCCGTTCAGTAGTTGTTGAGAAAATCAAAAGTAAAAACACATATATCTATGGCCACGGAGGATCCGCGCACCCTCCCGATCACGAGCTGCATGCTAATTGGCTGTCAACACTCCAAACCAGGAAGTGTTGGCAGCCATCTTGTGCCTCGGTAGAACCGAGGCACAAGACAAGAGAAAAACAGTCGCGAAAAAAAAGGAAAGGGGGCAGGGTAAAAAAACCCTGACCCCCTAGGCCTGCTCAGGGGGTCCCACAAGGACCCCCAGGGCCAAAAAAAGCATTTTTTGTTTTTTAAATTGGCGAGATTTGCGCACCCAGCGCGAATTTCGGCCGAAATTTTTTTTAAAACAAAGCGCGGGCTCCCGCGCTTTGTATTCAAAAAGCCCCCGGGTGGGCCAAGTCCCGAGGGCAGTAAAAAAATGTGTGGGGGGGCCCCAATCCCCCCCACACTGCCCCGGGGACCGCCACCCCCTGGGGCTTTGCATTAATATTTGCGGGGGGTACACGGCCCCCCCGCAGCCCTGGGGACCGCCACCCCCGGGGCTTGTTTTATTAAAGTTTGGGGGGGCTCTAAGGCCCCCCCAAGCCCCAGGGACTGCCACCCCCGGGGCTCTCATTAATAATATTTGCGGGGGGCCCGCAGCCCCGGGGACCGCCACCCCCCGGGGCTTCTTTTTAAAAAAAAATAATATTCCTGTGTGGGGCGGATGGGGAAAATGGCGGCCGTTGGTTAGCTGCGGCCGGAGGCTCTCTCTCAGCTTAGGTGATTATGGCACAACGGAAGGATTGGATGTGACGTTTACGGAACATGAGTGTTTGTTGAGGTACTGACCTACGTGGTGTCCCGTGGTGTCTCGCTTTCTGGCTCTCCGGCTTTCGCTCTCCTTGTGGGCGCCGGCGTTGGGGAGGCGTCGGTGGAGTATCGGCGGGTCGTCAGTGTTTTGGACCTGGGCGTGGATTAACCGGGCGGGTAGACGTGGCGGTTGGAGGAGAGGCGGTCCCGCGGGGGGGTCGCTGGTCGGAGGCGGCGGTGCAGATCTCGAACGGAAGACGAGTCGCTGCCGGAGTTGGATTTCGGAGCGACAGGACCTGGACCTCCGCCTCCACCTTTCCACGTCGGAAATGCCTGTCTATTGTATTAACCCCTGAGGTTCCACAGATTATCGGAGCAGAAAAGAAATCGGCTCCAGACGAGGGAAGACATTCGCCTGTTTCAGAGGGAGCAGTTTCTGGTGTATGGCGACTTCAAATGACTCCGGTAAGGAGGAAAGGGCGAGATTGGGGGCCTAAGCTGAAGGCAGAACGAGAGGGGCCAGGAGTAGAGAGACGAGACGAAGGTCCTTTTACAGGGGCCAACAGATTAAATAGATATACCCTTAGAAGTAGGGATATTTGGGGTCAAAATCAATCCCCTCTTGAGTCTGTCAGTAAAGAATTGGTGCAGGTAATTCAAGTTAAGTCTTTAAAAATTGTTAAAAGCACAGGTTCCGGCCAGAACATAAAAGACTCTCAAGGTAAATCCCCCCTCGGTAAGGGGAAGAAGAAGCAGCCTAAAATTAACTCAGGCAAGACCCGCATTACGCCCTCATTAAGGTCATACTTCAAAATCCAGGACACTCAGTCCTCTTTAAGGACAGTAATGGAGCCCGTCATTTTGAAGAATGCCTTTGATCCTCTCTCCCATCTGGTCGATGAGAGTGATGAGGTTCCCCCGCCTCTCCAGACTAGAAAAGACAATACGGCATCCCAGCCCAACGGTGCTGAGACTCAGTTTAGCAGTTTGGTGATACCAGACCCCCCTCAAGGAGACAACCCAGTAGCAGAGGAGATAGAGCTAGTGAGGAATCCAAACACAACTGGTAATACAGGGGCTCACTCTGCTACAGAGGAACTACTAACGACTCTCCTCACTGAATTAAGAGACAAATTCGCAGTTTCAGAAAGCAATCAATTGAAAATACAAATGGTCTGTGAGACTCTAGAAGCTAAATTGAATGATATGTCGGAAAGAGTAGGGGCCGTAGAGCTAGCCATGGAGGACCTTACCATGAAAGTAGACAAAAATGCACGTGAGATCCAGATGATAAAAAGCGGTGATAAAACCTTAAAAGAAAAACTGGAAAGTCTGGAAAATAACGCCAGGAGGAACAACATTAGATTACTGAATATACCAGAAGATGTGGAAGGAGGAGACATTAGATCTTTTATAATTAACCTCCTCACAGAATTACACCCTGATATTGAGAAACAACTTCTGAGGAGGATGTACAAAGAGTACATCGGGATCCATATTCAAAAAGGCCTGGGAAAAAAATCCAAGAAGGATTCTAGTAAATTTCAAATTGTATTTACTTAAAGAAAAATCCTAGTAGCAGGATTAAAAGTAGGGGTGTATAAAAGAGCTGGATGGACATTTCGTGTTAGGTCAGATATCTCTCACATTACTCAGGACAAACAATGGGAGCTGGGGAAGTCGATGCAGGAATTAAGAAACCTGGGTGCTACAGCAAATCTACGCTTTCCCGCCTCCCTTAAAGTAATGTGGAACAACAAAATGTTCAACTTTAAGGATCCGGAGGAGGCAAACGCCCTAATAAATCAAATAAAGAGCACATCCAAATGAAATACACTGGATTTAAGCCTGGTCAGAGAGAGAGCCTAAAAACCAGAGGTATTTAATAATTTTACCTCTAGCAACAGTAAGGGAGGGTTCCCCAAGGGAGGGGGTGGGTTTCACATAAAACATATAAAAGAAAAAATTATTTTTACACACAGGGTGGGGGAGCAAGTGGAAGAAAAGCAAAAAAATGTCCTCGTTTTTTATCTTTAGTCAAAGGGTCCTACGCAACCTCCGGTGTTCTGTCTTTAAGGATAAATGTTGGCAGGGAAATTAACGCATTTTGGATTAGGGCCAACTAAAAATGAGAAAGTGAGAATTATGTCCTGGAACGTTAATGGGCTAAGGGTCCCCTCTAGAAGGAAGAGAATTCTAGAGTATTTAAGGCTGTCGGATTGTAATGTCTTTCTTATTCAAGAATCACACTTGCTTAAAGAGGAATGGGAAGTGGTTTTGAAACACCAAAAGTGGATTGAACATTGTATTTGTACAACTCAATATTGTACAGTGAAAGGGGTCGCAATTTTAATTAAGAAATCTGCCCATGCTATGCTAGGGGAATGTATGGTTGACCCTTTGGGAAGGTGGACGATAGCCAGAGTTAAGATCAATGACAAATGGTTAATCTTCGTAGGTTACTATGGGCCAAATTTGGATGATCCTGCCACTTTGTACACTTTACTACTCCACTTATCTAGAACAAACGATTGCATTATATTAGGGAGTGATTTTAATTTGATTCTTGATCCAAGTCAAGATTCTACCTCGTCTAGAGTAGCGGTAAATACGCAGAAAATGAGAACTGCCTTGAGACAATTAATGTCTGATATCGGGCTTGTGGATATCTGGAGAGAGATGGCCCACAAATCTAAGATATCTGGTGGGAAATTTACTTTTTACAACAAAAAATGTGGACATCGCTCCAGAATTGACTTTTTCCTAGTTGATATCGCAACAAGCAGAAACGTTACCTCAGTTAGCCATGCCCCAGAACATATGTCCGATCACTCTGCAGTCATTATCGAATTAGTCATGGAAGTGAGCCCCCCACCCCGGAGGTGGACCATTAATCGAGCATTGCTTTTAGAGAATGAAGTAGTAGATAAATTGAAGATGGAAACCAAAGAATTTTTTGATTTTAATCTTGATTCAGCTTCACCTCAAACAACATGGGACACATATAAGGCATACTTGAGAGGCTCTTTAACAACTATATCGATTTATTGGTCTAGGAAGGTGCAAGAAGAGACCAAAAAATTGGAAGAAGACATATATAAACTTCAGGAACATTTTGAGCAAGATCAGGAAAACATCAATGCTCTGAGAAAATTAAATACAGCAAAACGTAAGCTAGCTGATTTTCTAGAAATTATAGTTAAAAAAAAATGGGATGCAAGTAAATTAGCCCACCACGAATATGGAGAGGGGTGTAGTAAGCTCCTGCCGTGGAAAACGAAAGTCGATCAGACAAGAAACTGGATAAGAGACCTTCGCTGCTTGAACACTGGTAACATCATTTCGGATGATTCCGAAATTGAGGAGGCCTTTGTCCAATTTTTTAAAAACCTATATATGGATGAGACAACTTTAGATGAAGACAACATAGAAGAATTTCTCTCAGATTTAGCTCTTCCTTCACTTTTGCAAAATGAAAAAGAACAATTAAATCGCCCCATATCTAGGGAGGAAATCATTCAAACGATCAACTCTTTAAAAAAGGGAAAGGCTGCTGGCCCCGACTCTATCCCCAATGAAGTTTATATTATTTTGAAAGAAGAACTTGCCTCCTCTCTTCTTAAATTGTTTAATTCATGTTTTTTAGAAGGTCATAATCCCCCCGTATCGTGGGAAGAAGCCATTATAACAATGATATTAAAACCTAATAAAAATCCAAGACTCTGTGAGTCTTATAGACCAATCTCACTTTTAAATTGCGACCACAAAATATATACCCAGATTATTACTAGATGCTTAGATAAAGTGATAGGCCCTTTAATACATCAAGACCAGAAAGGGTTCATGAAGGGAAGACAACTCAGTGAATTAACACACGACCTAATTGGGGCGATAGATATGGCCCAGACTTATAAGATCCCTTTGGCAGTAATGACATTCGATGCTGCCAAAGCATTTGACCGGGTCAACTGGTCTTTTTTGTTTAAAGTAATTCAACATTTTAATCTGGGCGAAACCTTTGAGACAGCAATTAAAGCTCTCTACAAAAATCCTACAGCTAAAATTTTAATCAATGGGAAATTAACCAGGTCAATACAAATAGGAAGGGGTACTAGACAGGGATGTCCTCTATCCCCTTTACTTTTTAATATCTACATTGAACCCTTAGCGTGTAAATTGAGAACCTGTCAAAATATTATCCCTTTTAAATGTAATGGATGGGAGAAAAAAATTGGTCTGTATGCAGACGACCTTATAATATACACTAGCAATTTAGAAAAACTGTTCTCAGAGATATGGTCTGAATTTGAGAGATTTGGAAAGGTTTCTGGCTACCTTATCAATCAACAAAAAACCGAGTTAATGAAATGGAACACCAATTTCAGGTGTACCTATACAAAGAAGGAAATTAGATACTTTGGCATCCAGATAGTTCAAAATATTGACAAAATAGCACAGGTTAATTTTGAAAAAGTTACAAAAATAGTAAAAACACAACTTCAAACATGGGGGGGCTCCCACTTTCATTATTAGGCAAATCCAATTTATTGAAAATGTCAATTTTGCCAAAATTTACATTTTTATTTAATACTATCCCCCTAGAGTTCCCAAAAGTTTGGTTTAAAAAGGTGCAGGGTTTTTTTTCAAGTTTTATCTGGGGAGATAAACATCCCAGAATTGCTTTAAAGAAACTTAGAAAGAAAAAAGCCTATGGAGGCATAGCGACTCCAGATTTATATTTATATTTTTGTGCCTTTCATCTAAAAATTTTAGACAATTGTTGTTGGAAAGCAAATCTTTCTCCCCACTTTTTAAAGCTCTCACAACAGAGTTCTCTAAACAAGCAGGGTGCTTTCTTTTAAAATTTGGACACCCAAAATACTTCAAGAAGGTTAAATTGAAGACTTTGGTATCAGCTATGAAGCTTTGGTCCCAGATAAGATGCCTCCTAAAAATACCGTATTACAATGAGGTAGCACCAGTTTGGGACTCCCCAGGAATGCCTATATGTATGGAAGATGCCCTGGCAACTCCTCTCCGTACTTGTGGCATCACCACTTGGGGGCAATTAATCGTCGATGCGGAATTGATTTCCTGGCCTCATCTTTCGGCGATATGTGAGAACTCAGTCTCCAAGTTTAAATATTATCAGCTGAATAGTTGGGTAAAGTCTATAAGTAAAGACCTAAAAGGCAATCTGGATCTGGCTTCGAAAATATGCTCTTACCAGAAAAAGACAAAAGAAGTATCAGAGTGGTATTGGTTATTAGTCCAGAACGGAGAAGAGATGCAGGCCTCGTTCAATGAAATTTGGAAGAAAGACCTGCCAGATGATGAAGACCTCGAAAACATCGGGCAAGTATCTATGTCTTTTCTATGGTCTTACGTAAGTGCTGCACCTTTAAAAAAGAATCACCTCTTCACAGTACACAAAGCCTATTGGACACCCAAGAAACTATCGAAAATGGGAAGGCGAGAGATTAAGAAGTGTCCAAAGTGTGGAGAAGACAAGGCTGATGAGGTGCATATGTTCTGGAGTTGTCCGGTAATATCTTCCTATTGGCAGAAAGTGGGTAAGACCATTTCAGATATTATGGGGTTTGAAATAAAATTAACGACTGTATCCATAATTTTTGGGATACTTCCGAGGGAGTTAGATGGAGGCTTTCTAACAAAAAAGCACAGAGCATTGTTTTTCACTCTGATTCTTCTAGCTAGAAGAGAGCTGTGTATTAAATTGATCTTAGCCTGTCCTCCTATAGAAGAGGAATGGATATTTTCGATTCAGAGAATATCAAACTTAGATCAATCTGGAACAAAGAACAAAAAAACTAAATTTTGGGAAATTTGGGATAACTGGGTGGATAGGAGTCTTTCTGTTTAAGATTATTTAAGAATATATATAAATTTTTCGTATTTAGTCTCTGTTGATTTCTAGATTTATTGCTTTGTTATATGAATATGTTGGTCTCCCTGTGAAGCCTCTCTACTGTCTATTCTTACTTTTTCTTTCTGGGTCCGATGATTAAGAATATGTCATTAATGGAGTGTATTGGCACGGATGCCATTGCTCCAATAAAAGAACTAAGATTGAGGTTGGAATCATTACAGGGAAGCCACAGGGGTGAATCCGGAGATACTTGGTGTCCTTCTCTCCCTTGTGGAGTGACCGGATTTCCTCAAAATTGGCTATTTGTGATGGGCGGAAGACCTTTTCTCTTAAGTCTAAAGCATATTGAAAAATAAATGAGGACCAAAAAAAAAAAAAAAAAAAAAAATATTCCTGTGTGGGGGGGCTCGAGCCCCCCCACACGCCCCGGGGACCGCCACCTCCCCAGGGCACTAAAAATGCTAGTTTGGGGGTCTGTTACGGACCCCCGAGCCCCGGGGACCACCACCTCCCCGGGGCTGTGCAATTGGATGGGAGGGGGGCCGCGCGGCCCCCCTCCTGGAGCCAGTGATGGCCCTGGGGACCGCCAACCCCAGGGCCGGCTGCTGCAGTGTCCCGGGGTGCCCACCCCCGGGACACTGCTGTTTGCAATGACAGGGCGGGAGTCTCACCTCTCTGCAACGCAGCTCTGTGGCTTACTGGAGGTACCTGGTGGTCTAGTTGGACCCCAGGGACCCTCAGGATTCAAGGGGACTTTATCCCCCAACTTAAAACGCGCCACGGGGCACGTTTGCACAGTTGTGAAGGGAGGGGGCGGGGCCTGAGGTGACATGTGTGCAAACACGACCTGTGGCGCGTTTTAAGTTGGGGAATTAATTTCCCTTCAATCCTGAGGGCCCCTGGGGGCCAACTAGCCCACCAGGTACCTCCAGTGAGCGCCACATGCCTGCGTTGCAGAGAGGTGGTCCAGGCCACGCCCCTTTTTATACCTCTCTGCAACGCAGCTCTGTGGCGCTTACTGGAGGTACCTGGTGTGCTAGTTGGACCCCAGGGACCCTCAAGATTCAAGGGGACTTAATTCCCCAACTTAAAACGCACCACGGGGCGCGTTTGCACAGTGGTGAAGGGAGGGGGCGGGGCCTGAGGTGACATGTTTGCAAACACGCCCTGTGGCGTGTTTTAATGCAGTCCAGCCATCGCCCTGTCACTACCCATGCACTACTCCGATCAACCAGCGAGCACCATGTACTTATGCAATCACTCCGCCAAAACCGAAGCACTTATAAATTCACCGTGCACTCTCCTTGCATTACTCTAATCATCCAGTCAGTACCCATGCACTCATGCAATGACCCATGCACTAACTCATGCACTGCTACAATACCCTGAGCACGACTGATGCAGTCCCGCCATCACCCTGTCACTACCCATGCACTCCTCCAATCACCCAGCGAGCACCATGTACTTATCCAATCACTCCGCCAAAACACAAGCACTTATAAATTCACCATACACTCTCCTTGCAGTACTCTAATCATCCAGTCACTACCCATGTACTCATGCAATGACGCAGGCACTAACACATGCACTGCTACAATCCCCTGAGGACTACTGATGCAGTCCAGCCATCTCCTTGTGACTACCCATGCACTCCTCTAATCACCCAACCAGTAACCTGTCCTTATCCAATCACTCCGCCAAAACACAAGCGTTTATAAATTCACCATCCACTCTCCTTGCAGTACTCTAATCATCTAGTCAGTACCCATGTACTCATCCAATGAGCCAGGCACTAACTCATGCACTGCTACAATACTCTGAGCACTACTGATGCAGTCCAGCCATCGCCCTGTCACTACCCATGCACTCCTCCTATCACCCAGCGAGCACCATGTACTTATCCAATCACTCCGCCAAAACCCAAGCACTAATAAATTCACCATGCACTCTCCTTGCATTACTCTAATCATCCAGCCAGTACCCATGCACTCATGCAATGACCCATGCACTAACTCATGCACTGCTACAATACCCTGAGCACTACTGATGCAGTCCAGCCATCGCCCTGTCACTACCCATGCACTCCTCCTATCACCCAGCGAGCACCATGTACTTATCCAATCACTCCGCCAAAACCCAAGCACTTATAAATTCACCATGCACTCTCCTTGCATTACTCTAATCATCCAGTCAGTACCCATGCACTCATGCAACGATCCATGCACTAACTCATGCACTGCTACAATACCCTGAGCACTACTTATGCAGTCCAGACATCGCCCTGTCACTACCCATGCACTCCTCCAATCACCCAGCGAGCACCATGTACTTATCCAATCACTCCACCAAAACACAAGCACTTATAAATTCACCATGCACTCTCCTTGCAGTACTCTAATCATCCAGTCACTACCCATGTACTCATGCAATGACCCAGGCACCAACACATCCACTGCTACAATCCCCTGAGCACTACTGATGCAGCCCAGCCATCTCTTTGCCACTACCCATGCACTCCTCTAATCACCCAACCAGTAACATGTCCTTATCCAATCACTCTGCCAAAACATAAGCGTTTATAAATTCACCATCCACTCTCCTTGCAGTACTCTAATCATCCAGTCAGTACCCATGTACTCATCCAATGACCCAGGCACTAACTCATGCACTGCTACAATACTCTGAGCACTACTGAGGCAGTCCAGCCATCGCCCTGTCACTACCCATGCACTCCTCCTATCACCCAGCGAGCACCATGTACTTATCCAATCACTCTGCCAAAACTCAAGCACTTATAAATTCACCATGCACTCTCCTTGCATTACTCTAATCATCCAGTCAGTACCCATGCACTCATGCAATGACCCATGCACTAACTCATGCACTGCTACAATACCATGAGCAGTACTGATGCAGTCCAGCCATCGCCCTGACACTACCCATGCACTCCTCCTATCACCCAGCGAGCACCATGTACTTATCCAATCACTCCGCCAAAACCCAAGCACTTATAAATTCACCATGCACTCTCCTTGCATTACTCTAATCATCCAGTCAGTACCCATGCACTCATGCAATGACCCATGCACTTACTCATGCACTGCTACAATACCCTGAGCACTACTGATGCAGTCCAGCCATCTCCCTGTCACTACCCATGCACTCCTCCAATCACCCAGCGAGCACCATGTACTTATCCAATCACTCCGCCAAAACACAAGCACTTATAAATTCACCATGCACTCTCCTTGCAGTGCTCTAATCATCCAGTCAGTACCCATGCACTCATGCAATGACCCATGCACTAACTCATGCACTGCTACAATACCCTGAGCACTACTGATGCAGCCCAGGCATCTCTTTGTCACTACCCATGCACTCCTCCAATCACCCAACCAGTTCCATGTCCTTATCCAATCACTCCGCCAAAACACAAGCGTTTATAAATTCACCATCCACTCTCCTTGCAGTACTCTAATCATCCAGTCAGTACCCATGTACTCATCCAATGACCCAGGCACTAACTCATGGCAAATACAGAGGAGGTCATGCTAATCACAGGGGTACCCCAACGCATAGTGTTCCCTAGTGTATGTAGGTGTTTTCACTGTATTCTAAGTGTCTTTTAGCATAGCACTGGCTCTAGGGCCGGTTAGTCAGAGTCAGTTACCACCAGTACCCGTCAGCAAAAGTTGGGGGCACAGGAGGACTTTCTGCTCCTCTGTTGGTTCTTTCTGCACATCTCTTGCTTCTTCTTGCACTTTTCTTCGTCTTTCTGGACTTCTGTTGCCTCTTTCTGCATGTCTTGCTTCTTTGTACGCTTGTCTTCCTCTTTCTTCACATGTCCTACCTTTGTAGGCATAGTTAGAAATTAGCATTTAAAAAACCTTTGAAATTCACTAAAAAAAACATAGTTTTCAGTTGACTGGCCATGTCTGAACTGGGGTGGTGGAGTGAGCTAAAGAATGATGATGGATTAAACCCAGATCAGTTGACTGGGGGTGAGTGTTTGATTTGCTCTAACGCTCCGTCCATCATCCCCTTTGGTATCGCTTTGTTCGCCCTTAGTTGGCAGGGTATGCCCAGACGTGGGTCCCTTGCTCACTTTGCCACTGGATTCAAGATAGCCTGGCTGATGAGGGTTTTGAACCCGAAACCGGTCCCAGGATGCTTGTTTCCGGTCCAGGGAAGACATGGCTTGGCAGTTCGGGCTGGACTGTTCCCATGAGGCACAGGGTCAGACTGATTTGCATATGGCCATGTCTGAACTGGGGTGGTGGAGTGAGCTAAAGAATGATGATGGATTAAACCCAGATCAGTTGACTGGGGGTGAGTGTTTGATTTGCTCTAACGCTCCGTCCATCATCCCCTTTGGTATCGCTTTGTTCGCCCTTAGTTGGCAGGGTATGCCCAGACGTGGGTCCCTTGCTCACTTTGCCACTGGATTCAAGATAGCCTGGCTGATGAGTGTTTTGAACCCGAAACCGGTCCCAGGATGCTTGTTTCCGGTCCAGGGAAGACATGGCTTGGCAGTTCGGGCTGGACTGTTCCCATGAGGCACAGGGTCAGACTGATTTGCATATGGCCATGTCTGAACTGGGGTGGTGGAGTGAGCTAAAGAATGATGATGGATTAAACCCAGATCAGTTGACTGGGGGTGAGTGTTTGATTTGCTCTAACGCTCCGTCCATCATCCCCTTTGGTATCGCTTTGTTCGCCCTTAGTTGGCAGGGTATGCCCAGACGTGGGTCCCTTGCTCACTTTGCCACTGGATTCAAGATAGCCTGGCTGATGAGGGTTTTGAACCCGAAACCGGTCCCAGGATGCTTGTTTCCGGTCCAGGGAAGACATGGCTTGGCAGTTCGGGCTGGACTGTTCCCATGAGGCACAGGGTCAGACTGATTTGCATATGGCCATGTCTGAACTGGGGTGGTGGGAGTGAGCTAAAGAATGATGATGGATTAAACCCAGATCAGTTGACTGGGGGTGAGTGTTTGATTTGCTCTAACGCTCCGTCCATCATCCCCTTTGGTATCGCTTTGTTCGCCCTTAGTTGGCAGGGTATGCCCAGACGTGGGTCCCTTGCTCACTTTGCCACTGGATTCAAGATAGCCTGGCTGATGAGGGTTTTGAACCCGAAACCGGTCCCAGGATGCTTGTTTCCGGTCCAGGGAAGACATGGCTTGGCAGTTCGGGCTGGACTGTTCCCATGAGGCACAGGGTCAGACTGATTTGCATATGGCCATGTCTGAACTGGGGTGGTGGAGTGAGCTAAAGAATGATGATGGATTAAACCCAGATCAGTTGACTGGGGGTGAGTGTTTGATTTGCTCTAACGCTCCGTCCATCATCCCCTTTGGTATCGCTTTGTTCGCCCTTAGTTGGCAGGGTATGCCCAGACGTGGGTCCCTTGCTCACTTTGCCACTGGATTCAAGATAGCCTGGCTGATGAGGGTTTTGAACCCGAAACCGGTCCCAGGATGCTTGTTTCTGGTCCAGGGAAGACATGGCTTGGCAGTTCGGGCTGGACTGTTCCCATGAGGCACAGGGTCAGACTGATTTGCATATGGCCATGTCTGAACTGGGGTGGTGGAGTGAGCTAAAGAATGATGATGGATTAAACCCAGATCAGTTGACTGGGGGTGAGTGTTTGATTTGCTCTAACGCTCCGTCCATCATCCCCTTTGGTATCGCTTTGTTCGCCCTTAGTTGGCAGGGTAGGCCCAGACGTGGGTCCCTTGCTCACTTTGCCACTGGATTCGAGATAGCCTGGCTGATGAGGGTTTTGAACCCGAAACCGGTCCCAGGATGCTTGTTTCCGGTCCAGGGAAGACATGGCTTGGTAGTTCGGGCTGGACTGTTCCCATGAGGCACAGGGTCAGACTGATTTGCATATGGCCATGTCTGAACTGGGGTGGTGGAGTGAGCTAAAGAATGATGATGGATTAAACCCAGATCAGTTGACTGGGGGTGAGTGTTTGATTTGCTCTAACGCTCCGTCCATCATCCCCTTTGGTATCGCTTTGTTCGCCCTTAGTTGGCAGGGTATGCCCAGACGTGGGTCCCTTGCTCACTTTGCCACTGGATTCAAGATAGCCTGGCTGATGAGGGTTTTGAACCCGAAACCGGTCCCAGGATGCTTGTTTCCGGTCCAGGGAAGACATGGCTTGGCAGTTTGGGCTGGACTGTTCCCATGAGGCACAGGGTCAGACTGATTTGCATATGGCCATGTCTGAACTGGGGTGGTGGAGTGAGCTAAAGAATGATGATGGATTAAACCCAGATCAGTTGACTGGGGGTGAGTGTTTGATTTGCTCTAACGCTCCGTCCATCATCCCCTTTGGTATCGCTTTGTTCGCCCTTAGTTGGCAGGGTATGCCCAGACGTGGGTCCCTTGCTCACTTTGCCACTGGATTCAAGATAGCCTGGCTGATGAGGGTTTTGAACCCGAAACCGGTCCCAGGATGCTTGTTTCTGGTCCAGGGAAGACATGGCTTGGCAGTTCGGGCTGGACTGTTCCCATGAGGCACAGGGTCAGACTGATTTGCATATGGCCATGTCTGAACTGGGGTGGTGGAGTGAGCTAAAGAATGATGATGGATTAAACCCAGATCAGTTGACTGGGGGTGAGTGTTTGATTTGCTCTAACGCTCCGTCCATCATCCCCTTTGGTATCGCTTTGTTCGCCCTTAGTTGGCAGGGTATGCCCAGACGTGGGTCCCTTGCTCACTTTGCCACTGGATTCAAGATAGCCTGTCTGATGAGGGTTTTGAACCCGAAACCGGTCCCAGGATGCTTGTTTCCGGTCCAGGGAAGACATGGCTTGGCAGTTCGGGCTGGACTGTTCCCATTAGGCACAGGGTCAGACTGATTTGCATATGGCCATGTCTGAACTGGGGTGGTGGAGTGAGCTAAAGAATGATGATGGATTAAACCCAGATCAGTTGACTGGGGGTGAGTGTTTGATTTGCTCTAACGCTCCGTCCATCATCCCCTTTGGTATCGCTTTATTCGCCCTTAGTTGGCAGGGTATGCCCAGACGTGGGTCCCTTGCTCACTTTGCCACTGGATTCAAGATAGCCTGGCTGATGAGGGTTTTGAACCCGAAACCGGTCCCAGGATGCTTGTTTCCGGTCCAGGGAAAACATGGCTTGGCAGTTCGGGCTGGACTGTTCCCATGAGGCACAGGGTAAGACTGATTTGCATATGGCCATGTCTGAACTGGGGTGGTGGAGTGAGCTAAAGAATGATGATGGATTAAACCCAGATCAGTTGACTGGGGGTGAGTGTTTGATTTGCTCTAACGCTCCGTCCATCATCCCCTTTGGTATCGCTTTGTTCGCCCTTAGTTGGCAGGGTATGCCCAGACGTGGGTCCCTTGCTCACTTTGCCACTGGATTCAAGATAGCCTGGCTGATGAGGGTTTTGAACCCGAAACCGGTCCCAGGATGCTTGTTTCTGGTCCAGGGAAGACATGGCTTGGCAGTTCGGGCTGGACTGTTCCCATGAGGCACAGGGTCAGACTGATTTGCATATGGCCATGTCTGAACTGGGGTGGTGGAGTGAGCTAAAGAATGATGATGGATTAAACCCAGATCAGTTGACTGGGGGTGAGTGTTTGATTTGCTCTAACGCTCCGTCCATCATCCCCTTTGGTATCGCTCCTCCAATCACCCAGCGAGCACCATGTACTTATCCAATCACTCCGCCAAAACACAAGCACATATAAATTCACCATGCAATCTCCTTGCAGTGCTCTAATCATCCAGTCACTACCCACGTACTCATGCAATGATGCAGGCACTAACACATGCACTGCTACAATCCCCTAAGGACTACTGATGCAGTCCAGCCATCTCCTTGTCACTACCCATGCACTCCTCCAATCACCCAACCAGTTCCATGTCCTTATCCAATCACTCCGCCAAAACACAAGCGTTTATAAATTCACCATCCACTCTCCTTGCAGTACTCTAATCATCCAGTCAGTACCCATGTACTCATCCAATGACTCAGGCACTAACTCATGGCAAATACAGAGGAGGTCATGCTAATCACAGGGGTACCCCAACGCATAGTGTTCCCTAGTGTATGTAGGTGTTTTCACTGTATTCTAAGTGTCTTTTAGCATAGCACTGGCTCTAGGGCCGGTTAGTCAGAGTCAGTTACCACCAGTACCCGTCAGCAAAAAGTTGGGGGCACAGGAGGACTTTCTGCTCCTCTGTTGGTTCTTTCTGCACATCTCTTGCTTCTTCTTGCACTTTTCTTCGTCTTTCTGGACTTCTGTTGCCTCTTTCTGCATGTCTTGCTTCTTTGTACGCTTGTCTTCCTCTTTCTTCACATGTCCTACCTTTGTAGGCATAGTTAGAAATTAGCATTTAAAAAACCTTTGAAATTCACAAAAAAAAACATAGGTTTCAGGGACGTTATAGTTAGAAATTAGCATTTAAAAAACCTTAGAAATTCACTGAAAAAACCACAGGTTTCAGGGAGGTTATAGTTAGTTGGACATTTCACTCGTACAAAACCAGAGAAATTCCCCCGTTATAGTTAGTTCAGCTAACTATAACTCGCGCCCCCGCAATGCACTGCTGATGACGTCACCTATTACATCATTCATGACATGGTCAGTGACATCACTGATGACATCACTGATGACATCTCAAATGACATCACTGATGACATCACTGATGACATCATCCACGTGAAAATCTGATGCACCTCCTCACACTCTAATATAACCTTTGATACACCCACTGTAAAATACAGACTACCATTTTCGAACCCATTGACACACCAATACCAGTTACTACATGCGCACTCACTGATTCCTAGGTCTACACACACATCCACTCATTCACCCATACAATCACTCATGCATGCAGTCACTCATCAATACAACACTATCATATGCACTCATACACCTATACAGACACTCACACACCGCCACTCATCCATGGAGTTACTCACACACCTAGTCAGTCATGCAAATAATCAATCACACTCCCATTTACTCACCTATACAGATACTAACGCATACCTACTCTCTTATATAATCACTGATACAAGTACACACTCATCCATACAGCCACTCTCACAATCACTGACTCTCATGTATAGTCATTTATACTCCAACTCTCACATACAGCCTTTTCCCTATGTAGTTACTTGGACATGTACCACTGAGACATCCATTCACTCACCAACACACCCATACACACACTCACCCGCCCATACAGCTGTTTTCACATGCACTCTTGAACCCATACACCCAGTGAATCAGCCACTCACACATCTATGCACAGAGTCACACACCTCACACCCACCCACACACACACTCAGTCTCCCATACAAATTCTCAAGCAACCAATCAACAACCGATATACACACTCATGTAGCTACTCACCAACCCATGCATTCAGTAAGACACATTTAATCACTCACTTATACAGTCAGTCACGCACCTACTAAATCATCCATCCAGACACTTATACACCCACTCATTCTTCAATACACCTTGGCATATATATAAAACATATTTAAACTTTACAGAAACACACAGTGACTGTATGATGTCATTAGTGATGTCATCAGTGATGTCATTTGAGATGTCATCAGTGATGTCATCAGTGATGTCACTGACCATGTCATGAATGATGTAATATGTGACGTCATCAGCAGTGCATTGCGGTGGCGCGAGTTATAGTTAGCTGAACTAACTATAACAGGGGAATTTCTCTGGTTTTGTACAAGTGAAATGTCCAACTAACTATAACCTCCCTGAAACCTGTGGTTTTTTCAGTGAATTTCTAAGGTTTTTTAAATGCTAATTTCTAACTATAACGTCCCTAAAACCTATGGTTTTTTCAGTGAATTTCAAAGGTTTTTTAAATGGTAATTTCTAACTATAACGTCCCTGAAACCTATGGTTTTTTCAATGAATTTTATAAATATATATATATATATATTACCTACTGACGGTCGCCAGTAGGTAGTTATAGTTCAGACACTGTTTCTATTCAAAAAGCGTTTATTCTTTTGCCAATATCTTTGGCGCCGTTTGACGAATCTACGTGAAATTTTCCAAACTAATGACCAGCTCAGGTCAGCTCCTATCTTGAAAGTTTGAGGGATATTCGTCAAGCGGGGGCCGAGAAAAAAGGGGGGTCCACAGTGCATTTTCCCCATGTTAATTTCCATAGGAATTTTGGAACAGGCTACAGCCCGAACTGCTGAACGGAATTACAAGAAATTTAGCAAAAAGGTAGCTCTTGCTTCAGAAGGCGACCTTTTTTTTAAATGACGTAAATCCGTTCAGTAGTTCCTGAGATATTAAAAAAATAGAAATATCGATATCTGAGCACCGAGGAGGATTCGCAAACCCTCCCGAGCACGAGCGTCACTCTGATTGACTGCCAACACTCCAAACCAGGAAGTGTTGGCAGCCATCTTGTGACTCGGTTTTACCGAGTCACAAGACAGTAAAATAAAGGTTAAAAAACAAGAAAAGTAGGCAGGGTACAAACACCCTGACCCCCTAAGCCTGGAAAAAAAGCATTTTTTTTTTTTTTTTAAATTGGCTGAATTTGCGCTGGGTGTGCGAATCCGGCCGACAAAATAAAAAAAAAACGTTTGTTTCAAGCCCCCGGGTGGGCCAGGTCCCGGGGGCAATTCATAATTATGGTGTGGGGGCCCCACAGCCCCAGGGACCACCACCTCCCCAGGGCTTTGTTTATCATATGCTGGGGGCACGCAGCCCCGGGGACCGCCACCTCCCCAGGCCTTCTTTTTAAACAATGGGGTTGTGGTGCTCCTGCCCCCCCACGCTGCCCCAGGGACGCCACCTCCCCAGAGCATTCGTAATTATGTGTGGGGGGGCCTCGCAAACCCCCCCAATCACTGGGGACCGCCACCTCCCCGGGGCTTACATTTAAATAGATAAGTGTGGGGGGGCTCCTGCCCCTCCCCACACTGCCTCGGGGACCACCACCTCCCTGGGGCATTTTTAAATAAAGAGCGGGGGTCCGTTGCGGACCCCCAGGCCCCGGGGACCACCATCTCCCCGGGGCTTTAAACAGTTGGGAGGGGGGCCACATGGCCCCCCTCCTGGAGCCCTCGATGGCCCTGGGGACTGCCACCCTCCTGCAATGTCCCGGGATGCCCACCCCCACGACATTGCCGTTTGCTATGGCAGGGCAGGAGCAGGGTTCCCGCCCTGCCATAGCAAACACTGCTTTGCTTCTTGGAAGCGGAAGTAGGAAACCTGCTCTCGCTTCCAAGAAGCAAAGCAGAATTGCTTTTGGGCAAGGGGAGCTGCATGTCAGCAGCTCCCCTTGCCCAAAAGCAATGCCGGCTCCTGCAGTAGGCGGGGAGCCGGCAGGGACTGTGGGGGCATTGGGGCTCCCCCCATGGTCCCCAACTTGAGGGCCAGCCCTGGGAGAGGGGGTCCCCGGGGCCAGAAGTGGCCCAGGGGAGTGGGACAGGGGAGGGGGGCCATGCGGCCCTCCTCCCTAATTAAAAAAAATGAATGGCCAGGCCCCAGGGGATGGGGTCCCTTGGGCCGAAATTGGCCTGGGGAGGGGAGCCGCGCGGCCCCCCTCCTTATATAAAATAATTTAAAAAATGGCCAAGCCCCGGGGGATGGGGTCCCCGGGGCCAATAGTGGCCCAGGGAAGGGGGGCCACGCAGCCCCCCTTCCCTATAAGTATTAAAACAATAAAGGAGGAACTGCCCCGGGGGATGGGGTCCCCGGGGCCAAAATCAACCAAGGGAGGGGGCCACGCAGCCCTGTTCCCGTTTTTTTTTTTTTTTTTTTTTTAAATGGGTCAGTTCCTGGGGGAAGCGGTCCCCAGGGCCCCAAAAATATTAAAAGAAGTGGGGCCACACAGCCCCCCTTCTAACAAAAAAAAAAACGGCATCTAGCTGCAGGCCCCGTCCACTCCCTGCACCACTCTACAAACGCGCCTCCTGGCGCATTCTAAGTTGGGGGATTAAGTCCCCTTGAATACTAAGGGTGCCTGGGGACCAAATCGCCCACCAGGAACCTCCAGTAAGCCCCAAACAGCTGGATTGCTGAGAGGTGGCCTGAGGCCAAGCCCCTTTTTACACCACTCTGCAAACACGCCTCTTGGCGCATTGCTGGTGGGGCGATGAGGTCCTATTGTGTCCTGAGGACCACAGGACTAAAGTGGACTTCATCCCCCGAGCAGCAGTGTGCCAGGAGGCACGTTTGCAGAGTGGTGTAAAAAGGGGGCGTGGCCTCTGGCCACTCTCAGCAATCCAGCTGTTTGGGGCTTACTGGAGGTTCCTGGTGGGCTAGTTGGTCCCCAGGGACCCTCAGGATTCAAGGGGACTTAATCCCCCAACCCAGATCGCGCCAGGAGGTGCGTTTGCAGAGTGGTGGAGAAAGGGGGCTTGGCCTGCTACCAACTCTCAGCAATCCCACTGTGTGGGGCTTACTGGAGGTAACAGGTAGGCTAGTTGGCCCCTAAGGACCCCCAGCAGTGAAGGGGACTTTAATCCCTATCCAAGAGCACGCCAGGGAGCGCATTTGCAGAGTGGTGGGGGAAGGGGGTGTGGCCTGCTATGAGAACTTAGCAATGCTGCTGTGTGGGACTTACTGTAGGTAATAGGAGGGGTAGTTGGCCCCCAAGGTTGTCCTTGGGGGCCAACTACCCCTTCTGTTACCTCCACTAAGTCCAACACAGTGGGATTGCTAAGAGGTCTTCGGAGGCCAAAACCCCCCTTTCTCCATCGCTCTGTAAACGCACCTCCTGGGACAATACTGGTTGGGGGATGAAGTCCACTTTACTCCTGAGGGACTTTGGGGGCCAAGAAGCCCTCCTGGTACCTCCTGTAAGTCCTACGCAGCGGAATTCCTGAGTGCTGGTTGGAGGCCCAGCCGCCTTTCTCCACCACTCTGCAAACATGACTAGCAGTTAAAGAAGCATTTGTAATTTAATAGGTCTCGCATTTGCAAGAGTTAGAGCTATTGCCGTTGTAAATGTAAAAGTTTTTTACTAATGTTTTTTGGAGCGGAGTGGATGTACGTTGTGTATAGTGGAATTATGTGGTATGTTGTGCAGTGAAATTATGTGGATAGAAAGTATGTGGTATTTACTGTATAGGAATTATGTAGAGTGGGATTATGTGTTATGGAGAGCAATTATGTGGTATGGTAGTCTGTGTTGTGGAGTGGTAACCTCAGGTTTAGTCTACCTTGTTTCTATAGAAGCCAAACTATGAACTCAATGAGCCAAAAAAAGAAGGAATCACTGAGGAGCACTTTTGGACCTAATCAGAGGTATGAGCAGGGCCACTGGAATTTTGCAACTGTTTGGCTGCACCAAATTTCGCAAAAATATACTACATTTTCCGCATTAGCTACATAATCCATCATGTGCTGCCTAATCTGCAGATTTGAACAGAAAAAGCATTGTTTCTAGGTCAAACGGCTCAAACGTTACCAAAAATGCAGCGACAAGTGTTACAGCGTGGTGGAAGGTCCTTTGTAAACCTAGAATGGTCACATGTTACTTATTGCTAAATGTGGGTGTTAAATTGGTACTAATGGTGTGCAAGCCACTCTTGCTTCATTCTGCGCCTCTCTTGCCTCTTTCTGCATTTCTGTTGCTTCTTTCTGTACCTCTTTCGCCTCTTTCTGCACCTCTGTTGCCTCTTTCTGCACCTCACTTGCTTTTTTGTGCACCCCTCTTGCCTCTTTCTGCACCTCTCTGGCTTCTTTCTGCACCCCTCTTCCCTCTTTCTGCACCACTCTTGCCTCTTTTTGCACCTCTGTTGCATCTTTCTGCACTACTCTTGCTTCTTTCTGTACCTCTTTTGCTTCTTTCTGTACCACTTGTGCCTCTTGCTGCACACCTATTCTGTCTTTCTGCACTCCTCTCACCTCTTTCTGCACCCCTGTTCCTTCTTTCTGCTTTTCTTTTGTTTCTTTCTGCACCTCTCTTGCTTCTTTCTGCACCCCTCTCGCCACTTTCTCCACCCCTGTTCCCCCTTTTTGCATCTCTGTTGCTTCTTTCTGCACTTCTCTTGCCTCTTTTTCCACCCCTCATCCCTCTTTCTGCACCTCTGTGCCTTCTTTCTGCAACGCTTGTTCCTCTTTCAGTACCCTTCTTCCCTGTTTCTGCTCCCCTCTTGCCTCGTTCTGCACCTCTGTTCCTTCTTGCTGCACTTCTTTTGTTTCTTTCTGCAACTTTCTTGCTTCTTTCTGCACCCCTCTTGCCTCTATCTCCTACCCTCTTCTCTCTTTCTGCACCTCTGTTGCTTCTTTCTGCTCCTCTCTTGCCCCTTTCTGCACCCCTCTTTCCTCTTTCTGCACCTCTGTTGCTTCTTTCTGCACTTCTCTTGCTCTCTGTTGCTTCCTTCTGAACTTCTCTTGCTTTTTTCTGCAATCCTCGTGTACTTTCTGCACACCGTTTTCCCTCTTTCTGCACCTTTCTTACCTCTCTCTGCACCTATATTCCTTCTTTGTGCACTTCTCTTGTTTCTTTCTACAGCTCTCTTGCTCCTTTCTACACCCCTTTGCCTCTCTCTACACCCCTCTTCCCTCTTTCTGCACCCCTCTTGCCTCTTTATGCACCCCTGTTGCCTCTTTTGGCACCTCTGTTCTTTTTTTCTGCACTTCTTTTGTTTCTTTCTGCACATCTCTTGCTTCTTTCTGCACCCCTCGTGTCTCTTTCCTCACCCCTCTTCCCTCTTTTTTCACCTCTGTTCCTTCTTTCTGCACTTCTTTTGTTTCTTTCTGCACCATTCTTCAATTTTTTGCATCCCTCTTGCCTCTATCTGCAATTCTCTTGTCATTTTCTGCACCTCTCTTGCCTCTTTCTGTACCTCTCTTGCCTCAGTCTGCCCACCTGTTCCATCTTTCTGCACCCCTTTTGCCTGTTTCTGCAGTTCTCTTGCCTCCTTCTACACCTCTGTTGGTTTTTTTGCACTGCTCTTGCTTCTTTCTGCACCTCTCTCACAAATTTCTGCACCCTTCTTGCCTCTTTCTGCACCCCTCTTTCCTGTTTCTGCACCTCTGTTTCTTCTTTCTGCACCTCTCTTGCAAATTTCTGCACCCCTCGTGCCTTTGTGTGCACCACTCTTGCCTCTTTCTGCACCTCTGTTGGTTCTTTCTGTACTTCTCTTGCCTCTGTGTGCATCCCTGCTCCCTCTTTGTGCACCTCTTTTGCCTGTTTCTGCAACTCTCTTGCCTCTTTCTACACTTTTCTTGCTCTTTCTGCACCTTTGCTGCCTCTTTCTGAACTTCTCTTGCCTCTTTCTGCACCTCTGTTGCTTCTTTGTGCACTTCTCTTGCCTCTTTCTGCACCGCTCTTCCCTCTTTCTGCACCTCTGTTGCTTCTTTCTGTACTTCTCTTGCCTCTGTGTGCATCCCTGTTTCCTCTTTCTGCACCTCTTTTGCCTGTTTCTGCAACTTTCTTGCCTCTGTCTACACATTTCTAGTCTCTTTCTGCACCTCTGCTGCCTCTTTCTGAACTTCTCTTGCCTCTTTCTGCACCTCTGTTGCTTCTTTGTGCACTTCTCTTGCCTCTTTCTGTACCCCTCTTCCCTCTTTCTGCACGTCTGTTGCTCCTTTTCGTACTTCTCTTGCTTCTTTCTGCACCTCTCTTGCTTCTTTCTGCACATCTCTAGCCTCTTTCTGCACACACAGGGATAATTTTAAACTGACATCAGGCTCAGCAGTGCACACATGCAAGTGCAGAAAAGGGCTGCTGGCCTCTAAACTGCCATGTCCTATTATATGCTAGGGACTTAGAGGTAGTTTTAATCCCCCTGCCCTATTAAGTACTAGGCAAACACAAGGAGATGATGGACAGAGCGCTGAAGCTTTTTAAACACTCACCCCCAGTCACAGATATGGGTTGAATCCATCATCATTCTTTAGCTCACTTCGCCACTCCAGTTCAGACACAGCTATATGCAAATCAGTCTTGACCCTGTGCCTCATGGGAACAGTCCAGCCCGAATTGCCAAGCTATGTCTTCCCTGGACTGGAAACAAGCATCCTGGGACCGGTTTTGGGATAACAGCCCTCATCAGCCAGGCTAGCTTGAATCCAGTGGCAAAGTGAGCAAAGGACCCAAGTCTGGGCATACCCTGCCAACATAGGGCGAACAAAGCAAACACAAGGAGATGATGGACAGAGCGCTGAAACTTTTCAGACACTCACCCCCAGTCACAGATCTGGGTTGAATCCATCATCATTCTTTAGCTCACTTCGCCACCCCAGTTCAGACACAGCTATATGCAAATCAGTCTTGACCCTATGCCTCTTGGGAAAGGTCAAGCCCGAATTGCCAAGCCATGTCTTCCCTGGACCGGAAACAAGCATCCTGGGACCAGTTTCGGGCTAACAGCCCTCATCAGCCAGGCTAGCTTCAATACAGTGGCAAAGTGAGCACGGGACCCACGTCTGGGCATACACTGCCAACTTAGGGCGAACAAAGCAAACACAAGGAGATGATGGACGGAGCGCTAAAGCTTTTCAGACACTCACCCCCAGTCACAGATCTGGGTTGAATCCATCATCATTCTTTAGCTCACTTTGCCACCCCAGTTCAGACACAGCTATATGCAAATCAGTCTTGACCCTGTGCCTCATGGGACTACTCCAGCCCAAATTGCCAAGCCATGTCTTCCCTGGACCGAAAACAAGCATCCTGGGACCGATTTCGGGCCAACAGCCCTCATCAGCCAGGCTAGCTTGAATCCAGTGGCAAAGTTAGCAAGGGACCCACGTCTGGGCATACCCTGCCAACTTAGGGGCGAACAAAGCAAACACAAGGAGATGATGTACGGAGCGCTGAAACTTTTCAGACACTCACCCCCAGTCACAGATCTGGGTTGACTCCATCATCATTCTTTAGCTCACTTCGCCACCCCAGTTCAGACACAGCTATATGCAAATCAGTCTACACCCTGTGCCTCATGGGAACAGTCCAGCCCGAATTGCCAAGCCATGTCTTCCCTGGACCGGAACCAAGTATCCTGGGACCGGTTTCGGGCTAACAGCCCTCATCAGACAGGCTAGCTTGAATCCAGTGGCAAAGTGAGCAAGGGACCCTCGTCTGGGCATACCCTGCCAACATAGGGCTAACAAAGCAAACACAAGGAGATGATGGACGGAGCGCTGAAACTTTTCAGACACTCACCCCCAGTCACAGATCTGGGTTGAATCCATCATCATTCTTTAGCTCACTTCGCCACCCCAGTTGAGACACAGCTATATGCAAATCAGTCTTGACCCTGTGCCTCATGGGAACAGTCCAGCCCGAATTGCCAAGCCATGTCTTCCCTGGACCAAAAACAAGCATCCTGGGACCGGTTTCGGGCTATCAGCCCTCATCAGCCAGGCTAGCTTGAATCCAGTGGCAAAGTGAGCAAAGGTCCCACATCTGGGCATACCTGCCAACTTAGGGAAAAAAGCAAACACAAGGAGATGATGGACGGAGCGCTGAAACTTTTCAGACACTCACCCCCAGTCACAGATCTGGGTTGAATCCATCATCATTATTTAGCTCACTTCGCCACTCCATTTCAGACACAGCTATATGCAAATTGAGTCTTGACCCTGTGCCTCATGGGAACAGTCCAGCCCGAATTGCCAAGCCATGTCTTCCCTGGACCGAAAACAAGCATCCTGGCACCTGTTTCGGGCTAACAGCCCTCATCAGCCAGGCTAGCTTGAATTCAGTGGCAAAGTTAGCAAGGGACCCACGTCTGGGCATACCCTGCCAACTTAGGGCGAACAAAGCAAATACAAGGAGATGATGGACGGAGCGCTGAAACTTTTCAGACACTCACCCCCAGTCACAGATCTGGGTTGAATCCATCATCATTCTTTAGCTCACATTGCCACCCCAGTTCAGACACAGCTATATGCAAATCAGTCTTGACCCTGTGCCTCATGGGAACAGTCCAGCCGAATTGTCAAGCCATGTCTTCCCTGGACTGGAAACAAGCATCCTGGGACCGGTTTCGGGCTAACAGCCCTCATCAGCCAGGCTAGCTTTAATCCAGTAGCAAAGTGAGCAAGGGACCCACGTCTGGGCATACCCTGCCAACATAGGGCGAACAAAGCAAACACAAGGAGATGATGGACGGAGCTCTGAAACTTTTCAGACACTCACCCCCAGTCACAGATCTGGGTTGAATCCATCATCATTCTTTAGCTCACTTCGCCACCCCAGTTCAGACACAGCTATATTCAAATCAGTCTTGACCCTGTGCCTCATGGGAACAGTCCAGCCCACATTGCCAAGCCATGTCTTCCCTGGACCGGAAACAAGCATCCTGGGACCAGTTTCGGGCTAACAGCCCTCATCAGCCAGGCTCGCTTGAATCCAGTGGCAAAGTGAGCAAGGGACCCACGTCTGGGCATACCCTGCCAACTTAGGGCGAACAAAGCAAACACAAGGAGAAGATGGACGGAGCGCTGAAACTTTTCAGACACTCACCCCCAGTCACAGATCTGGGTTGAATCCATCATCATTCTTTAGCTCACTTCGCCACCCCAGTTCAGACACAGCTATATGCAAATCAGTCTTGACCCTGTGTCTCATGGGACTAGTCCAGCCCAAATTGCCAAGCCATGTCTTCCCTGGACCGAAAACAAGCATCCTGGGATAGATTTTGGACCAACAGCCCTCATCAGCCAGGCTAGCTTGAATCCAGTGGCAAAGTTAGCAAGGGACCCACGTCTGGGCATACCCTGCCAACTTAGGGAAAACAAAGCAAACACAAGGAGATGATTGACGGAGTGCTGAAACTTTTCAGAAACTCACCCCCAGTCACAGATCTGGGTTGAATCCATCATCATTCTTTAGCTCACTTCGCCACCCCAGTTGAGACACAGCTATATGCAAATCAGTCTTGACCCTGTGCCTCATGGGAACAGTCCAGCCCGAATTGCCAAGCCATGTCTTCCCTGGACCGAAAACAAGCATCCTGGCACCTGTTTCGGGCTAACAGCCCTCATCAGCCAGGCTAGCTTGAATTCAGTGGCAAAGTTAGCAAGGGACCCACGTCTGGGCATACCCTGCCAACTTAGGGCGAACAAAGCAAATACAAGGAGATGATGGACGGAGCGCTGAAACTTTTCAGACACTCACCCCCAGTCACAGATCTGGGTTGAATCCATCATCATTCTTTAGCTCACATTGCCACCCCAGTTCAGACACAGCTATATGCAAATCAGTCTTGACCCTGTGCCTCATGGGAACAGTCCAGCCGAATTGTCAAGCCATGTCTTCCCTGGACTGGAAACAAGCATCCTGGGACCGGTTTCGGGCTAACAGCCCTCATCAGCCAGGCTAGCTTTAATCCAGTAGCAAAGTGAGCAAGGGACCCACGTCTGGGCATACCCTGCCAACATAGGGCGAACAAAGCAAACACAAGGAGATGATGGACGGAGCGCTGAAACTTTTCAGACACTCACCCCCAGTCACAGATCTGGGTTGAATCCATCATCATTCTTTAGCTCACTTCGCCACCCCAGTTCAGACACAGCTATATTCAAATCAGTCTTGACCCTGTGCCTCATGGGAACAGTCCAGCCCACATTGCCAAGCCATGTCTTCCCTGGACCGGAAACAAGCATCCTGGGACCAGTTTCGGGCTAACAGCCCTCATCAGCCAGGCTCGCTTGAATCCAGTGGCAAAGTGAGCAAGGGACCCACGTCTGGGCATACCCTGCCAACTTAGGGCGAACAAAGCAAACACAAGGAGAAGATGGACGGAGCGCTGAAACTTTTCAGACACTCACCACCAGTCACAGATCTGGGTTGAATCCATCATCATTCTTTAGCTCACTTCTCCACCCCAGTTCAGACACAGCTATATGCAAATCAGTCTTGACCCTGTGTCTCATGGGACTAGTCCAGCCCAAATTGCCAAGCCATGTCTTCCCTGGACCGAAAACAAGCATCCTGGGATAGATTTTGGACCAACAGCCCTCATCAGCCAGGCTAGCTTGAATCCAGTGGCAAAGTTAGCAAGGGACCCACGTCTGGGCATACCCTGCCAACTTAGGGAAAACAAAGCAAACACAAGGAGATGATTGACGGAGTGCTGAAACTTTTCAGACACTCACCCCCAGTCACAGATCTGGGTTGAATCCATCATCATTCTTTAGCTCACTTCGCCACCCCAGTTGAGACACAGCTATATGCAAATCAGTCTTGACCCTGTGCCTCATGGGAACAGTCCAGCCCGAATTGCCAAGCCATGTCTTCCCTGGACCAAAAACAAGCATCCTGGGATCGGTTTCGGGCTATCAGCCCTCATCAGCCAGGCAAGCTTGAATCCAGTGGCAAAGTGAGCAAGGGACCCACATCTGGGCATACCCTGCCAACTTAGGGAAAACAAAGCAAACACAAGGAGATGATTGACGGAGTGCTGAAACTTTTCAGACACTCACCCCCAGTCACAGATCTGGGTTGAATCCATCATCATTCTTTAGCTCACTTCGCCACCCCAGTTGAGACACAGCTATATGCAAATCAGTCTTGACCCTGTGCCTCATGGGAACAGTCCAGCCCGAATTGCCAAGCCATGTCTTCCCTGGACTGGAAACAAGCATCCTGGGACCGGTTTCGGGCTAACAGCCCTCATCAGCCAGGCTAGCTTTAATCCAGTGGCAAAGTGAGCAAGGGACCCACGTCTGGGCATACCCTGCCAACATAGGGCGAACAAAGCAAACACAAGGAGATGATGGACGGAGCGCTGAAACTTTTCAGACACTCACCCCCAGTCACAGATCTGGGTTGAATCCATCATCATTCTTTAGCTCACTTTGCCACCCCAGTTCAGACACAGCTATATGCAAATCAGTCTTGACCCTGTGCCTCATGGGAACAGTCCAGCCGAATTGCCAAGCCATGTCTTCCCTGGACTGGAAACAAGCATCCTGGGACCGGTTTTGGGCTAACAGCCCTCATCAGCCAGGCGAGCTTTAATCCAGTGGCAAAGTGAGCAAGGGACCCACGTCTGGGCATACCCTGCCAACATAGGGCGAACAAAGCAAACACAAGGAGATGATGGACGGAGCGCTGAAACTTTTCAGACACTCACCCCCAGTCACAGATCTGGGTTGAATCCATCATCATTCTTTAGCTCACTTCGCCACCCCAGTTGAGACACAGCTATATGCAAATCAGTCTTGACCCTGTGCCTCATGGGAACAGTCCAGCCCGAATTGCCAAGCCATGTCTTCCCTGGACCAAAAACAAGCATCCTGGGACCGGTTTCGGGCTATCAGCCCTCATCAGCCAGGCTAGCTTGAATCCAGTGGCAAAGTGAGCAAAGGTCCCACATCTGGGCATACCTGCCAACTTAGGGAAAAAAGCAAACACAAGGAGATGATGGACGGAGCGCTGAAACTTTTCAGACACTCACCCCCAGTCACAGATCTGGGTTGAATCCATCATCATTATTTAGCTCACTTCGCCACTCCATTTCAGACACAGCTATATGCAAATTGAGTCTTGACCCTGTGCCTCATGGGAACAGTCCAGCCCTAATTGCCAAGCCATGTCTTCCCTGGACCGAAAACAAGCATCCTGGCACCTGTTTCGGGCTAACAGCCCTCATCAGCCAGGCTAGCTTAAATTCAGTGGCAAAGTTAGCAAGGGACCCACGTCTGGGCATACCCTGCCAACTTAGGGGCGAACAAAGCAAATACAAGGAGATGATGGACGGAGCGCTGAAACTTTTCAGACACTCACCCCCAGTCACAGATCTGGGTTGAATCCATCATCATTCTTTAGCTCACATTGCCACCCCAGTTCAGACACAGCTATATGCAAATCAGTCTTGACCCTGTGCCTCATGGGAACAGTCCAGCCGAATTGTCAAGCCATGTCTTCCCTGGACTGGAAACAAGCATCCTGGGACCGGTTTCGGGCTAACAGCCCTCATCAGCCAGGCTAGCTTTAATCCAGTAGCAAAGTGAGCAAGGGACCCACGTCTGGGCATACCCTGCCAACATAGGGCGAACAAAGCAAACACAAGGAGATGGTGGACGGAGCGCTGAAACTTTTCAGACACTCACCCCCAGTCACAGATCTGGGTTGAATCCATCATCATTCTTTAGCTCACTTCGCCACCCCAGTTCAGACACAGCTATATTCAAATCAGTCTTGACCCTGTGCCTCATGGGAACAGTCCAGCCCACATTGCCAAGCCATGTCTTCCCTGGACCGGAAACAAGCATCCTGGGACCAGTTTCGGGCTAACAGCCCTCATCAGCCAGGCTCGCTTGAATCCAGTGGCAAAGTGAGCAAGGGACCCACGTCTGGGCATACCCTGCCAACTTAGGGCGAACAAAGCAAACACAAGGAGAAGATGGACGGAGCGCTGAAACTTTTCAGACACTCACCCCCAGTCACAGATCTGGGTTGAATCCATCATCATTCTTTAGCTCACTTCACCACCCCAGTTCAGACACAGCTATATGCAAATCAGTCTTGACCCTGTGTCTCATGGGACTAGTCCAGCCCAAATTGCCAAGCCATGTCTTCCTGGACCGAAAACAAGCATCCTGGGACAGATTTTGGACCAACAGCCCTCATCAGCCAGGCTAGCTTGAATCCAGTGGCAAAGTTAGCAAGGGACCCACGTCTGGGCATACCCTGCCAACTTAGGGAAAACAAAGCAAACACAAGGAGATGATTGACGGAGTGCTGAAACTTTTCAGACACTCACCCCCAGTCACAGATCTGGGTTGAATCCATCATCATTCTTTAGCTCACTTCGCCACCCCAGTTGAGACACAGCTATATGCAAATCAGTCTTGACCCTGTGCCTCATGGGAACAGTCCAGCCCGAATTGCCAAGCCATGTCTTCCCTGGACCAAAAACAAGCATCCTGGGATCGGTTTCGGGCTATCAGCCCTCATCAGCCAGGCTAGCTTTAATCCAGTGGCAAAGTGAGCAAGGGACCCACGTCTGGGCATACCCTGCCAACATAGGGCGAACAAAGCAAACACAAGGAGATGATGGACGGAGCGCTGAAACTTTTCAGACACTCACCCCCAGTCACAGATCTGGGTTGAATCCATCATCATTCTTTAGCTCACTTTGCCACCCCAGTTCAGACACAGCTATATGCAAATCAGTCTTGACCCTGTGCCTCATGGGAACAGTCCAGCCGAATTGCCAAGCCATGTCTTCCCTGGACTGGAAACAAGCATCCTGGGACCGATTTTGGGCTAACAGCCCTCATCAGCCAGGCGAGCTTTAATCCAGTGGCAAAGTGAGCAAGGGACCCACGTCTGGGCATACCCTGCCAACATAGGGCGAACAAAGCAAACACAAGGAGATGATGGACGGAGCGCTGAAACTTTTCAGACACTCACCCCCAGTCACAGATCTGGGTTGAATCCATCATCATTCTTTAGCTCACTTTGCCACCCCAGTTCAGACACAGCTATATGCAAATCAGTCTTGACCCTGTGCCTCATGGGAACAGTCCAGCCCGAATTACCAAGCCATGTCTTCCCTGGACCGAAAACAACCATCCTGAGACCGGTTTCGGGTTATCAGCCCTCATCAGCCAGGCTAGCTTGAATCCAGTGGCAAAGTGAGCAAGGGACCCACATCTGGGCATACCCTGCCAACTTAGGGCGAACAAAGCAAAAACAAGGAGATGATTGACGGAGTGCTGAAACTTTTCAGACACTCACCCCCAGTCACAGATCTGGGTTGAATCCATCATCATTCTTTAGCTCACTTCGCCACCCCAGTTCAGACACAGCTATATGCAAATTCAGTCTTGACCCTGTGCCTCATAGGAGCAGTCCAGCCCGAATTGCCAAGCCATGTCTTCCCTGGACCGGAAACAAGCATCCTGGGACTGGTTTCGGGCTAACAGCCCTCATCAGCCAGGCTAGCTTTAATCCAGTGGCAAAGTGAGCAAGGGACCCACGTCTGGGCATACCCTGCCAACATAGGGCGAACAAAGCAAACACAAGGAGATGATGGACAGAGCGCTGAAACTTTTCAGACACTCACCCCCAGTCACAGATCTGGGTTGAATCCATCATCATTATTTAGCTCACTTTGCCACCCCAGTTCAGACACAGCTATATGCAAATCAGTCTTGACCCTGTGCTCATGGGAACAGTCCAGCCCAAATTGCCAAGCCATGTCTTCCCTGGACCAAAAACAAGCATCCTGGGACCGGTTTTGGACTAACAGCTCTCATCAGCCAGACTAGCTTGAATCCAGTGGCAAAGTGAGCAAGGGACCCACATCTGGGCATACCCTGCCAACTTAGGGCGAACAAAGCAAAAACAAGGAGATGATGGACGGAGTGCTGAAACTTTTCAGACACTCACCCCCAGTCACAGATCTGGGTTGAATCCATCATCATTCTTTAGCTCACTGTGCCACCCCAGTTCAGACACAGCTATATGCAAATTGAGTCTTGACCCTGTGCCTCATGGGAACAGTCCAGCCCGAACTGCCAAGCCATGTCTTCCCTGGACCGAAAACAAGCATCCTGGGACCTGTTTCGGGCTAACAGCCCTCATCAGCCAGGCTAGCTTGAATCCAGTGGCAAAGTTAGCAAGGGACCCACGCCTGGGCATACCCTGCCAACTTAGGGCGAACAAAGCAAATACAAGGAGATGATGGACGGAGCGCTGAAACTTTTCAGACACTCACCCCCAGTCACAGATCTGGGTTGACTCCATCATCATTCTTTAGCTCACTTCGCCACCCCAGTTCAGACACAGCTATATTCAAATCAGTCTTGACCCTGTGCCTCATGGGAACAGTCCAGCCCACATTGCCAAGCCATGTCTTCCCTGGACCGGAAACAAGCATCCTGGGACCAGTTTCGGGCTAACAGCCCTCATCAGCCAGGCTCGCTTGAATCCAGTGGCAAAGTGAGCAAGGGACCCTCGTCTGGGCATACCCTGCCAACTTAGGGCAAACAAAGCAAACACAAGGAGAAGATGGACGGAGCGCTGAAACTTTTCAGACACTCACCACCAGTCACAGATCTGGGTTGAATCCATCATCATTCTTTAGCTCACTTCGCCACCCCAGTTCAGACACAGCTATATGCAAATCAGTCTTGACCCTGTGTCTCATGGGACTAGTCCAGCCCAAATTGCCAAGCCATGTCTTCCCTGGACCGAAAACAAGCATCCTGGGATAGATTTTGGACCAACAGCCCTCATCAGCCAGGCTAGCTTGAATCCAGTGGCAAAGTTAGCAAGGGACCCACGTCTGGGCATACCCTGCCAACTTAGGGAAAACAAAGCAAACACAAGGAGATGATTGACGGAGTGCTGAAACTTTTCAGACACTCACCCCCAGTCACAGATCTGGGTTGAATCCATCATCATTCTTTAGCTCACTTCGCCACCCCAGTTGAGACACAGCTATATGCAAATCAGTCTTGACCCTGTGCCTCATGGGAACAGTCCAGCCCGAATTGCCAAGCCATGTCTTCCCTGGACCAAAAACAAGCATCCTGGGATCGGTTTCGGGCTATCAGCCCTCATCAGCCAGGCAAGCTTGAATCCAGTGGCAAAGTGAGCAAGGGACCCACATCTGGGCATACCCTGCCAACTTAGGGAAAACAAAGCAAACACAAGGAGATGATTGACGGAGTGCTGAAACTTTTCAGACACTCACCCCCAGTCACAGATCTGGGTTGAATCCATCATCATTCTTTAGCTCACTTCGCCACCCCAGTTGAGACACAGCTATATGCAAATCAGTCTTGACCCTGTGCCTCATGGGAACAGTCCAGCCCGAATTGCCAAGCCATGTCTTCCCTGGACTGGAAACAAGCATCCTGGGACCGGTTTCGGGCTAACAGCCCTCATCAGCCAGGCTAGCTTTAATCCAGTGGCAAAGTGAGCAAGGGACCCACGTCTGGGCATACCCTGCCAACATAGGGCGAACAAAGCAAACACAAGGAGATGATGGACGGAGCGCTGAAACTTTTCAGACACTCACCCCCAGTCACAGATCTGGGTTGAATCCATCATCATTCTTTAGCTCACTTTGCCACCCCAGTTCAGACACAGCTATATGCAAATCAGTCTTGACCCTGTGCCTCATGGGAACAGTCCAGCCGAACTGCCAAGCCATGTCTTCCCTGGACTGGAAACAAGCATCCTGGGACCGGTTTTGGGCTAACAGCCCTCATCAGCCAGGCGAGCTTTAATCCAGTGGCAAAGTGAGCAAGGGACCCATGTCTGGGCATACCCTGCCAACATAGGGCGAACAAAGCAAACACAAGGAGATGATGGACGGAGCGCTGAAACTTTTCAGACACTCACCCCCAGTCACAGATCTGGGTTGAATCCATCATCATTCTTTAGCTCACTTCGCCACCCCAGTTGAGACACAGCTATATGCAAATCAGTCTTGACCCTGTGCCTCATGGGAACAGTCCAGCCCGAATTGCCAAGCCATGTCTTCCCTGGACCAAAAACAAGCATCCTGGGACCGGTTTCGGGCTATCAGCCCTCATCAGCCAGGCTAGCTTGAATCCAGTGGCAAAGTGAGCAAAGGTCCCACATCTGGGCATACCTGCCAACTTAGGGAAAAAAGCAAACACAAGGAGATGATGGACGGAGCGCTGAAACTTTTCAGACACTCACCCCCAGTCACAGATCTGGGTTGAATCCATCATCATTATTTAGCTCACTTCGCCACTCCATTTCAGACATAGCTATATGCAAATTGAGTCTTGACCCTGTGCCTCATGGGAACAGTCCAGCCCGAATTGCCAAGCCATGTCTTCCCTGGACCGAAAACAAGCATCCTGGCACCTGTTTCGGGCTAACAGCCCTCATCAGCCAGGCTAGCTTAAATTCAGTGGCAAAGTTAGCAAGGGACCCACGTCTGGGCATACCCTGCCAACTTAGGGCGAACAAAGCAAATACAAGGAGATGATGGACGGAGCGCTGAAACTTTTCAGACACTCACCCCCAGTCACAGATCTGGGTTGAATCCATCATCATTCTTTAGCTCACATTGCCACCCCAGTTCAGACACAGCTATATGCAAATCAGTCTTGACCCTGTGCCTCATGGGAACAGTCCAGCCGAATTGTCAAGCCATGTCTTCCCTGGACTGGAAACAAGCATCCTGGGACCGGTTTCGGGCTAACAGCCCTCATCAGCCAGGCTAGCTTTAATCCAGTAGCAAAGTGAGCAAGGGACCCACGTCTGGGCATACCCTGCCAACATAGGGCGAACAAAGCAAAAACAAGGAGATGGTGGACGGAGCGCTGAAACTTTTCAGACACTCACCCCCAGTCACAGATCTGGGTTGAATCCATCATCATTCTTTAGCTCACTTCGCCACCCCAGTTCAGACACAGCTATATTCAAATCAGTCTTGACCCTGTGCCTCATGGGAACAGTCCAGCCCACATTGCCAAGCCATGTCTTCCCTGGACCGGAAACAAGCATCCTGGGACCAGTTTCGGGCTAACAGCCCTCATCAGCCAGGCTCGCTTGAATCCAGTGGCAAAGTGAGCAAGGGACCCACGTCTGGGCATACCCTGCCAACTTAGGGCGAACAAAGCAAACACAAGGAGAAGATGGACGGAGCGCTGAAACTTTTCAGACACTCACCCCCAGTCACAGATCTGGGTTGAATCCATCATCATTCTTTAGCTCACTTCACCACCCCAGTTCAGACACAGCTATATGCAAATCAGTCTTGACCCTGTGTCTCATGGGACTAGTCCAGCCCAAATTGCCAAGCCATGTCTTCCCTGGACCGAAAACAAGCATCCTGGGACAGATTTTGGACCAACAGCCCTCATCAGCCAGGCTAGCTTGAATCCAGTGGCAAAGTTAGCAAGGGACCCACGTCTGGGCATACCCTGCCAACTTAGGGAAAACAAAGCAAACACAAGGAGATGATTGACGGAGTGCTGAAACTTTTCAGACACTCACCCCCAGTCACAGATCTGGGTTGAATCCATCATCATTCTTTAGCTGACTTCGCCACCCCAGTTGAGACACAGCTATATGCAAATCAGTCTTGACCCTGTGCCTCATGGGAACAGTCCAGCCCGAATTGCCAAGCCATGTCTTCCCTGGACCAAAAACAAGCATCCTGGGATCGGTTTCGGGCTATCAGCCCTCATCAGCCAGGCTAGCTTTAATCCAGTGGCAAAGTGAGCAAGGGACCCACGTCTGGGCATACCCTGCCAACATAGGGCGAACAAAGCAAACACAAGGAGATGATGGACGGAGCGCTGAAACTTTTCAGACACTCACCCCCAGTCACAGATCTGGGTTGAATCCATCATCATTCTTTAGCTCACTTTGCCACCCCAGTTCAGACACAGCTATATGCAAATCAGTCTTGACCCTGTGCCTCATGGGAACAGTCCAGCCGAATTGCCAAGCCATGTCTTCCCTGGACTGGAAACAAGCATCCTGGGACCGATTTTGGGCTAACAGCCCTCATCAGCCAGGCGAGCTTTAATCCAGTGGCAAAGTGAGCAAGGGACCCACGTCTGGGCATACCCTGCCAACATAGGGCGAACAAAGCAAACACAAGGAGATGATGGACGGAGCGCTGAAACTTTTCAGACACTCACCCCCAGTCACAGATCTGGGTTGAATCCATCATCATTCTTTAGCTCACTTTGCCACCCCAGTTCAGACACAGCTATATGCAAATCAGTCTTGACCCTGTGCCTCATGGGAACAGTCCAGCCTGAATTACCAAGCCATGTCTTCCCTGGACCGAAAACAACCATCCTGAGACCGGTTTCGGGTTATCAGCCCTCATCAGCCAGGCTAGCTTGAATCCAGTGGCAAAGTGAGCAAGGGACCCACATCTGGGCATACCCTGCCAACTTAGGGCGAACAAAGCAAAAACAAGGAGATGATTGACGGAGTGCTGAAACTTTTCAGACACTCACCCCCAGTCACAGATCTGGGTTGAATCCATCATCATTCTTTAGCTCACTTCGCCACCCCAGTTCAGACACAGCTATATGCAAATTCAGTCTTGACCCTGTGCCTCATAGGAGCAGTCCAGCCCGAATTGCCAAGCCATGTCTTCCCTGGACCGGAAACAAGCATCCTGGGACTGGTTTCGGGCTAACAGCCCTCATCAGCCAGGCTAGCTTTAATCCAGTGGCAAAGTGAGCAAGGGACCCACGTCTGGGCATACCCTGCCAACATAGGGCGAACAAAGCAAACACAAGGAGATGATGGACAGAGCGCTGAAACTTTTCAGACACTCACCCCCAGTCACAGATCTGGGTTGAATCCATCATCATTATTTAGCTCACTTTGCCACCCCAGTTCAGACACAGCTATATGCAAATCAGTCTTGACCCTGTGCTCATGGGAACAGTCCAGCCCAAATTGCCAAGCCATGTCTTCCCTGGACCAAAAACAAGCATCCTGGGACCGGTTTTGGACTAACAGCTCTCATCAGCCAGACTAGCTTGAATCCAGTGGCAAAGTGAGCAAGGGACCCACATCTGGGCATACCCTGCCAACTTAGGGCGAACAAAGCAAAAACAAGGAGATGATGGACGGAGTGCTGAAACTTTTCAGACACTCACCCCCAGTCACAGATCTGGGTTGAATCCATCATCATTCTTTAGCTCACTGTGCCACCCCAGTTCAGACACAGCTATATGCAAATTGAGTCTTGACCCTGTGCCTCATGGGAACAGTCCAGCCCGAATTGCCAAGCCATGTCTTCCCTGGACCGAAAACAAGCATCCTGGGACCTGTTTCGGGCTAACAGCCCTCATCAGCCAGGCTAGCTTGAATCCAGTGGCAAAGTTAGCAAGGGACCCACGCCTGGGCATACCCTGCCAACTTAGGGCGAACAAAGCAAATACAAGGAGATGATGGACGGAGCGCTGAAACTTTTCAGACACTCACCCCCAGTCACAGATCTGGGTTGAATCCATCATGATTCTTTAGCTCACTTTGCCACCCCAGTTCAGACACAGCTATATGCCAATCAGTCTTGACCCTGTGCCTCATGGGAACAGTCCAGCCTAACTGCCAAGCCATGTCTTCCCTGGACTGGAAACAAGCATCCTGGGACCGGTTTTGGGCTAACAGCCCTCATCAGCCAGGCTAGCTTGAATCCAGTGGCAAAGTTAGCAAGGGACCCACGTCTGGGCATACCCTGCCAACTTAGGGCGAACAAAGCAAAAACAAGGAGATGATTGACGGAGTGCTGAAACTTTTCAGACACTCACCCCCAGTCACAGATCTGGGTTGAATCCATCATCATTATTTAGCTCACTTCGCCACCCCAGTTCAGACACAGCTATATGCAAATTGAGTCTTGACCCTGTGCCTCATGGGAACAGTCCAGCCCGAACTGCCAAGCCATTTCTTCCCTGGACCAAAAACAAGCATCCTGGGATCGGTTTCGGGCTATCAGCCCTCATCAGCCAGGCTAGCTTGAATCCAGTGGCAAAGTGAGCAAGGGTCCCACGTCTGGGCATACCCTGCCAACTTAGGGCGAACAAAGCAAATACAAGGAGACGATGGACGGAGCGCTGAAACTTTTCAGACTTTCACCCCAGTCACAGATCTGGGTTGAATCTATCATCATTCTTTAGCTCACTTCGACACCCCAGTTGAGACACAGCTATATGCAAATCAGTCTTGACCTTGTGCCTCATGGGAACAGTCCAGCCCGAATTGCCAAGCCATGTCTTACCTGGACCGGAAACAAGCATTCTGGGACCGGTTTCGGGCTAACAGCCCTCATCAGCCAGGCTAGCTTGAATCCAGTGGCAAAGTTAGCAAGGGGCCCACGTCTGGGCATACCCTGCCAACTTAGGGCGAACAAAGCAAAAACAAGGAGATGATTGATGGAGTGCTGAAACATTTCAGACACTCACCCCCAGTCACAGATCTGGGTTGAATCCATCATCATTCTTTAGCTCACTTCGCTACCCCAGTTCAGACACAGCTATATGCAAATCAGTCTTGACCCTGTGCCTCATGGGAACAGTCCAGCCGAACTGCCAAGCCATGTCTTCCCTGGACTGGAAACAAGCATCCTGGGACCGGTTTCGGGCTAACAGCCCTCATCAGCCAGGCTAGCTTTAATCCAGTGGCAAAGTTAGCAAGGGACCCACGTCTGGGCATACCCTGCCAACTTAGGGCGAACAAAGCAAAAACAAGGAGATGATTGATGGAGTGCTGAAACCTTTCAGACACTCACCCCCAGTCACAGATCTGGGTTGAATCCATCATCATTCTTTAGCTCACTTCGCCACCCAGTTCAGACATAGCTATATGCAAATTGAGTCTTGACTCTGTGCCTCATGGGAACAGTCCAGCCCGAATTGCCAAGCAATGTCTTCCCTGGACCGAAAACAAGATTCCTGGGACCTGTTTCGGGCTAACAGCCCTCATCAGCCAGGCTAGCTTGAATCCAGTGGCAAAGTGAGCAAGGGTCCCACGTCTGGGCATACCCTGCCAACTTAGGGCGAACAAAGCAAATACAAGGAGATGATGGACGGAGCGCTGAAACTTTTCAGACACTCACCCCAGTCACAGATCTGGGTTGAATCTATCATCATTCTTTAGCTCACTTCGCTACCCCAGTTCAGACACAGCTATATGCAAATTGAGTCTTGACCCTGTGCCTCATGGGAACAGTCCAGCCCGAATTGCCAAGCCATGTCTTCCCTGGACCGAAAACAAGCATCCTGGGACCTGTTTCGGGCTAACAGCCCTCATCAGCCAGGCTAGCTTGAATCCAGTGGCAAAGTTAGCAAGGGACCCACGCCTGGGCATACCCTGCCAACTTAGGGCGAACAAAGCAAATACAAGGAGATGATGGACGGAGCGCTGAAACTTTTCAGACACTCACCCCCAGTCACAGATCTGGGTTGAATCCATCATGATTCTTTAGCTCACTTTGCCACCCCAGTTCAGACACAGCTATATGCCAATCAGTCTTGACCCTGTGCCTCATGGGAACAGTCCAGCCGAATTGCCAAGCCATGTCTTCCCTGGACTGGAAACAAGCATCCTGGGACCGGTTTTGGGCTAACAGCCCTCATCAGCCAGGCTAGCTTGAATCCAGTGGCAAAGTTAGCAAGGGACCCACGTCTGGGCATACCCTGCCAACTTAGGGCGAACAAAGCAAAAACAAGGAGATGATTGACGGAGTGCTGAAACTTTTCAGACACTCACCCCCAGTCACAGATCTGGGTTGAATCCATCATCATTATTTAGCTCACTTCGCCACCCCAGTTCAGACACAGCTATATGCAAATTGAGTCTTGACCCTGTGCCTCATGGGAACAGTCCAGCCCGAATTGCCAAGCCATTTCTTCCCTGGACCAAAAACAAGCATCCTGGGATCGGTTTCGGGCTATCAGCCCTCATCAGCCAGGCTAGCTTGAATCCAGTGGCAAAGTGAGCAAGGGTCCCACGTCTGGGCATACCCTGCCAACTTAGGGCGAACAAAGCAAATACAAGGAGACGATGGACGGAGCGCTGAAACTTTTCAGACTTTCACCCCAGTCACAGATCTGGGTTGAATCTATCATCATTCTTTAGCTCACTTCGACACCCCAGTTGAGACACAGCTATATGCAAATCAGTCTTGACCTTGTGCCTCATGGGAACAGTCCAGCCCGAATTGCCAAGCCATGTCTTACCTGGACCGGAAACAAGCATTCTGGGACCGGTTTCGGGCTAACAGCCCTCATCAGCCAGGCTAGCTTGAATCCAGTGGCAAAGTTAGCAAGGGCCCACGTCTGGGCATACCCTGCCAACTTAGGGCGAACAAAGCAAAAACAAGGAGATGATTGATGGAGTGCTGAAACATTTCAGACACTCACCCCCAGTCACAGATCTGGGTTGAATCCATCATCATTCTTTAGCTCACTTCGCTACCCCAGTTCAGACACAGCTATATGCAAATCAGTCTTGACCCTGTGCCTCATGGGAACAGTCCAGCCGAATTGCCAAGCCATGTCTTCCCTGGACTGGAAACAAGCATCCTGGGACCGGTTTCGGGCTAACAGCCCTCATCAGCCAGGCTAGCTTTAATCCAGTGGCAAAGTTAGCAAGGGACCCACGTCTGGGCATACCCTGCCAACTTAGGGCGAACAAAGCAAAAACAAGGAGATGATTGATGGAGTGCTGAAACCTTTCAGACACTCACCCCCAGTCACAGATCTGGGTTGAATCCATCATCATTCTTTAGCTCACTTCGCCACCCCAGTTCAGACATAGCTATATGCAAATTGAGTCTTGACTCTGTGCCTCATGGGAACAGTCCAGCCCGAATTGCCAAGCCATGTCTTCCCTGGACCGAAAACAAGATTCCTGGGACCTGTTTCGGGCTAACAGCCCTCATCAGCCAGGCTAGCTTGAATCCAGTGGCAAAGTGAGCAAGGGTCCCACGTCTGGGCATACCCTGCCAACTTAGGGCGAACAAAGCAAATACAAGGAGATGATGGACGGAGCGCTGAAACTTTTCAGACACTCACCCCAGTCACAGATCTGGGTTGAATCTATCATCATTCTTTAGCTCACTTCGCTACCCCAGTTCAGACACAGCTATATGCAAATTCTGTTTTGACCCTGTGCCTCATGGGAACAGTCCAGCCCGAATTGCCAAGCCATGTCTTACCTGGACCGGAAACAAGCATCCTGGGACCGGTTTCGGGCTAACAGCCCTCATCAGCCAGGCTAGCTTGAATCCATTGGTAAAGTTAGCAAGGGACCCACGTCTGGGCATACCCTGCCAACTTAGGGCGAACAAAGCAAAAACAAGGAGATGATTGACGGAGTGCTGAAACTTTTCAGACACTCACCCCCAGTCACAGATCTGGGTTGAATCCATCATCATTCTTTAGCTCACTTTGCTACCCCAGTTCAGACACAGCTATATGCAAATTCAGTTTTGACCCTGTGCCTCATGGGAACAGTCCAGCCCGAATTGCCAAGCCATGTCTTCATTGGACTGAAAACAAGCATCCTGGGACCGGTTTCGGGCTAACAGCCCTCATCAGCCAGGCTAGCTTGAATCCAGTGGCAAAGTGAGCAAGGGTCCCACGTCTGGGCATACCCTGTCAACTTAGGGCGAACAAAGCAAACACAAGGAGATGATGGACGGAGCGCTGAAACTTTTCAGACACTCACCCCCAGTCACAGATCTGGGTTGAATCCATCACCATTCTTTAGCTCACTTCGCCACCCCAGTTCAGACACAGCTATATGCAAATCAGTCTTGACCCTGTGCCTCATGGGAACAGTCCAGCCCGAATTGCCAAGCCATGTCTTCCCTGGACCGAAAACAAGCATCCTGGGATCGGTTTCGGGCTAACAGCCCTTATCAGCCAGGCTAGCATGAATCCAGTGGCAAAGTGAGCAAGGGTCCCACGTCTGGGCATTCCCTGCCAACTTAGGGCGAACAAAGCAAACACAAGGAGATGATGGACGGAGCGCTGAAACTTTTCAGACACACACCCCCAGTCACAGATCTGGGTTGAATCCATCATCATTCTTTAGCTCACTTCGCCACCCCAGTTCAGACACAGCTATATGCAAATCAGTCTTGACCCTGTGCCTCATGGGAACAGTCCAGCCCGAACTGCCAAGCCATGTCTTCCCTGGACCGAAAACAAGCATCCTGGGACCGGTTTCGGGCTAACAGCCCTCATCAGCCAGGCTAGTTTGAATCCAGTGGCAAAGTTAGCAAGGGACCCTCGTCTGGGCATACCCTGCCAACATAGGGCGAACAAAGCAAACACAAGGAGATGATGGACGGAGCACTGAAACTTTTCAGACACTCACCCCCAGTCACAGATCTGGGTTGAATCCATCATCATTCTTTAGCTCACTTCGCCACCCCAGTTCAGACACAGCTATATGCAAATCAGTCTTGACCCGGTGCCTCATGGGAACAGTCCAGCCCGAACTGCCAAGCCATGTCTTCCCTGGACCGAAAACAAGCATCCTGGGACCGGATTTGGGCTAACAGCCCTCGTCAGCCAGGCTAGTTTGAATCCAGTGGCAAAGTTAGCAAGGGACCCTCGTCTGGGCATACCCTGCCAACTTAGGGCGAACAAAGCAAACACAAGGAGATGATGGACGGAGCGCTGAAACTTTTCAGACACACACCCCCAGTCACAGATCTGGGTTGAATCCATCATCATTCTTTAGCTCACTTCGCCACCCCAGTTCAGACACAGCTATATGCAAATCAGTCTTGACCCTGTGCCTCATGGGAACAGTCCAGCCCGAACTGCCAAGCCATGTCTTCCTGGACCGAAAACAAGCATCCTGGGACCGGTTTCGGGCTAACAGCCCTCATCAGCCAGGCTAGTTTGAATCCAGTGGCAAAGTTAGCAAGGGACCCTCGTCTGGGCATACCCTGCCAACATAGGGCGAACAAAACAAACACAAGGAGATGATGGACGGAGCGCTGAAACTTTTCACACACTCAACCCCAGTCACAGATCTGGGTTGAATCCATCATCATTCTTTAGCTCACTTTGCCACCCCAGTTCAGACATAGCTATATGCAAATCAGTCTTGACCCTGTGCCTCATGGGAACAGCCCAGCCCGAATTGCCAAGCCATGTCTTCCCTGGACCGAAAACAAGCATCCTGGGACCGGTTTCGGTTTCGGGCTAACAGCCTTCATCAGCCAGGCTAGCTTGAATCCAGTGGCAAAGTGAGCAAGGGACCCACGTCTGGGCATACCCTGCCAACATAGGGCGAACAAAGCAAACACAAGGAGATGTTGGACGGAGCGCTGAAACTTTTCAGACACTCACCCCCAGTCACAGATCTGGGTTGAATCCATTATCATTCTTTAGCTCACTTCGCCACCCCAGTTCAGACACAGCTGTATGCAAATCAGTCTTGACCCTGTGCCTCATGGGAACAGTCCAGCCCGAATTGCCAAGCCATGTCTTCCCTGGACCAAAAACTATCTTCCTGGGACCGGTTTCGGGCTATCAGCCCTCATCAGCCAGGCTACCTTGAATCCAGTGGCAAAGTGAGCAAGGGACCCACATCTGGGCATACCCTGCCAACTTAGGGCGAACAAAGCAAAAACAAGGAGATGATTGACGGAGTGCTGAAACTTTTCAGACACTCACCCCCTGTCACAGATCTGGGTTGAATCCATCATCATTCTTTAGCTCACTTTGCTACCCCAGTTCAGACACAGCTATATGCAAATTCAGTTTTGACCCTGTGCCTCATGGGAACAGTCCAGCCCGAATTGCCAAGCCATGTCTTCATTGGACTGAAAACAAGCATCCTGGGACCGGTTTCGGTCTAACAGCCCTCATCAGCCAGGCTAGCTTGAATCCAGTGGCAAAGTGAGCAAGGGTCCCACGTCTGGGCATTCCCTGCCAACTTAGGGCGAACAAAGCAAACACAAGGAGATGATGGACGGAGCGCTGAAACTTTTCAGACACACACCCCCAGTCACAGATCTGGGTTGAATCCATCATCATTCTTTAGCTCACTTCGCCACCCCAGTTCAGACACAGCTATATGCAAATCAGTCTTGACCCTGTGCCTCATGGGAACAGTCCAGCCCGAACTGCCAAGCCATGTCTTCCCTGGACCGAAAACAAGCATCCTGGGACCGGTTTCGGGCTAACAGCCCTCATCAGCCAGGCTAGTTTGAATCCAGTGGCAAAGTTAGCAAGGGACCCTCGTCTGGGCATACCCTGCCAACATAGGGCGAACAAAGCAAACACAAGGAGATGATGGACGGAGCACTGAAACTTTTCAGACACTCACCCCCAGTCACAGATCTGGGTTGAATCCATCATCATTCTTTAGCTCACTTCGCCACCCCAGTTCAGACACAGCTATATGCAAATCAGTCTTGACCCGGTGCCTCATGGGAACAGTCCAGCCCGAACTGCCAAGCCATGTCTTCCCTGGACCGAAAACAAGCATCCTGGGACCGGATTTGGGCTAACAGCCCTCGTCAGCCAGGCTAGTTTGAATCCAGTGGCAAAGTTAGCAAGGGACCCTCGTCTGGGCATACCCTGCCAACTTAGGGCGAACAAAGCAAACACAAGGAGATGATGGACGGAGCGCTGAAACTTTTCACACACACACCCCCAGTCACAGATCTGGGTTGAATCCATCATCATTCTTTAGCTCACTTCGCCACCCCAGTTCAGACACAGCTATATGCAAATCAGTCTTGACCCTGTGCCTCATGGGAACAGTCCAGCCCGAATTGCCAAGCCATGTCTTCCCTGGACCGAAAACAAGCATCCTGGGACCGGTTTCGGGCTAACAGCCCTCATCAGCCAGGCTAGTTTGAATCCAGTGGCAAAGTTAGCAAGGGACCCTCGTCTGGGCATACCCTGCCAACATAGGGCGAACAAAGCAAACACAAGGAGATGATGGACGGAGCGCTGAAACTTTTCACACACTCAACCCCAGTCACAGATCTGGGTTGAATCCATCATCATTCTTTAGCTCACTTTGCCACCCCAGTTCAGACATAGCTATATGCAAATCAGTCTTGACCCTGTGCCTCATGGGAACAGTCCAGCCCGAATTGCCAAGCCATGTCTTCCCTGGACCGAAAACAAGCATCCTGGGACCGGTTTCGGTTTCGGGCTAACAGCCCTCATCAGCCAGGCTAGCTTGAATCCAGTGGCAAAGTGAGCAAGGGACCCACGTCTGGGCATACCCTGCCAACATAGGGCGAACAAAGCAAACACAAGGAGATGTTGGACGGAGCGCTGAAACTTTTCAGACACTCACCCCCAGTCACAGATCTGGGTTGAATCCATTATCATTCTTTAGCTCACTTCGCCACCCCAGTTCAGACACAGCTATATGCAAATCAGTCTTGACCCTGTGCCTCATGGGAACAGTCCAGCCCGAATTGCCAAGCCATGTCTTCCCTGGACCAAAAACTATCTTCCTGGGACCGGTTTCGGGCTATCAGCCCTCATCAGCCAGGCTACCTTGAATCCAGTGGCAAAGTGAGCAAGGGACCCACATCTGGGCATACCCTGCCAACTTAGGGCGAACAAAGCAAAAACAAGGAGATGATTGACGGAGTGCTGAAACTTTTCAGACACTCACCCCAGTCACAGATCTGGGTTGAATCCATCATCATTCTTTAGCTCACTTCGCCACCCCAGTTCAGACACAGTTATATGCAAATCAGTTTTGACCCTGTGCCTCATGGGAACAGTCCAGCCCGATTTGCCAAGCCATGTCTTCCCTGGACCGAAAACAAGCATCCTGGGACCGGTTTCGGGCTAACAGCCCTCATCAGCCAGGATAGTTTGAATTCAGTGGCAAAGTTAGCAAGGGACCCTCGTCTGGGCATACCCTGCCAACATAGGGCGAACAAAGCAAACAAAAGGAGATGATGGACGTAGCACTGAAACTTTTCAGACACTCACCCCCAGTCACAGATCTGCGTTGAATCAATCATCAATCTTTAGCTCACTTCGCCACCCCAGTTCAGACACAGCTATATGCAAATCAGTCTTGACACTGAACAGTCCAGCCCGAATTGCCAAGCTATGTCTTCCCTGGACCGGAAACAAGCATCCTGGGACCGGTTATGGGCCAACAGCCCTCATCAGCCAGGTTAGCTTGAATCCAGTGGCAAAGTGAGCAAGGGACCCATGTCTGGGCATACCCTGCCAATTTAGGGCAAACAAAACAGACACAAGGAGATGATGGACGGAACGCTGAAACTTTTCAAACACTCAGCCATAGTAACAGATCTGGGTTGAATCCATAACCATTCTTTAGCTCACTTCACCACCCCAGTTCAGGCACAGCTATGTGCAAATCAGTCTTGACCCTGTGCCTCATGGGAACAGTCCAGCCCGAATTGCCAAGCCATGTCTTCCCTGGACCGGAAACAAGCATCCTGGAACCAGTTTTGGGCTAACAGCCCTCATCAGCCAGTATAGCTTGAATCCAGTGGCAAAGTGAGCAAGGGACCCACGTGTAGGCATACCCTGCCAATTTGGAGCGAACAAAGCAAACATAAGGAGATGATGGACGGAGCACTGAAACTTTTCAGACACTCACCCCCAGTCACAGATCTGGGTTGAATCCATCATCCTTCTTTAGCTCACATTGCCACACCAGTTCAGACACAGCTATATGTAAATAAGTCTTGACCCTGTGCCTCATGGGAACAGTCCAGCCCGAATTGCCAAGCCATGTCTTCCCTGGACCGAAATCAAGCATCCTGGGATGGGTTATGGGCCAACAGTCCTCATCATCCAGGCTAGCTTAAATCCAGTGGCAAAGTGAGCAAGGGACCCACGTGTGGGCATACCCTGCCAACTTAGGGCGAACAAAGCAAACACAAGGAGATGATGGACTGAGCGCTGAAACTTTTTAAACACTCACCCTCAGTCACAGATCTGGGTTGAATCCATCATCATTCTTTAGCTCACTTCGCCACCCCAGTTCAGACACAGCTATATGCAAATCAGTCTTGACCCTGTGCCTCATGGGAACAGTCCAGCCCGAATGGCCAAGCCATGTCTTCCCTGGACCGGAAACAAGCATCCTGGGACCGGTTTTGGATAACAGCCCTCATCAGCCAGGCTAGCTTGAATCCAGTGGCAAAGTGAGCAAGGGACCTACGTCTGGGCATACCGTGCCAACTTAGGGCGAACAAAGCAAACACAAGGAGATGATGGACGGAGCGCTGAAACGTTTCAGACACTCACCCCCAGTCACAGATCTGGGTTGAATCCATCATCATTCTTTAGCTCACTTCGCCACCTGAGTTCAGACACAGCTATATGCAAATCAGTCTTGACACTGTGCCTCATGGGAACAGTCCAGCCCGAATTGCCAAGCCATGTCTTCCCTTCACCGGAATCAAGCATCCTGGGACCGACTTCGGGCTAACAGTCCTCATCAGCCAGGCTAGCTTGAATCCAATGGCAAAGTGAGCAAGGGACCCACGTCTGGGCATACCCTGCCAACTTAGGGCGAACAAAGCAAACACAAGGAGATGATGGACGGAGCGCTGAAACTTTTCAGACACTCACCCCCAGTCACAGAACTGGGTTGAATCCATCATCATTCTTTAGCTCACTTCGCCACCCCAGTTCAGACACAGCTATATGCATATCAGTCTTGACCCTGCGCCTCATGGGTACAGTCCAGCCTGAATTGCCAACCCATGTCTTCCCTGGACCGGAAACAAGCATCCTGGTACCGGTTTCGGGCTAACAGCCCTCATTAGCCAGGGTAGCTTGAATCCAGTGGCAAAGTGAGAAAGGGACCCACGTCTGGGCATACCTTGCCAACTTAGGGCGAACAAAGCAAACACAAGGAGATGATGGACGGAGCGCTGAAACGTTTCAGACACTCACCCCCAGTCAAAGATCTGGGTTGAATGCATCATCATTCTTTAGCTCACTTCGCCACCTGAGTTCAGACACAGCTATATGCAAATCAGTCTTGACAGTGTGCCTCATGGGAACAGTGCAGCCCGAATTGCCAAGCCATGTCTTCCCTTCACCGGAATCAAGCATCCTGGGACCGACTTCGGGCTAACAGTCCTCATCAGCCAGGCTAGCTTGAATCCAATGGCAAAGTGAGCAAGGGACCCACGTCTGGGCATACCCTGCCAACTTAGGGCGAACAAAGCAAACACAAGGAGATGATGGACGGAGCGCTGAAACTTTTCAGACACTCACGCCCAGTCACAGAACTGGGTTGAATCCATCATCATTCTTTAGCTCACTTCGCCACCCCAGTTCAGACACAGCTATATGCATATCAGTCTTGACCCTGCGCCTCATGGGTACAGTCCAGCCTGAATTGCCAACCCATGTCTTCCCTGGACCGGAAACAAGAATCCTGGTACCGGTTTCGGCCTAACAGCCCTCATTAGCCAGGGTAGCTTGAATCCAGTGGCAAAGTGAGAAAGGGACCCACGTCTGGGCATACCTTGCCAACTTAGGGCGAACAAAGCAAACACAAGGAAATGAAGGTCAGAGCGCTGAAACTTTTCAGACACTCACCCTCAGTCACAGATCTGGGTTGAATCCATCATCATTCTTTAGCTCACTTCGCCACCCTAGTTCAGACACAGCTATATGCAAATTAATCTTGACCCTGTGACTCATGGGAACAGCCCAGCCCGAATTGCCAAGCCATGTCTTCCCTGGACCGGAAACAAGCATCCTGGGACCGGTTTCGGCCTAACAGCCCTCATCAGCCAGGCTATCTTGAATCCAGTGGCAAAATGAGCAAGGGAGCCACGTCTGGGCATACCCTGCCAACTTAGGGCAAACAAAGCAAACACAAGGAGATGATGGACGGAGCGCTGAAACTTTTCAGACACTCACCCCCAGTCACAGATCTGGGTTGAATCCATCATCATTCTTTAGCTCACTTCGCCACCCCAGTTCGGACACAGCTATATGCAAATCAGTCTTGACCCTGTGCCTCATGGGAACAGTCCAGCCCTAATTGCCAAGCCATGTCTTCCCTGGACTGGAAACAAGCATCCTGGGAACGGTTTTGGGCTAACAGCCCCCATCAGCCAGGCTAGCTTGAATCCAGTGGCAAAGTGAGCAAGGGACCCACATCTGGGCATACCCTGCCAACTTAAGGCGAACAAAGCAAACACAAGGAGATGATTGACGGAGTGCTGAAACTTTTCAGACACTCACCCCCAGTCACAGATCTGGGTTGAATCCATCATCATTCTTTAGCTCACTTCGCTACCCCAGTTCAGACACAGCTATATGCAAATTCAGTCTTGACCCTGTGCCTCATGGGAACAGTCCAGCCCGAACTGCCAAGCCATGTCTTCATTGGACTGGAAACAAGCATCCTGGGTCCTGTTTCGGGCTAACAGCCCTCATCAGCCAGGCTAGCTTGAATCCAGTGGCAAAGTGAGCAAGGGTCCCACGTCTGGGCATACCCTGCCAACTTAGGGCAAACAAAGCAAACACAAGGAGATGATGGACGGAGCGCTGAAACTTTTCAGACACTCACCCCAGTCACAGATCTGGGTTGAATCCATCACCATTCTTTAGCTCACTTTGCCACCCCAGTTCAGACACAGCTATATGCAAATCAGTCTTGACCCTGTGCCTCATGGGAACAGTCCAGCCCGAATTGCCAAGCCATGTCTTCCCTGGACCGAAAACAAGCATCCTGGGTCCGGTTTCGGGCTAACAGCCCTTATCAGCCAGGCTAGCATGAATCCAGTGGCAAAGTGAGCAAGGGTCCCACGTCTGGGCATTCCCTGCCAACTTAGGGCGAACAAAGCAAACACAAGGAGATGATGGACGGAGCGCTGAAACTTTTCAGACACACACCCCAAGTCACATATCTGGGTTGAATCCATCATCATTCTTTAGCTCACTTTGCCACCCCAGTTCAGACACAGCTATATGCAAATCAGTCTTGACCCTGTGCCTCATGGGAACAGTCCAGCCCGAACTGCCAAGCCATGTCTTCCTGGACCGAAAACAAGCATCCTGGGACCGGATTTGGGCTAACAGCCCTCATCAGCCAGGCTAGTTTGAATCCAGTGGCAAAGTTAGCAAGGGACCCACGTCTGGGCATACCCTGCCAACATAGGGTGAACAAAGCAAACACAAGGAGATGATGGACGGAGCACTGAAACTTTTCAGACACTCACCCCCAGTCACAGATCTGGGTTGAATCAATCATCAATCTTTAGCTCACTTCGCCACCCCAGTTCGGACACAGCTATATGCAAATCAGTCCTGACCCTGTGCCTCATGGGAACAGTCCAGCCCGAATTGCCAAGCCATGTCTTCCCTGGACCGGAAACAAGCATCCTGGGACCGGTTTTGGGCTAACAGCCCTCATCAGCCAGGCTAGCTTAAATCCAGTGGCAAAGTGAGCAAGAGACCCACGTGTAGGCATACCCTGCCAACTTAGGGCGAACAAAGCAAACACAAGGAGATGATGGACGGAGCGCTGAAACTTTTCACACACTCAACCCCAGTCACAGATCTGGGTTGAATCCATCATCATTCTTTAGCTCACTTTGCCACCCCAGTTCAGACATAGCTATATGCAAATCAGTCTTGACCCTGTGCCTCATGGGAACAGTCCAGCCAGAACTGCCAAGCCATGTCTTCCCTGGACCGAAAACAAGCATCCTGGGACCGGTTTCGGTTTCGGCTAACAGCCCTCATCAGCCAGGCTAGCTTGAATCCAGTGGCAAAGTGAGCAAGGGACCCACGTCTGGGCATACCCTGCCAACATAGGGCGAACAAAGCAAACACAAGGAGATGTTGGACGGAGCGCTGAAACTTTTCAGACACTCACCCCCAGTCACAGATCTGGGTTGAATCCATCATCATTCTTTAGCTCACTTTGCCACCCCAGTTCAGACACAGCTATATGCAAATCAGTCTTGACCCTGTGCCTCATGGGAACAGTCCAGCCCGAACTGCCAAGCCATGTCTTCCCTGGACCAGAAACTATCTTCCTGGGACCGGTTTCGGGCTATCAGCCCTCATCAGCCAGGCTACCTTGAATCCAGTGGCAAAGTGAGCAAGGGACCCACGTCTGGGCATACCCTGCCAACTTAGGGCGAACAAAGCAAACACAAGGAGATGATGGACGGAGTGCTGAAACTTTTCAGACACTCACCCCAGTCACAGATCTGGGTTGAATCCATCATCATTCTTTAGCTCACTTCGCCACCCCAGTTCAGACACAGCTATATGCAAATCAGTCTTGACCCTGTGCCTCATGGGAACAGTCCAGCCTGATTTGCCAAGCCATGTCTTCCCTGGACCGAAAACAAGCATCCTGGGACCAGTTTCGGGCTAACAGCCCTCATCAGCCAGGCAAGTTTGAATTCAGTGGCAAAGTTAGCAAGGGACCCTCGTCTGGGCATACCCTGCCAACATAGGGCGAACAAAGCAAACACAAGGAAATGATGGACGTAGCACTGAAACTTTTCAGACACTCACCCCCAGTCACAGATCTGGGTTGAATCAATCATCAATCTTTAGCTCACTTCGCCACCCCAGTTCAGACACAGCTATATGCAAATCAGTCTTGACCCTGTGCCTCATGGGAACAGTCCAGCCCGAATTGCCAAGCTATGTCTTCCCTGGACCGGAAACAAGCATCCTGGGACCGGTTATGGGCCAACAGCCCTCATCAGCCAGGTTAGCTTGAATCCAGTGGCAAAGTGAGCAAGGGACCCACGTCTGGGCATACCCTGCCAACTTAGGGCAAACAAAACAGACACAAGGAGATGATGGACGGAGCGCTGAAACTTTTCAAACACTCAGCCATAGTAACAGATCTGGGTTGAATCCATAACCATTCTTTAGCTCACTTCACCACCCCAGTTCAGGCACAGCTATATGCAAATCAGTCTTGACCCTGTGCCTCATGGGAACAGTCCAGGTCGAATTGCCAAGCCATGTCTTCCCTGGACCGGAAACAAGCATCCTGGAACCAGTTTTGGGCTAACAGCCCTCATCAGCCAGTCTAGCTTGAATCCAGTGGCAAAGTGAGCAAGGGACCCACGTGTAGGCATACCCTGCCAATTTGGAGCGAACAAAGCAAACATAAGGAGATGATGGACAGAGCACTGAAACTTTTCAGACACTCACCCTCAGTCACAGATCTGGGTTGAATCCATCATCATTCTTTAGCTCACTTCGCCACCCCAGTTCAGACACAGCTATATGCAAATCAGTCTTGACCCTGTGCCTCATGGGAACAGTCCAGCCCGAATGGCCAAGCCATGTCTTCCCTGGACCGGAAACAAGCATCCTGGGACTGGTTTTGGCTAACAGCCCTCATCAGCCAGGCTAGCTTGAATCCAGTGGCAAAGTGAGCAAGGGACCCACGTCTGGGCATACCGTGCCAACTTAGGGCGAACAAAGCAAACACAAGGAGATGATGGACGGAGCGCTGAAACGTTTCAGACACTCACCCCCAATCACAGATCTTGGTTGAATCCATCATCATTCTTTAGCTCACTTCGCCACCCCAGTTCAGACACAGCTATATGCATATCAGTCTTGACCCTGCGCCTCATGGGTACAGTCCAGCATCGAACTGCCAACCCATGTCTTCCCTGGAACAGAAACAAGCATCCTGGTACCGGTTTCGGGCTAACAGCCCTCATTAGCCAGGGTAGCTTGAATCCAGTGGCAAAGTGAGCAAGGGACCCACGTCTGGGCATACCCTGCCAACTTATGGCGAACAAAGCAAACACCAGGAAATGATGGTCGGAGCGCTGAAACTTTTCAGACACTCACCCTCAGTCACAGATCTGGGTTGAATCCATCATCATTCTTTAGCTCACTTCGCCACCCTAGTTCAGACACAGCTATATGCAAATTAATCTTGACCCTGTGACTCATGGGAACAGCCCAGCCCGAACTGCCAGGCCATGTCTTCCCTGGACCGGAAACAAGCATCCTGGGACCGGTTTCGGGCTAACAGCCCTCATCAGCCAGGCTAGCTTGAATCCAGTGGCAAAGGAGCAAGGGACCCACGTCTGGGCATACCCTGCCAACTTAGGGCAAACAAAGCAAACACAAGGAGATCATGGACGGAGCGCTGAAACTTTTCAGACACTCACCCCCAGTCACAGATCTGGGTTGAATCCATCATCATTCTTTAGCTCACTTCGCCACCCCAGTTCGGACACAGCTATATGCAAATCAGTCTTGACCCTGTGCCTCATGGGAACAGTCCAGCCCTAATTGCCAAGCCATGTCTTCCCTGGACTGGAAACAAGCATCCTGTGAACGGTTTTGGGCTAACAGCCCCCATCAGCCAGGCTAGCTTGAATCCAGTGGCAAAGTGAGCAAGGGACCCACATCTGGGCATACCCTGCCAACTTAGGGAGAACAAAGCAAACACAATGATATGATGGACGGAGCACTGAAACTTTTCAGACACTCACCCCCAGTCACAGATCTGGGTTGAATCCATCATCATTCTTTAGCTCACTTCGCCACCTCAGTTCAGACACAGCTATATGCAAATCAGTCTTGACCCTGCGCTTCATGGGAACAGTCCAGCCCGAATTGCCAAGCCATGTCTTTCCTGGACCGGAAACAAGCATCCTGGGACCGGTTTCGGGCTAACAGCCCTCATCAGCCAGGCTAGCTTGAATCCAAAGGCAAAGTGAGAAAGAGACCCACGTGTAGGCATACCCTGCCAACTTAGGGCGAACAAAGCAAACACAAGGAGATGATGGACGGAGCGCTGAAACTTTTCAGACACTCAACCCCAGTCACAGATCTGGGTTGAATCCATCATCATTTTTTGGCTCACTTCGCCACCCCAGTTCAGACACAGCTATATGCAAATCAGTCTTGACCCTGTGCCTCATGGGAACAGTCCAGCCCGAATTGCCAAGCCATGTCTTCCCTGGACTGGAAACAAGCATCCTGGGACCGGTTTTGGGCTAACAGCCCTCATCAGCGAGGCTAGCTTGAATCCAGTGGCTAGGAGCCATATGTATCAATGTTAGGTTTTGCGATTCTCAAATAGCGATTTTTGCGAATCGCTATTTGAGAAATCACAAACGAGATGTATGTAGGATTTGCAAAAAGAATTGCCAGTCCTACATATTCCTTAATTGCAAATCGCAAATTGCGATTCGCAATTAAGGAAACCCTCCCCATTCATTCCTATGGGCCTAGAGGCCCATAGGAATGAATGGGAAGACATTCTCAATTTGCGATTAGCAATTATAGACTCGCAAATTGAGAATGCAATTTCAAGGTTGTAAGGGTGTCAAAAGGACACCCTGTTGCACCCCTGAAATAAGCATGCGTGCACATGTGGCGCACATACATGCCCTAAGACCATGTATGTGCGCCACATTGCACTTTGAGAAATGCTAAAAATTGCATTTTTAAACAAATGCATATTACCACCAACTAGAAGTTGGTGGTAATTTGCAATTCCTTTGACCAATTTGCACTTTTTGTGTGCTTCATACATTGCATTTAAGGAATCGCAATTTGCGATTTCTTAAATGCATTCTCAAAATAGAGAACAGCAAATTTTGCGATTCCTTATTTTGCGAGGCAGTTTTTCATTCATACATACCACTAAGCCCAATTGCGATCGCAAAGGCCAAAATTCTGCGAATTTCGGCGTTTCCGATCGCAATTTGGAATGATATATGGCCCAAAGTGAGCAAGGGACCCATGTCTGGGCATACCCTGCCAACTTGGGGCGAACAAAGCAAACACAAGGAGATGATGGACGGAGCACTGAAACTTTTCAGACACTCACCCCCAGTCACAGATCTGGGTTGAATCAATCATCAATCTTTAGCTCACTTCGCCACCCCAGTTCAGACACAGCTATATGCAAATCAGTCCTGACCCTGTGCCTCATGGGAACAGTCCAGCCCGAATTGCCAAGCCATGTCTTCCCTGGACCGGAAACAAGCATCCTGGGACTGGTTTGGGCTAACAGCCCTCATCAGCCAGGCTAGCTTAAATCCAGTGGCAAAGTGAGCAAGAGACCCACGTGTGGGCATACCCTGCCAACTTAGGGCGAACAAAGCAAACACAAGGAGATGATGGACGGAGCGCTGAAACTTTTCACACACTCAACCCCAGTCACAGATCTGGGTTGAATCCATCATCATTCTTTAGCTCACTTTGCCACCCCAGTTCAGACATAGCTATATGCAAATCAGTCTTGACCCTGTGCCTCATGGGAACAGTCCAGCCAGAATTGCCAAGCCATGTCTTTCCTGGACCGAAAACAAGCATCCTGGGACCGGTTTCGGTTTCGGGCTAACAGCCCTCATCAGCCAGGCTAGCTTGAATCCAGTGACAAAGTGAGCAAGGGACCCACGTCTGGGCATACCCTGCCAACATAGGGCGAACAAAGCAAACACAAGGAGATGATGGACGGAGCGCTGAAACTTTTCACACACTCAACCCCAGTCACAGATCTGGGTTGAATCCATCATCATTCTTTAGCTCACTTTGCCACCCCAGTTCAGACATAGCTATATGCAAATCAGTCTTGACCCTGTGCCTCATGGGAACAGTCCAGCCAGAATTGCCAAGCCATGTCTTCCCTGGACTGGAAACAAGCATCCTGGGACCGGTTTTGGGCTAACAGCCCTCATCAGCGAGGCTAGCTTGAATCCAGTGGCTAGGGGCCATATGTATCAATGTTAGGTTTTGCGATTCTCAAATAGCGATTTTTTGCGAATCGCTATTTGAGAATCGCAAAACGAGATGTATGTAGGATTTGCAAAAAGAATTGCCAGTCCTACATATTCCTTAATTGCAAATCGCAAATTGCGATTCGCAATTAAGGAAACCCTCCCCATTCATTCCTATGGGCCTAGAGGCCCATAGGAATGAATGGAAGACATTCTCAATTTGCGATTAGCAATTATAGACTCGCAAATTGAGAATGCAATTTCAAGGTTGTAAGGGTGTCAAAAGGACACCCTGTTGCACCCCTGAAATAAGCATGCGTGCACATGTGGCGCACATACATGCCCTAAGACCATGTATGTGCGCCACATTGCACTTTGAGAAATGCTAAAAATTGCATTTTTTAAACAAATCGCATATTACCACCAACTTGAAGTTGGTGGTAATTTGCAATTCCTTTTGACCAATTTGCACTTTTTTGTGTGCTTCATACATTGCATTTAAGGAATCGCAATTTGTGATTTCTTAAATGCATTCTCAAAATAGAGAAAAGCAAATTTTGCGATTCCTTATTTTGCGAGGCAGTTTTTCATTCATACATACCACTAAGCCCAATTGCGATCGCAAACGCCAAAATTCTGCGAATTTTGGCGTTTCCGATCGCAATTTGGAATGATATATGGCCCAAAGTGAGCAAGGGACCCATGTCTGGGCATACCCTGCCAACTTAGGGCGAACAAAGCAAACACAAGGAGATGATGGACGGAGCACTGAAACTTTTCAGACACTCACCCCCAGTCACAGATCTGGGTTGAATCAATCATCAATCTTTAGCTCACTTCGCCACCCCAGTTCAGACACAGCTATATGCAAATCAGTCCTGACCATGTGCCTCATGGGAACAGTCCAGCCCGAATTGCCAAGCCATGTCTTCCCTGGACCGGAAACAAGCATCCTGGGACCGGTTTTGGGCTAACAGCCCTCATCAGCCAGGCTAGCTTAAATCCAGTGGCAAAGTGAGCAAGAGACCCACGTGTAGGCATACCCTGCCAACTTAGGGCGAACAAAGCAAACACAAGGAGATGATGGACGGAGCGCTGAAACTTTTCACACACTCAACCCCAGTCACAGATCTGGGTTGAATCCATCATCATTCTTTAGCTCACTTTGCCACCCCAGTTCAGACATAGCTATATGCAAATCAGTCTTGACCCTGTGCCTCATTGGAACAGTCCAGCCAGAATTGCCAAGCCATGTCTTTCCTGGACCGAAAACAAGCATCCTGGGACCGGTTTCGGTTTCGGGCTAACAGCCCTCATCATCCAGGCTAGCTTGAATCCAGTGACAAAGTGAGCAAGGGACCCACGTCTGGGCATACCCTGCCAACATAGGGCGAACAAAGCAAACACAAGGAGATGTTGGACGGAGCGCTGAAACTTTTCAGACACTCACCCCCAGTCACAGATCTGGGTTGAATCCATTATCATTCTTTAGCTCACTTTGCCACCCCAGTTCAGACACAGCTATATGCAAATCTGTCTTGACCCTGTGCCTCATGGGAACAGTCCAGCCCGAATTGCCAAGCCATGTCTTCCCTGGACCAAAAACTATCTTCCTGGGACCGGTTTCGGGCTAACAGCCCTCATCAGCCAGGCAAGTTTGAATTCAGTGGCAAAGTTAGCAAGGGACCCTCGTCTGGGCATACCCTGCCAACATAGGGCGAACAAAGCAAACACAAGGAGAAGATGGACGTAGCACTGAAACTTTTCAGACACTCACCCCCAGTCACAGGTCTGGGTTGAATCAATCATCAATCTTTAGCTCACTTCGCCACCCCAGTTCAGACACAGCTATATGCAAATCAGTCTTGACCCTGTGCCTCATGGGAACAGTCCAGCCCGAATTGCCAAGCTATGTCTTCCCTGGACCGGAAACAAGCATCCTGGGACCGGTTTTGGGCTAACAGCCCTCATCAGCCAGGCTAGTTTGAATCCAGTGGCAAAGTTAGCAAGGGACCCTCGTCTGGGCATACCCTGCCAACATAGGGTGAACAAAGCAAACACAAGGAGATGATGGACGGAGCACTGAAACTTTTCAGACACTCACCCCCAGTCACAGATCTGGGTTGAATCAATCATCAATCTTTAGCTCACTTCGCCACCCCAGTTCAGACACAGCTATATGCAAATCAGTCCTGACCCTGTGCCTCATGGGAACAGTCCAGCCCGAACTGCCAAGCCATGTCTTCCCTGGACCGGAAACAAGCATCCTGGGACCGGTTTTGGGCTAACAGCCCTCATCAGCCAGGCTAGCTTGAATCCAGTGGCAAAGTGAGCAAGAGACCCACGTGTAGGCATACCCTGCCAACTTAGGGCGAACAAAGCAAACACAAGGAGATGATGGACGGAGCGCTGAAACTTTTCACACACTCAACCCCAGTCACAGATCTGGGTTGAATCCATCATCATTCTTTAGCTCACTTTGCCACCCCAGTTCAGACATAGCTATATGCAAATCAGTCTTGACCCTGTGCCTCATGGGAACAGTCCAGCCAGAATTGCCAAGCCATGTCTTTCCTGGACCGAAAACAAGCATCCTGGGACCGGTTTCGGTTTCGGGCTAACAGCCCTCATCAGCCAGGCTAGCTTGAATCCAGTGACAAAGTGAGCAAGGGACCCACGTCTGGGCATACCGTGCCAACATAGGGCGAACAAAGCAAACACAAGGAGATGTTGGACGGAGCGCTGAAACTTTTCAGCCACTCACCCCCAGTCACAGATCTGGGTTGAATCCATTATCATTCTTTAGCTCACTTCGCCACCCCAATTAAGACACAGCTATATGCAAATCTGTCTTGACCCTGTGCCTCATGGGAACAGTCCAGCCCGAATTGCCAAGCCATGTCTTCCCTGGACCAAAAACTATCTTCCTGGGACCGGTTTCGGGCTAACAGCCCTCATCAGCCAGGCAAGTTTGAATTCAGTGGCAAAGTTAGCAAGGGACCCTCGTCTGGGCATACCCTGCCAACATAGGGCGAACAAAGCAAACACAAGGAGAAGATGGACGTAGCACTGAAACTTTTCAGACACTCACCCCCAGTCACAGGTCTGGGTTGAATCAATCATCAATCTTTAGCTCACTTCGCCACCCCAGTTCAGACACAGCTATATGCAAATCAGTCTTGACCCTGTGCCTCATGGGAACAGTCCAGCCCGAATTGCCAAGCTATGTCTTCCCTGGACCGGAAACAAGCATCCTGGGACCGGTTATGGGCCAACAGCCCTCATCAGCCAGGTTAGCTTGAATCCAGTGGCAAAGTGAGCAAGGGACCCAAGTCTGGGTATACCCTGCCAATTTAGGGCAAACAAAACAGACACAAGGAGATGATGGACGGAACGCTGAAACTTTTCAAACACTCAGCCATAGTAACAGATCTGGGTTGAATCCATAACCATTCTTTAGCTCACTTCACCACCCCAGTTCAGGCACAGCTATATGCAAATCAGTCTTGACCCTGTGCCTCATGGGAACAGTCCTGCCCGAATTGCCAAGCCATGTCTTCCCTGGACCGGAAACAAGCATCCTGGAACCAGTTTTGGGCTAACAGCCTCATCAGCCAGTCTAGCTTGAATCCAGTGGCAAAGTGAGCAAGGGACCCACGTGTAGGCATACCCTGCCAATTTGGAGCGAACAAAGCAAACATAAGGAGATGATGGACGGAGCACTGAAACTTTTCAGACACTCACCCCCAGTCACAGATCTGGGTTGAATCCATCATCCTTCTTTAGCTCACATTGCCACACCAGTTCAGACACAGCTATATGTAAATCAGTCTTGACCCTGTGCCTCATGGGAACAGTCCAGCCCGAATTGCCAAGCCATGTCTTCCCTGGATCGAAATCAAGCATCCTGGGACGGGTTATGGGCCAACAGTCCTCATCATCCAGGCTAGCTTAAATCCAGTGGCAAAGTGAGCAAGGGACCCATGTGTGGGCATACCCTGCCAACTTAGGGCGAACAAAGCAAACACAAGGAGATGATGGACTGAGCGCTGAAACTTTTTAAACACTCACCCCCAGTCACAGATCTGGGTTGAATCCATCATCATTCTTTAGCTCACTTCGCCACCCGAGTTCAGACACAGCTATATGCAAATCAGTCTTGACACTGTGCCTCATGGGAACAGTCCAGCCCGAATTGCCAAGCCATGTCTTCCCTTCACCGGAATAAAGCATCCTGGGACCGACTTCGGACTAACAGTCCTCATCAGCCAGGCTAGCTTGAATCCAATGGAAAAGTGAGCAAGGGACCCACGTCTGGGTATACCCTGCCAATTTGGAGCGAACAAAGCAAACATAAGGAGATGATGGACGGAGCACTGAAACTTTTCAGACACTCACCCTCAGTCACAGATCTGGGTTGAATCCATCATCATTCTTTAGCTCACTCCGCCACCCCAGTTCAGACACAGCTATATGCAAATCAGTCTTGACCCTGTGCCTCATGGGAACAGTCCAGCCCGAATGGCCAAGCCATGTCTTCCCTGGACCGGAAACAAGCATCCTGGGACCGGTTTTGGCTAACAGCCCTCATCAACCAGGCTAGCTTGAATCCAGTGGCAAAGTGAACAAGGGACCCACGTCTGGGCATACCGTGCCAACTTAGGGCGAACAAAGCAAACACAAGGAGATGATGGACGGAGCGCTGATACGTTTCAGACACTCACCCCCAGTCACAGATCTGGGTTGAATCCATCATCATTCTTTAGCTCACTTCGCCACCCGAGTTCAGACACAGCTATATGCAAATCAGTCTTGACACTGTGCCTCATGGGAACAGTCCAGCCCGAATTGCCAAGCCATGTCTTCCCTTCACCGGAATCAAGCATCCTGGGACCGACTTCGGGCTAACAGTCCTCATCAGCCAGGCTAGCTTGAATCCAATGGCAAAGTGAGCAAGGGACCCACGTCTGGGCATACCCTGCCAACTTAGGGCGAACAAAGCAAACACAAGGAGATGATGGACGGAGCGCTGAAACTTTTCAGACACTCACCCCCAGTCACAGAACTGGGTTGAATCCATCATCATTCTTTAGCTCACTTCGCCACCCCAGTTCAGACACAGCTATATGCATATCAGTCTTGACCCTGCGCCTCATGGGTACAGTCCAGCCTGAATTGCCAACCCATGTCTTCCCTGGACCGGAAACAAGCATCCTGGTACCGGTTTCGGGCTAACAGCCCTCATTAGCCAGGGTAGCTTGAATCCAGTGGCAAAGTGAGAAAGGGACCCACGTCTGGGCATACCTTGCCAACTTAGGGCGAACAAAGCAAACACAAGGAAATGATGGTCGGAGCGCTGAAACTTTTCAGACACTCACCCTCAGTCACAGATCTGGGTTGAATCCATCATCATTCTTTAGCTCACTTCGCCACCCCAGTTCAGACACAGCTATATGCAAATTAATCTTGACCCTGTGACTCATGGGAACAGCCCAGCCCGAATTGCCAGGCCATGTCTTCCCTGGACCGGAAACAAGCATTCTGGGACCGGTTTCGGGCTAACAGCCCTCATCAGCCAGGCTAGCTTGAATCCAGTGGCAAAAAAAGCAAGGGACCCACGTCTGGGCATACCCTGCCAACTTAGGGCAAACAAAGCAAACACAAGGAGATGATGGGCGGAGCACTGAAACTTTTCAGACACTCACCCCCAGTCACAGATCTGGGTTGAATCCATCATCATTCTTTAGCTCACTCCGCCACCCCAGTTCGGACACAGCTATATGCAAATCAGTCTTGACCCTGTGCCTCATGGGAACAGTCCAGCCCGAATTGCCAAGCCATGTCTTCCCTGGACTGGAAACAAGCATCCTGGGAACGGTTTTGGGCTAACAGCCCCCATCAGCCAGGCTAGCTTGAATCCAGTGGCAAAGTGAGCAAGGGACCCACATCTGGGCATAGCCTGCCAACTTAGGGAGAACAAAGCAAACACAATGATATGATGGATGGAGCACTGAAACTTTTCAGACACTCACCCCCAGTCACAGATCTGGGTTGAATCCATCATCATTCTTTAGCTCACTTCGCCACCTCAGTTCAGACACAGCTATATGCAAATCAGTCTTGACCCTGTGCTTCATGGGAACAGTCCAGCCCGAATTGCCAAGCCATGTCTTTCCTGGACCGGAAACAAGCATCCTGGGACCGGTTTCGGGCTAACAGCCCTCATCAGCCAGGCTAGCTTGAATCCAATGGCAAAGTGAGCAAGGGACCCACATCTGGGCATACCCTGCCAACTTAGGGCGAACAAAGCAAACACAAGGAGATGATGGACGGAGCGCTGAAACTTTTCAGACACTCACCCACAGTCACAGATCTGGGTTGAATCCATCACCATTCTTTAGCTCACTTCGCCACCCCAGTTCAGACACAGCTACATGCAAATCAGTCTTGACCCTGTGCCTCATGGTAACAGTCCAGCCGGAATTGCCAACCCATGTCTTCCCTGGACCGGAATCAAGCATCCTGGTACCGGTTTCTGGATAACAGCCCTCATCAGCCAGGCTAGCTTGAATCCAGTGGCAAAGTGAGCAAGGGACCCATGTCTGGGCTTACCCTGCCAACTTAGGGCGACCAAAGCAAACACAAGGAGATGATGGACGGAGCGCTGAAACCTTTCAGACACTCACCCCCAGTCAAAGATCTGGGTTAAATCCATCATCATTCTTTAGCTCACTAAACCACCCCAGTTCAGACACAGCTATATGCAAATCAGTCTTGACCCTGTGCCTAATGGGAACAGTCCAGCCCGAATTGCCAAGCCATGTCTTCCCTGGACCGGAAACAAGCTTCCTGGTACCGGTTTTGGGCTAACAGCCCTCATCAGCCAGGCTAGTTTGAATCCAGTGGCAAAGTGAGCAAGGGACCCACATGTAGGCATACCCTGCCTACTTAGGGCGAACAAAGCAAACACAAGAAGATGATGGACGGTGCGCTGAAACTTTTCAGACACTCACCCCCAGTCAGAGATCTGGGTTGAATCCATCATCATTCTTTAGCTCACTTCACCACCCCAGTTCAGACACAGCTATATGCAAATCTGTCTTGACCCTGTGCCTCATGGGAACAGTCCAGCCCGAATTGCCAAGCCATGTCTTTCCTGGACAGAAAACAAGCATCCTGGGACCGGTTTCGGGCTATCAGCCCTCATCAGCCAGGCTAGTTTGAATCCAGTGGCAAAGTGAGCAAGGGACCCACATCTGGGCATACCCTGCCAACTTAGAGCGAACAAAGCAAGTACAAGGAGACGATGGAGGGAGCGCTGAAACTTTTCAGACACTCACCCCCAGTCACAGATCTGGGTTGAATCCATCATCATTCTTTAGCTCACTTCGCCACCCCGGTACAGACACAGCTATATTCAAATCAGTCTTGACCCTGTTGCCTTATGGGAACAGTCCAGCCCGAATTGCCAAGCCATGTCTTCCCTGGACCGGACATAACCATCCTGGGACCGGTTTCGGGCTAACAGCCCTCATCAGCCAGGCTAGCTTGAATCCAGTGGCAAAGTGAGCAAGGTACCCACGTCTGGGCATACCCTGCCAACTTAGGGCGAAAAAAGCAAACACAAGGAGATGATTGACGGAGTGCTGAAACTTTTCAGACACTCACCCCCAGTCACAGATCTGGGTTGAATCCATCTTCATTCTTTAGCTCACTTTACCACCCCAGTTCAGACACAGCTATATGCAAATCAGTCTTGACACTGTGCCTCATGGGAACAGTCAAGCCCGAATTTGCAAGCCATGTCTTCCCTGGACCGAAAACAAGCATCCTGGGACCAGTTTCGGGCTAACAGCCCTCATCATCCAGGGTAGCTTGAATCCAGTGGCAAAGTGAGCAAGGGACCCACGTCTGGGCATACCCTGCCAACTTAGGGCGAACAAAGCAAACACAAGGAGATGAAGGACGGATCGCTGAAACTTTTCAGACACTCTCCCCCAGCCACAGATCTGGGTTGAATCCATCATCATTCTTTAGCTCACTTCGCCACCCCAGTTCAGACACGGCTATATGCAAATCAGTCTTGACCCTGTCCCTCATGGGAACAGTCCAGCCAGAATTGCCAAGGCATGTCTTCCCTTGACCGGAAACAAGCATCCTGGGACCGGTTTTGGGCTAACAGCCCTCATCAGCCAGGCTAGCTTGAATCCAGTGGCAAAGTGAGCAAGGGACCCACGTCTAGGCATGCCCTGCCGACTTAGGGCGAACAAAGCAAACACAAGGAGATGATGGACGGAGCGCTGAAACTTTTAAGACACTCACCCCCAGTCACAGATCTGGGTTGAATCCATCATCATTCTTTAGCTCACTTCGCCACCCCAGTTCAGACACAGCTATATGCAAATCAGTCTTGACCCTGTGCCTCATGGGAACAGTCCAGCCCGAATTTCCAAGCCATGTCTTCCCTGGACCGGAAACAAGCATCCTTGTACCGGTTTCGGGCTAACAGCCCTCATCAGCCAGGCTAGCTTGAATCCAGTGGCAAAGTGAGCAAGGGACCCACGTCTGGGCATACCCTGCCAACTTAGGGCGAACAAAGCAAACACAAGGAGATGATGGACGGAGCGCTAAAACTTTTCAGACACGCACCACCAGTCACAGATCAGGGTTGAATCCATCATCATTCTTTAGCTCACTTCGCCACCCCAGTTCAGAACAGCTATATGCAAATCAGTCTTGAACCTGTGCCTCATGGGAACAGTCCAGCCCGAATTGCCAAGCTATGTCTTCCCTAGACCGAAAACAAGCATCCTGGGACCGGTTTCGGGCTAACAGCCCTCAGCAGCCAGGCTAGCTTGAATCCAGTGGCAAAGTGAGCAAGGGACCCACGTCTGGGCATACCCTGCCAACTTAGGGCAAACAAAGCAAACAGAAGGAGATGATGGACAGAGCACTGAAACTTTTCAGACACTCACCCCAGTCACAGATCTGGGTTGAATCCATCATCATTCTTTAGCTCACTTCGCCACCCCAGTTCAGACACAGCTATATGCAAAACATTCTTGACCCTGTGCCTCATGGGAACAGTCCAGCCTGAATTGCCAAGCCATGTCTTCCCTGGACCGGAAACAAGCATCCTGGGACCGGTTTCGGGCTAACAGCTCGCAACATCCAGACTAGCTTGAATCCAGTGAGATGATGGACGGAACGCTGAAACTTTTCAGACACTCACCCCCAGTCACAGATGTGGGTTGAATCCATCATCATTCTTTAGCTCACTTGATGCAATATTCCACTTGGCACAGGGGCATGTTATAACATAAACCACTAAATCGGTCTTACATGTAATCAGTTTGTAAAGTTTGAAGTTTGATATTTGATACATTGCTGCTGAATCTGCATGCTTTCCAGGTCCCACAGCACTTGAATCCTTTAATCCCTTCAAGCCAATTAGTATTTTTAGGTCTCAAATGGCTTTGTACTAACATGTCTCTGAGTTGGTATGTAATATTCAGTGTTGTCCCTATTTTGCTTTTCAACACTGGGTCCTGAGACAAAATCGCCAACTTTTCTTGAGGATACCTCTCAATTTGCCTGCTTGATTGGTGCATTGTGTAATAAAAAGTACTTCTAATTCTTTTCTGTATCTTTGTCTGTTGTGGTGTCGAATAAGGCCTGCGTTCACGGGGTCTTATCAGCTTTCTTTTTGGCCAAATCAAGTTTATCTTGAGGATAGTCCCTTGCATGAAATCTTTCTATCATCTCTGTTCTTGTTTATATGTAGCTCTGGTCTGAGCTACAATTCCTCCTGGCTATATATATATATATATATATATATATATATATATATATCACTTTTGCTCGTGATGCATCCTGCTGCCAGCGTAACAAAGACGAGTGCAGACCTCCAGTTGTGCAAATATTTGTTTTATTTCAGTCTTCTGCCATTGCCATTACGCGTTTCGGCCGTACAAGCGGCCTTGATCACATATATTACCTACTGGCGGTCGCCAGTAGGTAGTTATAGTTAGGACCTCGTTTCTATTCAAATAGCGTTTGTTCTTTCGCCAATATCTTTGGCGCTGTTTGACGAATCTTCGTGAAATTTTCAAAACTAATGGCCCGCTCAGGTCAGCTCCTCTCTTCAAAGTTTCGGGGTGATCCGTCAAGCGGGGGCTGAGAAAAAAGGGGGGTCCCAAAACACTTTTTCCCCATGTTAATTTCCATAGGAAAAATTGGAACTGGCTACAGCCCGAACTGCTGAACGGAATGACACCAAATTTGGCAAAAAGGTAGCCCTTGGTTCAGAAAGAGAATGGTGTAAATCCGTTCAGTAGTTCCTGAGAAATTTATAAAAGAAAAATATCGATATCTGAGCACCGAGGAGGATTTGCGAACCCTCCCGGGCCCGAGCTTCACTCCGATTGGCTGCCAACACTCCAAACCAGAATGTGTTGGCAGCCATCTTGTGACTCGGTAACCGAGTGACAAGAAAACAGTGAAAAAAAACATTAAAGAAGAAGAAAAGGGGGCAGGGTAGAAACACGCTATGTAAATAAAGTTAGGGGGGCCGCGTGGCCCCCCTCGTGGAGCCGTCGATGGCCCTGGGGACCGCCACTCCCCAGGGCTGGCCCCTGTAATGTCCCGGGGTGCCCACCCCCGGGACATTAATGTTTGCAATGACAGGGCAGGAGCCATGTGGCTCCCGCCCTGTCATTGCAAACACAACTTTGCTTCTTGGAAGCGAGAGCAGCAAAGCAGTATTGGTTTTGGGCAAGGGGAGCTGCATGTTAGCAGCTCCCCTTCCCAAAAGCAATGCCGAATCCCACAGGAGGCGGGGAGCCGGCTGGGACTGTGGGGGCATTGGGCCTCCCCCCACTGTACCCAAAGGTATGCCTCGGGGGATGGGGTCCCGAGCCAGAATTAAACAATATAGAATAGAGGGCATTTTTTATTTATTTTGCGTGCTTGGAGTTGCGGTTCCATCGCGTCCAGCGTGGCCCCCCAGTGTAAACGCGCTGGGTTTGTGACTCAAAGCAAAGTCATATAAAAGAGAATATGTATGTTTTTATTATGTAAGATTCACTGTTGGGTTATAGGGTGGCTCTAAAAAGAGCCCTTGTGTTTATTATGAGTTTCTTGTAGCTACATGTAAGTGCGGATGCAGAGCTTTAGGTTGTTGAGAAAGACTCTGTTTCCGTCATCTGTAAAGTGTACTCCGTCACTCCTGTAGATGCCCTCCATATGAAAACGTAGATTGTTGTTATATATAGAGCCCATTCTATGGTCTCTAAGATAAGCAGAAACAGCTTTATTGACATTTTTTCTAGCTTTCTCAATCTGTGGACAGAATTGATTTGACCTCTTCCATTTTTGTCTATGGCATATGTTAGAGTATACAAAGACAGTTTGAGGCAAGAGCAACATCAATTGTGCAAAGGTGTCCTTCATTAGCATTTCCAGACCTACCACAGTGCACAATCATGAGGTCAGGTGGTTGGAGATGCAAAGAGGTTTTAACCAAAGGCATCAATTGGTGCCACTTTAATCCTCTTTGTGCAATCCATTTAATGTCCACATTTTGCAAAGCTAGGTCTTTGTCAATACCTCTGCGTTCAGCATACCTTTTGCACCAGAAAACATAGCTGTGCCCAACAATCCACACAGTCAGCATCTTGAAGGGATGTCTGGAAGTAATGAAAAGATGTCTGTAGCTGAGCTAGTCAGTTGGTAGAATGAGAGGTATCTAAAATGGTGGACAAGATGCTGTTTTTAAAAAAGTAGAGAATTGATTGGGTGTTTAAGAACATTGTACATTCAAAGTAGGGTGCATTTAACTTTTTTTAAAAGCATATTTCTTATTGGTTAGTAAAACATTTTGGAAAGGTACAGTAGAAAGGATAAGCTCATATTTTGGGAATGTCAACCACACCTGCTGTTTGCATTTGCAACATTGTGTGGTGTACTTGAAAATATGGTGAACCTGTGACCTGTCAGTTCAGTTGAGTGTTCCATGAACTGTTACTATGGAAACTGGGATTAAGCAGAATGGGGGTAGGGTTAAAAGTTAACTGTGGCATTAAAATGTGATTTTGTAATTTACAGAAAAGTAATATGTTATTACAGTGACATTTCCCAAGTCAGTGCTATCTTTAAAAGTGGTGTATTATTAAAAAATAGTGGTAAATGTATGTGTGATATATTTTTGAACTCCCGTATAGATTTGCGGCTCCATCGCTTTGCTGCACGGTGGAATCGCGACTCCAAAAAAAATCCAGAAATAGTTTGGTTACTTTTAGAAGTCAGTTGGTAAGGGTTGATATGTCTAACCAATAGAAATGTGTTTTAGAATTTGAAATAATCTGGGAAGCAATGTGATTTGTTACTTACATCTATATGTGTGGAGAAAGAGAGGGAAACTTTGCCATTACTGGTTTTGCCTTGCTGAGAGCAGTGCATTACATTGATTGTGTGCATAAGAAAATCCATTCTGAGTTTCTGATATTTCATATTCTACAAATCAATTTGGAAGGTGAGTTATACATTTGTAAGGTGTATTATGTGTTACCTTTATGTTTAAAGGTAAAAAAATATTCATGAACTTTGATGTTTGAAATATATTATTAAATGTAGAGATGTTTCTTATAGTTTGTTGTAATGTAGTTAAATGTTGTTTGAAATAGATTTTGTATAGTATTATGTGTATATTGGAATATGGATTTCTGATTATGGTAGTTTGTTTTAGTGTGTGGATATGTATATTTTTACTATACTGCATAATTTTAGCTGTTCCTTTAAGTTTGGAGGTGGACTCTGACAAATATTAAGGTGTGCATGGAGTTCTGTCTCATGTATGTTTCTACTTGTATATGTATTTTCATATGTCTTATACATTATATGGTGCATGATGTATAAGAAAGAGCTGTTGTTGCTTTTTTTGTGGTAGGGTCAAGAGTGTGAGTACTAGTAGAATGGTGTAGATGCAGCACAAAACTGTGCTTTGAAGGATGTACACATAAGGTATTATTAATTAGGCTTCTTTTTTGTAGTTTGTACAAAGGTATAGTTGAATGATGCCGCATAATTTTAGATAGAATGGTGAAGATGCTGCACAAATGTGTGCTTTGAAAGATGCTTATATAAGGTGTTATTAATTAGGCTTCTTTTTTCTAGTCTGTAGAAAGGTATAGTTGAATGATACCGCATAATTTTAGATAGATTTGTGAAGATGGAGCACAAATGTGTGCTTTCAAAGATGATCATATAAGGTGTTATTAATTAGGCTTCTTTTTTCTATTCTGTACAAAAGTATAGTTGAATGATGCCGCATAATTTTAGATAGAAAGGTGAAGATGCAGTATAAAAGTGTGGTTTCAAAGATGCTCATATAAAGTGTTATGAATTAGGCTTCTTTTTTTTGAGTCTGTTGAAAGGTATAGTTGAAAGATGCCGCATATTTTTCGATGTTTGGTTGAAAGTTTCTTCTTCATGTATTCACCTAGGCAGTACTGAATGACTGATGAATCCCTTCAACTGCTATTTATACAGTTATCCATGCACTGAATGTGTATGTTTGCACTCATGAAATTAGCCAGTCAGTTTTCAAGTTGTCCTGTACTTACCCAGTGACTTATAGTTGACTTATGTAATAGTGTGCTGCTTTATTTTTGAGTAGGCCGAACTGTCATGCACTTATAAAAACACCCAAATACTCACCATGCAGTCTTACAATGATGCAGGCGCTACATATGCAGTGCTGTAATCACTCAGGCATTACTTCAGCACTGATGCAATCATTTAGACACTATCTATGCACTTATGCAATCACTAAGGTATAACTCATGTAGTTATATAATCACCCAGGCACTACTGTTGCGCTCCTTGAATCACGGAGGCACCACTTTTGTACTCTTGTAATCACTCAGCCTGTAGTCATGCTGTTATGAAATCAGCCCGGCACTACTTTTGCAGTCTTTTATTTACTCAGGCTCCACCTCAGTAGTCCTGCAATCACCCAAGAAGTACCCATGCACTTATAAAATCACTCAGTCACTTGCTATGTAGTCATGTAAATTCCCAGACATTATCCCTGCAGTCATGCAATCGCTGATGTGTTACCTATGTAGTCCTTTAATTCACCTGGTACTGTTTCAATCACATACGCACTTTTCTTGTACTTATGTAATCACTCAGCCACTAGTCATGTAGTTTTAAATTCATCCAGTCACTACCTTTCCACACCAGTAATGACTCAGGCAGTATCTTACTAGTTCGGTAATCACCCAGGTGGTTCTGAAGAACGTATGAAATCACCCACTCACTTGCTATCTACTTCAGTAATCCCACAGACCCTTGCAGGCTAGGAATCACTCGGGGTCTAGTTACGTAGTACCCCTACAGTTATGCAATCATGCAGGCTGTTGCTGTGTAGTCATCTCTTTACCTACACACTACCCTTGCAGTCGTCAAATCACCCATGCCTTTCTGTTGCATTCATGTATTCACCTAGGCAGTACTCCATGACTGATGAATCCCTTCAACTGCTATTTATACAGTTATCCATGCACTGAATGTGTATGTTTGCACTCATGAAATTAGCCAGTCAGTTTTCAAGTTGTCCTGTACTTACCCAGTGACTTATAGTTGACTTATGTAATAGTGTGCTGCTTTATTTTTGAGTAGGCCGAACTGTCATGAACTTATAAAAACACCCAAATACTCACCATGCAGTCTTACAATGATGCAGGCGCTACATATGCAGTGCTGTAATCACTCAGGCATTAATTCAGCACTGATGCAATCATTTAGGCACTATCTATGCACTTATGCAATCACTAAGGTATAACTCATGTAATTATATAATGACCCAGGCACTACTGTTGCGCTCCTTGAATGACGGAGGCACCACTTTTGTACTCTTGTAATCACTCAGCCTGTAGTCATGCTGTTATGAAATCAGCCCGGCACTACTTTTGCAGTCTTTTATTTACTCAGGCTCCACCTCAGTAGTCCTGCAATCACCCAAGAAGTACCCATGCACTTATAAAATCACTCAGTCACTTGCTATGTAGTCATGTAAATTCCCAGATATTATCCCTGCAGTCATGCAATCGCTGATGTGTTACCTATGTAGTCCTTTAATTCACGTGGTACTGTTTCAATCACATACGCACTTTTCTTGTACTTATGTAATCACTCAGCCACTAGTCATGTAGTTTTAAATTCATCCAGTCACTACCTTTCCACACCAGTAATGACTCAAGCAGTATCTTACTAGTTCGGTAATCACCCAGGCGGTTCTGAAGAACTTATGAAATCACCCACTCACTTGCTATCTACTTCAGTAATCCCACAGATATTAACCTTGCAGGCTAGGAATCACTCGGGGTCTAGTTTAAGCCTGGGCGTAGTTCGCGAAGTAGCGATACGCGAAGCTACGCAATGAGCAGTTCGCACTACGCGAGCTACGCGTAGCACTACGCGAACTGCGTAGTGCACTGTTCGCAATGATTGCACAGTGCCGGATGCTTGTCCGCACTGTGCAATCATTGAACACGGCATCTTGCACAGTGCGAGCTGTCTTTTACTGCCGCTCGAGTAGATTTTACTCGAGCGGCAGCTTTCTCAACGCGGACTGGTAGTTTCTCATCGCGAGCGGTCGCGAGCATACGCGACCACTCGCAATGAGAAATCTGACCTCCCCGCGTTGAGAATCTCGCCGGGAGGTTTATTTTCCACGCTCGCGATCGGCAACTTGATGTTGCTGATCGCGAGCGAAAAAAGTCTCGCCGGGATGTCATTTGCTTGCTCGCGGTCGCCAACTTGACGTTGAGGACCGCGAGCAAGCAAAAAATGACCGCTGCACTACGCTACGCTACGCGTGTTTGCACTGTGCTACGTGCAATTCGCGTTGTGCGAAGTAACGCAAACTTCGCAAACTACGCGAGCGTAGCGTAGTGCTTTGCCCAGGGTTAGTCTAGTTACGTAGTACCCCTACAGTTATGCAACCATGCAGGCTGTTGCTGTGTAGTCATCTCTTTACCTACACACTACCCTTGCAGTCATCAAATCACCCATGCCTTTCTGTTGCATTCATGTATTCACCTAGGCAGTACTCAATGACTGATGAATCCCTTCAACTGCTATTTATACAGTTATCCATGCACTGAATGTGTATGTTTGCACTCATGAAATTAGACAGTCAGTTTTCAAGTTGTCCTGTACTTACCCAGTGACTTATAGTTGACTTATGTAATAGTGTGCTGCTTTATTTTTGAGTAGGCCGAACTGTCATGCACTTATAAAAACACCCAAATACTCACCATGCAGTCTTACAATGATGCAGGCGCTACATATGCAGTGCTGTAATCACTCAGGCATTACTTCAGCACTGATGCAATCATTTAGGCACTATCTATGCACTTATGCAATCACTAAGGTATAACTCATGTAGTTATATAATCACCCAGGCACTACTGTTGCACTTCTTGAATCACGGAGGCACCACTTTTGGACCTACCTTACCAGGTAGGTCGCTCCCCCGCCACACAGCTCCGCCTGTGGTGTCCTGCCCGCCGCTGCTGCTGGTAAGCTCGCCCTCTGCTTGTTGGCCTCGGTGCCCGCTTTTGTCTGTTTTTCCCTCACTGCCCCGATTCACTGTATCGTGTCCTTTTTCCTTCTGTACCCTCGCTGCCCCCATTGCTGTGTGCCCGTTTTTCCTCTGCTCCCCTCGCTGCCCCCACTGTACTGCGTCCATCTTTCCTTCTGTACCCTCGCTGCCCCCATTGCTGTGTGCCCGTCTTTTCGCTGCTCCCTCGCTGCCCCCACTGTACTGCATCCATCTTTCCTTCTGTACCCTCGCTGCCCCCATTGCTGTGTGCCCGTCTTTTTCGCTGCTCCCCTCGCTGCCCCCACTGTACTGCGTCCATCTTTCCTTCTGTACCCTCGCTGCCCCCATTGCTGTGTGCCTGTCTTTTTCGCTGCTCCCCTCGCTGCCCCCACTGTACTGCGTCCATCTTTCCTTCTGTACCCTCGCTGCCCCCATTGCTGTGTGCCCGTCTTTTTCGCTGCTCCCCTCGCTGCCCCCACTGTACTGCGTCCATCTTTTCCTTCTGTCTCCCTCGCTGCCTCTCTCCAATCCCGCCGCTGTGTCCCCTACGGCCCCGCCCCCTGACTGCCCATTCGCTGACCCTGCCTCCCAGCTGCTCCTCCCTCCCACCTCCCCATATATGGCGGCCGCTGCGCGTGAGGAGAGCGACCCTTGACCTTACCAGGTAGGTCGCTCCCCCGCCACACAGCTCCGCCTGTGGTGTCCTGCCCGCCGCTGCTGCTGGTAAGCTCGCCCTCTTCTTGTTGGCCTCGGTGCCCGCTTTTGTCTGTTTTTCCCTCACTGCCCGATTCACTGTATCGTGTCCTTTTTCCTTCTGTACCCTCGCTGCCCCCATTGCTGTGTGCCCGTTTTTCCTCTGCTCCCCTCGCTGCCCCCACTGTACTGCGTCCATCTTTCCTTCTGTACCCTCGCTGCCCCCATTGCTGTGTGCCCGTCTTTTTCGCTGCTCCCCTCACTGCCCCCACTGTACTGCGTCCATCTTTCCTTCTGTACCCTCGCTGCCCCCATTGCTGTGTGCCCGTCTTTTTCGCTGCTCCCCTCGCTGCCCCCACTGTACTGCGTCCATCTTTTCCTTCTGTCTCCCTCGCTGCCTCTCTCCAATCCCGCCGCTGTGTCCCCTACGGCCCCGCCCCCCTGACTGCCCATTCGCTGACCCTGCCTCCCAGCTGCTCCTCCCTCCCACCTCCCCATATATGGTGGCCGCTGTGCGGTGAGGAGAGCGACCCTTGACCTTACCAGGTAGGTCGCTCCCCCGCCACACAGCTCCGCCTGTGGTGTCCTGCCCGCCGCTGCTGCTGGTAAGCTCGCCCTCTGCTTGTTGGCCTCGGTGCCCGCTTTGTCTGTTTTCCCTCACTGCCCCGATTCACTGTATCGTGTCCTTTTTCCTTCTGTACCCTCGCTGCCCCCATTGCTGTGTGCCCGTTTTTCCTCTGCTCCCCTCGCTGCCCCCACTGTACTGCGTCCATCTTTCCTTCTGTACCCTCGCTGCCCCCATTGCTGTGTGCCCGTCTTTTTCGCTGCTCCCCTCGCTGCCCCCACTGTACTGCGTCCATCTTTTCCTTCTGTCTCCCTCGCTGCCTCTCTCCAATCCCGCCGCTGTGTCCCCAACGGCCCCGCCCCCTGACTGCCCATTCACTGACCCTGCCTCCCAGCTGCTCCTCCCTCCCACCTCCCCATATATGGCGGCCGCTGCGCGTCCCGCGAGCGCGCGCCTAAGGCAAGCCCGTCTGCGCCCGTCCGTGCCTGGACCGCGCCCAGCGCCAAACCCCCTGGCCCCCGCAGCAGCCAACCCACCCACCGGACTTACGACACCGCCACCCTCAACGCACTCAACACCGGCCGTATCCCCGGCTGCCACCGTGCCACCCCAGGACGCACCCACGGACCCTTCGCCTGCCAATCCTGCAAGTTCTCCTGCCTCCGGACCTGCACCGCACCCGCCAAGCCGAGCACCAGCAGCAACCACCTGAAGTGCATCCTGCTCAACACCCGCTCCGTCCACAGACACGCCGTGGAACTTTGGAACCTGCTCGACTCCACATCACCAGACGTCGCATTCCTCACGGAAACATGGATGAACGCCTCCTCAGCGCCCGACATCGCCATCGCCATCCCGGACGGATACAAGATCACCCGTAGGGACCGCGCCAACCAGACCGGAGGAGGCATCGCCATCGTCCACAAGAACACCATCCGCATCACGACCAACTCCGACGACACCTTCACAGCCGGCGAACACCTGCACTTCCAGATACACACCGACCCCAAGACCACCCTCAGAGGCACCCTCATCTACAGACCTCCAGGACCACGCACACAATTCAGCGAAGACATCGCCGACCTCATCAGCCCGCACGCCCTCCCCTCGGCTGACTACATCCTCCTTGGGGACCTCAACTTCCACCTAGAGAACAACAACAATCGCAACACCACCACCCTGCTGGACAACCTCGCCAACCTCGGACTCAAGCAACTGGTGACCACCCCCACACACCACGCCGGCCACACGCTTGACCCCGTCTTCTCTTCCAGCAAGGACATCTCCTTCAGCCACACCACCGGACTCCACTGGACAGACCACAGCTGCGTCCACTTCAGCTTCAGCAGGACCACCACGCACCACCACCCGCAACAGTTTCCACGCAGAAGCTGGAACAAGATCACCACCGACCAACTCACCACATCCCTGAGCCAGAACCCTCCCGCCAGCTCAACGAACCCCAGCCAAGCCGCCAGCAACCTCACAAGTTGGATCACCAACTGCGCAGACGACCTCGCCCCATTGAAGACCCCCAGTCAGACCCGGCAACAAGAAAGCATCCTGGTTCACCGACGAACTCAAGAAATCCAAGAAGAACTGCCGGGCCCTCGAGAAGCATGGCGCAGAGACCCGACTGCAGACAACATGACCACCCTCAAGCACGCCACCCGAAAACACCACCTGCTGATCCACACCACCAAGAAAACCGCATTCAAGGAACGACTGGACAACAACGCCCACAACAGCAAGGAACTCTTCATCATCGTCAAAGAGCTCTCGAACCCCAGAGCCGGAAACAACGACATCACTCCCTCGCAAGACCTCTGCAACTCGCTCGCCTCGTTCTTCCACAGCAAGATCGCAGACATACACAAAAGTTTCAGCACACAGCCGACGTACGCTACGACCGTTCCAACGTCCCCCACCTCCACCCTCCGAGCCTGGACCCCGATCAACACCGAAGACACTATCCGCACGATGAACTCCATCCACTCCGGATCACCAACCGACCCCTGCCCTCACCACATCTTCAACAAGGCCGACGCCGTCATCGCACCCCACCTCCGGGACATCATCAACACCTCCTTCGACACCGCCACCTTCCCAGAGAGCTGGAAGCACGCCGAACTCAGCGCCCTACTGAAGAAACCGTCAGCGGACCCCACCGACCTCAAAAACTACCGCCCCATCTCGCTCCTTCCTTTTCCTGCCAAAGTCATCGAGAAGACCGTCAACAGACAACTGGCCGCCTTCCTCGAGACGAATGGATCCCTCGACCACTCGCAGTCCGGCTTCCGGGCCAGCCACAGCACCGAGACCGCCCTAATCGCAGCCACCGACGACATCCGAGCCCTGCTCGACAACGGGAAACTGCGGCCCTCATCCTCCTGGACCTCTCCGCAGCGTTCGACACAGTCTGCCACCGCACCCTAGTGCAACGCCTGAACAACGTCGGAATCCAAGAGAAGGCACTGGAGTGGATCATCTCCTTCCTCACCGGAAGAACCCAGAGAGTCCGCCTCCCCCGTTCAGTTCCGAGGCCACCGAAGTCATCTGCGGCGTACCACAAGGATCATCACTCAGCCCCACCCTCTTCAACGTCTACATGAGCCCCCTCGCAGCCATCGCACGCCAACACAACCTCAACATCATCTCCTACGCCGACGACACCCAGCTGATCCTCTCCCTCACCAACGACCCCACAACCGCCAGAACCAACCTACATGAAGGGATGAAGGACGTAGCCGAATGGATGAGGAACAGCCGCCTGAAACTGAACTCAGATAAGACGGAAGTCCTCATCCTAGGATCATCACCCTCCGCCTGGGACGACTCCTGGTGGCCCCCTGCCCTGGGCAACGCACCCAAACCAACGGACCACGCACGCAACCTGGGCTTCATCCTGGACTCCTCCCTCTCAATGACCCGACAAGTCAACGCCGTCTCCTCGTCTTGCTTCAACATCCTACGCATGCTGCGCAAGATCTTCCGGTGGATCCCCACCGAAACCAGGAAGACGGTCACCCAGGCCCTCGTCACCAGCCGACTGGACTACGGCAACTCCCTCTACGCGGGAACCACAGCCAAACTTCAAAAAGACTCCAACGCATCCAGAACGCGTCAGCTCGACTCATCCTGGACATCCCCCGACACAGCCACATCGCCGGACACCTGAGAGACCTGCACTGGCTCCCCGTCAGCAAGAGAATCACGTTCCGACTCCTCACCCACGCACACAAAGCTCTCCACAACCAAGGCCCCAGATACCTCAACGACCATCTGACCTTCTACACTCCCACCCGCCAGCTACGATCGACCAACCACGCCCTCGCCGCCGTCCCCCGCATCCGAAGAGCCACAACGGGAGGAAGATCCTTCTCCTACCTGGCTGCCAAGACGTGGAACTCCCTACCCATCCACCTCCGCCTTACCCAGGACCACCTCTCCTTCAGGAAGCAACTCAAGACCTGGCTATTCGAACAGTAGCGGACCCCCCTCCCCCATGCGCCTTGAGACCCTCTGGGTGAGTAGCGCGCTATACAAATGACAATGATTGATTGATTGATTGACTTTTGTACTCTTGTAATCACTCAGCCTGTAGTCATGCTGTTATGAAATCAGCCCGGCACTACTTTTGCAGTCTTTTATTTACTCAGGATCCACCTCAGTAGTCCTGCAATCCCCCAAGAAGTACCCATGCACTTATAAAATCACTCAGTCACTTGCTATGTAGTCATGTAAATTCCCAGACATTATCCCTGCAGTCATGCAATCGCTGATGTGTTACCTATATAGTACTTTAATTCACCTGGAACTGTTTCAATCACATACGCACTTTTCTTGTACTTATGTAATCACTCAGCCACTAGTCATGTAGTTTTAAATTCATCCAGTCTCTACCTTTCCACACCAGTAATGACTCAGGCAGTATCTTACTAGTTCGGTAATCACCCAGGCGGTTCTGAAGAACTTATGAAATCACCCACTCACTTGCTATCTACTTCAGTAATCCCAAAGATATTACCCTTGCAGGCTAGGAATCACTCGGGGTCTAGTTACATAGGTCCCCTACAGTTATGCAATCATGCAGGCTGTTGCTGTGTAGTCATCTCTTTACCTACACACTGCCCTTGCAGTCGTCAAATCACCCATGCCTTTCTGTTGCATTCATGTATTCACCTAGGCAGTACTCAATGACTGATGAATCCCTTCAACTGCTATTTATACAGTTATCCATGCACTGAATGTGTATGTTTGCACTCATGAAATTAGACAGTCAGTTTTCAAGTTGTCCTGTACTTACCCAGTGACTTATAGTTGACTTAAGTAATAGTGTGCTGCTTTATTTTTGAGTAGGCCGAACTGTCATGCACTTATAAAAACACCCAAATACTCACCATGCAGTCTTACAATGATGCAGGCACTACATATGCAGTGCTGTAATCACTCAGGCATTACTTCAGCACTGATGCAATCATTTAGGCACTATCTATGCACTTATGCAATCACTAAGGTATAACTCATATAGTTATATAATCACCCAGGCACTACTGTTGCACTCCTTGAATCACGGAGGAACCACTTTTGTACTCTTGTAATCACTCAGCCAGTAGTCATGCTGTTATGAAATCAGCCCGGCACTACTTTTGCAGTCTTTTATTTACTCAGGCTCCACCTCAGTAGAACTGCAATCACCCAAAAAGTACCCATGCACTTATAAAATCACTCAGTCACTTGCTATGTAGTCATGTAAATTCCCAGATATTATCCCTGCAGTCATGCAATCGCTGATGTGTTACCTATGTAGTCCTTTAATTCACCTGGTACTGTTTCAATCACATACGCACTTTTCTTGTACTTATGTAATCACTCAGCCACTAGTCATGTAGTTTTAAATTCATCCAGTCACTACCTTTCCACACCAGTAATGACTCAGGCAGTATCTTACTAGTTCGGTAATCACCCAGGTGGTTCTGAAGAACGTATGAAATCACCCACTCACTTGCTATCTACTTCAGTAATCCCACAGACCCTTGCAGGCTAGGAATCACTCGGGGTCTAGTTACGTAGTACCCCTACAGTTATGCAATCATGCAGGCTGTTGCTGTGTAGTCATCTCTTTACCTACACACTACCCTTGCAGTCGTCAAATCACCCATGCCTTTCTGTTGCATTCATGTATTCACCTAGGCAGTACTCAATGACTGATGAATCCCTTCAACTGCTATTTATACAGTTATCCATGCACTGAATGTGTATGTTTGCACTCATGAAATTAGACAGTCAGTTTTCAAGTTGTCCTGTAATTACCTAGTGACTTATAGTTGACTTATGTAATAGTGTGCTGCTTTATTTTTGAATAGGCCGAACTGTCATGCACTTATAAAAACACCCAAATACTCACCATGCAGTCTTACAATGATGCAGGCGCTACATATGCAGTGCTGTAATCACTCAGGCATTACTTCAGCACTGATGCAATCATTTAGGTACTATCTATGCACTTATGCAATCACTAAGGTATAACTCATGTAGTTGTATAATCACCCAGGCACTACTGTTGCACTTCTTGAATCACGGAGGCACCACTTTTGTACTCTTGTAATCACTCAGCCTGTAGTCATGCTGTTATGAAATCAGCCCGGCACTACTTTTGCAGTCTTTTATTTACTCAGGCTCCACCTCAGTAGTCCTGCAATCACCCAAGAAGTACCCATGCACTTATAAAATCACTCAGTCACTTGCTATGTAGTCATGTAAATTCCCAGACATTATCCCTGCAGTCATGCAATCGCTGATGTGTTACCTATGTAGTACTTTAATTCACCTGGAACTGTTTCAATCACATACGCACTTTTCTTGTACTTATGTAATCACTCAGCCACTAGTCATGTAGTTTTAAATTCATCCAGTCTCTACCTTTCCACACCAGTAATGACTCAGGCAGTATCTTACTAGTTCGGTAATCACCCAGGCGGTTCTGAAGAACTTATGAAATCACCCACTCACTTGCTATCTACTTCAGTAATCCCAAAGATATTACCCTTGCAGGCTAGGAATCACTCGGGGTCTAGTTACATAGGTCCCCTACAGTTATGCAATCATGCAGGCTGTTGCTGTGTAGTCATCTCTTTACCTACACACTACCCTTGCAGTCGTCAAATCACCCATGCCTTTCTGTTGCATTCATGTATTCACCTAGGCAGCACTCAATGACTGATGAATCCCTTCAACTGCTATTTATACAGTTATCCATGCACTGAATGTGTATGTTTGCACTCATGAAATTAGACAGTCAGTTTTCAAGTTGTCATGTACTTACCCAGTGACTTATAGTTGACTTATGTAATAGTGTGCTGCTTTATTTTTGAGTAGGCCGAACTGTCATGCACTTATAAAAACACCCAAATATTCACCATGCAGTCTTACAATGATGCAGGCGCTACATATGCAGTGCTGTAATCACTCAGGCATTACTTCAGCACTGATGCAATCATTTAGGCACTATCTATGCACTTATGCAATCACTAAGGTATAACTCATGTAGTTATATAATCACCCAGGCACTACTGTTGCACTTCTTTAATCACGGAGGCACCACTTTTGTACTCTTGCAATCACTCAGCCTGTAGTCATGCTGTTATAAATTCAGCCCGGCACTACTTTTGCAGTCTTTTATTTACTCAGGCTTCACCTCAGTAGTCCTGCAATCACCCAAGAAGTACCCATGCACTTATAAAATCACTCAGTCACTTGCTATGTAGTCATGTAAATTCCCAGACATTATCCCTGCAGTCATGCAATCGCTGATTGTTACCTATTTAGTACTTTAATTCACCTGGAACTGTTTCAATCACATACGCACTTTTCTTGTACTTATGTAATCACTCAGCCACTAGTCATGTAGTTTTAAATTCATCCAGTCACTACCTTTCCACACCAGTAATGAGTCAGGCAGTATCTTACTAGTTCGGTATTCACCCAGGCGGTTCTGAAGAACTTATGAAATCACCCACTCACTTGCTATCTACTTCAGTAATCCCAAAGATATTACCCTTGCAGGCTAGGAATCACTCGGGGTCTAGTTACATAGGTCCCCTACAGTTATGCAATCATGCAGGCTGTTGCTGTGTAGTCATCTCTTTACCTACACACTACCCTTGCAGTCGTCAAATCACCCATGCCTTTCTGTTGCATTCATGTATTCACCTAGGCAGTACTCAATGACTGATGAATCCCTTCAACTGCTATTTATACAGTTATCCATGCACTGAATGTGTATGTTTGCACTCATGAAATTAGACAGTCAGTTTTCAAGTTGTCCTGTACTTACCCAGTGACTTATAGTTGACTTATGTAATAGTGTGCTGCTTTATTTTTGAGTAGGCCGAACTGTCATGCACTTATAAAAACACCCAAATACTCACCATGCAGTCTTACAATGATGCAGGCGCTACATATGCAGTGCTGTAATCACTCAGGCATTACTTCAGCACTGATGCAATCATTTAGGCACTATCTATGCACTTATGCAATCACTAAGGTATAACTCATGTAGTTATATAATCACCCAGGCACTAATGTTGCACTCCTTGAATCACGGAGGAACCGCTTTTGTACTCTTGTAATCACTCAGCCAGTAGTCATGCTGTTATGAAATCAGCCCGGCACTACTTTTGCAGTCTTTTTTTTACTCAGGCTCCACCTCAGTAGACCTGCAATCACCCAAAAAGTACCCATGCACATATAAAATCACTCAGTCACTTGCTATGTAGTCATGTATATTCCCAGACATTATCCCTGCAGTCATGCAATCGCTGATGTAGTCCTTTAATTCACCTGGAACTGTTTCAATCACATACGCACTTTTCTTGTACTTATGTAATCACTCAGCCACTAGTCATGTAGTTTTAAATTCATCCAGTCACTACCTTTCCACACCAGTAATGACTCAGGCAGTATCTTACTAGTTCGGTAATCACCCAGGTAGTTCTGAAGAACGTATGAAATCACCCACTCACTTGCTATCTACTTCAGTAATCCCACAGACCCTTGCAGGCTAGGAATCACTCGGGGTCTAGTTACGTAGTACCCCTACAGTTATGCAATCATGCAGGCTGTTGCTGTGTAGTCATCTCTTTACCTACACACTACCCTTGCAGTCGTCAAATCACCCATGCCTTTCTGTTGCATTCATGTATTCACCTAGGCAGTACTCCATGACTGATGAATCCCTTCAACTGCTATTTATACAGTTATCCATGCACTGAATGTGTATGTTTGCACTCATGAAATTAGCCAGTCAGTTTTCAAGTTGTCCTGTACTGACCCAGTGACTTATAGTTGACTTATGTAATAGTGTGCTGCTTTATTTTTGAGTAGGCCGAACTGTCATAAGCTTATAAAAACACCCAAATACTCACCATGCAGTCTTACAATGATGCAGGCGCTACATATGCAGTGCTGTAATCACTCAGGCATTAATTCAGCACTGATGCAATCATTTAGGCACTATCTATGCACTTATGCAATCACTAAGGTATAACTCATGTAGTTATATAATCACCCAGGCACTACTGTTGCGCTCCTTGAATGACGGAGGCACCACTTTTGTACTCTTGTAATCACTCAGCCTGTAGTCATGCTGTTATGAAATCAGCCCGGCACTACTTTTGCAGTCTTTTATTTACTCAGGCTCCACCTCAGTAGTCCTGCAATCACCCAAGAAGTACCCATGCACTTATAAAATCACTCAGTCACTTGCTATGTAGTCATGTAAATTCCCAGATATTATCCCTGCAGTCATGCAATCGCTGATGTGTTACCTATGTAGTCCTTTAATTCACCTGGAACTGTTTCAATCACATACGCACTTTTCTTGTACTTATGTAATCACTCAGCCCCTAGTCATGTAGTTTTAAATTCATCCAGTCACTACCTTTCCACTCCAGTAATGACTCATTTTTGACTAGGCCCAACTCTCATGCAGCTATAAAAACACCTAAATACTCACCATGTACTACCTTACTTGCCTTTTTTCCACCTATATTGTCTGTTTCTGCAGTTCTCTTGTATCCTTCTGCACTTTACTTGCCTATTTCTGTAGCAGTGTTGCCTTTTTCGACACCTCTCCTACCCCTTTCTGAAGTGCTGTTACCTATTTTCCACCTCTGATACTTCTTTCTGTACCTCTTTTGCTTCATTCTGCTCTTCACTTGCCTTTTTCTGTACCGCTCTTGCCTGTTTTTGCACCTATGTTGGTTCTTTCTGCACTGCTCTATCTTCTTCCTGCACCTCTGTTCCAAATTTCTTCAGTTCTTTTTCCTTTTTTCTGCACTTGACTTCCCTCTTTCTGCACCTCTCTTGCCTCACTCTGCCCACCTGTTCCTCCTTTCTGTACGTCTTTTGCCTGCTTCTGCAACTCTCTTCCCTCTTTCTGCACCTCTGTTGGTTCTTTCTGCACTTATCTGCCTTCTTCCTGCACCTCTGTTTCAAATTTCTTTATCTCTCTTGCCTTTTTTTGCACCCCTCTTCCCTCTTTGTGCACCTCTCTTGCCTTATTCTGCTCACCTGTTTCCTCTTTTTGTAACTTATTTGGCTCTTTTTGCACCTCTGTTGATTCTTTTGCACTACTGTTGCTTCTTTCTAAGACCTCTCTTGCAAATTTCTGCACCACACTCATACAGTTATAAAAACACCAAAGTAGTCACCATGCAGTCTTACAATGATGTATGCACTAGATATGTAATGCTGTAATCATTCAGATATTACTGTTGTATTTTTTTTCTGCACCTCTTTTCACTTATTGTGCCGCTCAGGTGTAATTGTTACCATAATAAGAAAACCATATATGCATTTCTTTGCAGCTTTTAAAATAGAAAGTGTTTCTTTCGTAATAGATAAGTATATCTTTATATAATTTTTTTAATAATAGAAAATTATTTTTAAAATTATTTTTTCAGATATTCTGCATTATTATTAAGAAAGAATAACCATGACAAGAAAAGCGCGAAGGAAAAAACAACAAAGAAAACAGTACTATTTAAAGGAGAAAGAAACGCACGAATTAGATGAACTACAACATGTGGCAAAAAAAGAAAAAGTCTTGTGGTAAGAGAACAAAGGAATTTATTAAAAGAATTTCAAGGAGAGGAAAGGATTTTGGAAATGATGAAAATAGAAAGAATACTTGTAGAATGAAAAATAATGAAATGAAAAAAAGACAAATTAATAGAAATTCAGGAAATGAGAAAAAAATCTGTGTTGAAAGAAGAAAGAAACAATTTTATGAAATTAGGAAACATATGTATAAAAGTAGAGTACTACAAAATTTGTTGAAACATGGCAAGAAATATAAAAGAAGATCTGCATTTTATAAAAAGAAAAAAAGATTGAAAGTATAGTCGAAAAGGCTTTTTAATTGAAAAGAAGATTGTTCATTTTAGTTTTAAAGAGAATGCGAACATTAGATAAACCAATGCATTCTAAGAAGAACAAAACTAAAAGGAAAAGACTAATCAACAGAACTAACTTTTGTAAAAAATATTTGGGTGAATGGAAGCATACTTCTAGTTCAGAACCTTTTTTTAATGAAGAGAGCTATTGTCAAAACAATACATTATTTCACGCAGTTGATACCAGTGGTTGTGCTTATCAAGTGAAGAACGGTTGTGCAATTGAGAAAGAAAAGATGGTTCCTAGAAATGTGGAAGAAGTGATAGCTGAAGAAGTTCAAGGGAGACGTACACAAGCACCAGTGTATACATGGGATTGTAGTAGTATTTGTAGTATACGACAGGAGTCTATTGATATTTTACGAGATTTGTTACGAGGGTATACTAAAAAAAGTATTAAAGAAAAGATTAAGATGTTGCAAGGACTAGATCTTTGCAAAGTGAGGAAAAATACTGGCTTGCAAAGTCATTCTCTGGCTTGTCTTTCTAGAAAAGTGTGTCAAAGTGTTTTTCATCATTTGAGAATGTTAGCAGTGCATCACTCTGCAATGTGGAAGTTAGTAAGAAGCTTGTACTATGTAAAAAGTCCTGCAATAACTTTAAGTGACTTAAACACTGCTCTTTTGCATGGGTCAGTCTCAGATGTAAAAAAAGTTTGTGATGATATAGAGTTTCGTTTCTTTGGTCCTGAACAGGAGTGTAGAGAAAGTGAGAGTTTGATAAGTGTAGGTGTTGAAGAAGAGGTGGAAGATAGTAGTACTGGGAAGTTTGAAGAAGAAATTACAAAGTTTAAGGTAATTTGTTGTGAAAGACCAAACTATGTTTGTATTTGTTGTCGATGTACTCACTATAGAAATCAAACTAGGAATGTTGATCTGTATTTAAAAAGTGAAAAAGAAAACAATGATAAGTGGAAGGAATTTGGAGCTTATTTGTTGGTGGAAGATTGCTTTGAGTTGGGTAGTGATCAACGTATTTGTAAATATTGTTATACCAAATTAGAGGAGAACAAAATGCCAGCTAGAGCTGTACATAATAACCTAGAGTTGGTAGCTATTCCTCCAGAACTGGTAGATTTAAATACGTATGCGTCCATTCTGATTCAATCTGTGCACCCGTTTAAGGCTATTGTTCATATGGAGCCTAAAACAGGTAAGTTGCCTCCCACAGATTTACAAAGAGGATTAAAAGGAAGAGTTGTGTATTTACTTTTAGATTTAAAGAAAAATATTGAAACTATTGGTGTAGAGAAAGAGGAAACTGAACCTGTAGTTATTCTAGTTAATGGTGTTCCTACGAAGAGTCGGAAATATGGCAAGAATTAGTAGATGTCAGCAAAGTCCAAAAGGCTATGTTATATCTTGTACAAAACAATATTTATTACAAAAATGTGTATGTGGAAGAAGAAGAAATAGTTTTAGGAGATGATAGCGAAATTTCAAGTGGCTAAATTGAGAAAGTGGACATCTCCAAAATTGAAGAAATTTATGATCATTATAGTGTACATCCTTTACATTCAAAGGAAGTGATTGGAAATACTATTGAATTATTCCAAATGAAGAAAGCGAAGGGAACTCCCATGAGTGTTTGGGAAAGAAGTTTGGAAGCTCGTTGTTTTTCACAGCTCTTCCCCACTGGAAAAGGTGGACGATATGTTGAACAACCAGTACAGATTCCAGCGTCAGAATATCGTACAACAGGATTGTACTCAGAAGATCCAAGATTTCGACAATGTATTCCATATATATTTCATCTTTTGTTTGAAAGTGACTTGTCTGGACTTTCATATGCAGTGAACCACATATTAAAAACAGGAGTTCATCTTCAACATGTTTCTGCAAAGGAATTCATGGACAACGTACAACAGAGAGACGATCATTTAGAATCTCAATTGATTAATTTGATGGCGTGTCACCATGGTACTAATGAGTATTGGTATCATCGTCATGGAGAAAAATGTATGTTAAGGAACTTAGGAACCCCTACATGGTTTGTTACGCTAAGCTGTGCTGAATACGCATGGGACAATTTACTTGAATTTCTTCGTGAAGCAAATTCGAATATTAAAAACATTGGGGGATATTCACAAGAAAGTGTGATAATTATCGCAAAATTAGCTTAACGCAACTTTGCACATCGCAGTCTATCGCGGGAAAATAACGCTGTGTTAACGTTTTATTCTCAACATGGCGGTACCATGCAATAGTCACACGCCAACGCGTCAAATGACCGCGATAAAATTACCGTGACTGCAAAAAATCACGAAACACGAACGTGAAAAAACTTGCGATATGGCCAACCGCGATAAAAAAATCTGCGATAACCAGCGACAGGCCTTCAATTCCCACGCGTCATGCGGGAAAATGTACTGTAAAAGCAGAAAAAAAAAAGAAACTGCATAGCACCATGGATGTACCCGGATCGAGTGCATGCCCCATCGAGTGCAAACCCCACAAGCCCCACAGACGACAAGCAAGAAACCTCGGGGTCGGGGAAGAGCAAGGAGAAGAGGAAGAGGAAGACGCGGTTCAGTCCACAGGAAAACAGGATCATCGTCACGGAGGTGATAGAACACTACCAACAACTGTTCGTCACCTCCACTGTGTCATTGGCAACACAAACGGAAATATGGCAGTCGATCGTGAATAATGTGAATGCAGTCGGAGTGTTGAGGAGGTCAATGGAGGAGGTCAAGAGGCGCTGGCATGATGTCAATAGCCAAACCGAGCAGAAATTCGCTGCCAACCGGAAGGCAGCAACGGCGACTGGAGGTGGGAGTCTTGCGCCACAGGAGGAGCTGGATGATCTGGAGGAAATGGTGGCCACAGTCATCAGTGTGGAGACGGTGCAAGAAGTTGGGGGTCCGGACACAGCCCAACATGACCTGACCCAACAGCAACAGGGTGAGTAACGACCAGGGACTGGGGGGACGGATGGAGATGGGCACAATGGCACACATGCACAATTATGTGTAGCACACTGCACACCCACAATGATTGTGGAACATGTCCCTCATACCCTTGGCACACTGCAGCACACATAGAAACACCAAGTAGGTCCCCGTCCACTATGTGCACAAAGGGGCCCCCCTCCCTATCACCAATATCACAACCTACCCATGCACATGTGCTGAATCCAAAGACAACAATTGATGGACAGAATGCAGAACAATGTCGTACATTCACCCCAGTACAGAGATCTGGGCCTAAATCCATTGTTTTTTTGCTCACCATGCCATTCCAGTTTGGACCCAGCCATATGCAAATCAGTCTTGACCCTGCGCCCAATGGGAACAGTCCAGCCCGAACTGCCAGGACAGGTCCTCCCTGGACTGGAAACAGCATCCTAGGACCGGTTTTGGGCTTTCAGCCCTCATCAGCCAGGATAGCTTGACTCCAGCGGCATGGAGAGCACGGGACCCACGTCTGGGCATACCCGTCCCACTCGGGGTGACAAATGCAAAAACAACAATTGATGGACAGAATGCAGAACAATGTCGTACATTCACCCCAGTACAGAGATCTGGGCCTAAATCCATCGTTTTTTGCTCACCATGCCATTCCAGTTTGGACCCAGCCATATGCAAATCAGTCTTGACCCTGCGCCCAATGGGAACAGTCCAGCCCGAACTGCCAGGCCAGGTCTTCCCTGGACTGGAAACAAGCATCCTAGGACCGGTTTCGGGCTTTCAGCCCTCATCAGCCAGGATAGCTTGACTCCAGCGGCATGGAGAGCACGGGACCCACGTCTGGGCATACCCGTCCCACTCGGGGTGACAAATGCAAAAACAACAATTGATGGACAGAATGCAGAACAATGTTGTACATTCACCCCAGTACAGAGATCTGGGCCTAAATCCATCGTTTTTTTGCTCACCATGCCATTCCAGTTTGGACCCAGCCATATGCAAATCAGTCTTGACCCTGCGCCCAATGGGAACAGTCCAGCCCGAACTGCCAGGCCAGGTCCTCCCTGGACTGGAAATAAGCATCCTAGGACCGGTTTCGGGCTTTCAGCCCTCATCAGCCAGGATAGCGGCATGGAGAGCAGGGGACCCACGTCTGGGCATACCCGTCCCACTCGGGGTGACAAATGCAAAAACTGAATCCAGCAAAGCAGCGGCTCTGTGAGCCACACTGACAATGCAAGTGACACTGCATGACCAATAGCATGGCTGCAGTCAAAATACATGACATGGTGCACGACACGACACTGAGGTGGCCCAGTGTGGATCACATCCTCAAAGGAGCAGGTCACACTCTGACACATCCACGTGCACATACAACCCCTGACGTCAACAACACATCTGCAGACAAACAATGCACAAGAGTACAAAAACCGTCCAAGAGCACAAATGAGCCAAGTCGCCAACATCTCAGCCCCTCAAAAGCACACATGTCAAAGGCACACCGCCCCAAAGGGATAAGGGGCCGCTAAATCAGAGCTGCAGGGGCGACTCTCCCACAATGCAGCACACACACATAGCAATCACAGCACATCAACATTGATGACAATGTGGTACAGAGTGCAACACTTTCACCACAGAACAGAGGACACAACAGGTGCCGCTTGTGCGTAGAAACTGGCCAATCACATCTGGCATAGCAGGAAACTGTGAGATGATAATGTACGAGTACAACCTCACATCCGTCATATAGTCAAAATGTCCACTGTCCCCCATCAAATAGCCAGCTCAGGCAAAACAGTCACAATGTACATTGTCAGGCAGTCTGTATGTAAACAAGTACAATGCGTCAACATACATCGAACACACTGTTAACCTGCATCTCCCCTTAACATTGCAGAGGGACAATCAACACCTCCTGCAGAGCAAATCAGACATCTCTTCAGTGATGATGAGGAGGAACCCCTAGCCATCTGCTCAGACACCCTCCAACGGCTCGTGGCAGCCTCCGCACCCCACCTCCAGGAGCAGGGCAGCCCAGCTGCATTGAGTTGACCCCACCCCCTGCACAGCCCACACAGCAGGAAGCACCCACCACCACAGCTGGCTACCAGCACCTCACGGAAAGACACATGGCATTCCAAGACCTCATGGCAGTCAAACTTGATGCCATACGTGGGTGTATGAGTCCCAGCAGGGACCACTTACAGTCCCTAACGGACACCCACAGTACGTTCCATGCTCTACAACAATCCCTGGCTGACCTCGCTGGAGCCATTACTCGGATACATGAACTGTCTAGTCAGACAGGCTCCAGTGAGGGCAGCACAGAGTTGGCACAGATGCGGAGGACAATGGAGAACATGGAGCGGATGCAGGCTGGAAGTATGGCTGCCACGGCTGTACACCAGCGAGATGTAGCTGGGATCTACCATGCCCTGCAGAACATCATCTCGCCATTGCTGCCACAGAGCCTGTCCCAGATCACTGCTGCAGGAACTTCGACACACACATCTCCACCCCCTGATGTGTCAGTGGCACACAGTGATGCAGCCATACCACCTCCGCCCCCTGATGCGTCAGTGGCACACAGTGATGCAGCCATACCACCTCCACCACCTGATGCGTCAGTGGCACACAGTGATGCAGCCATACCACCTCCGCCACCTGATGTGTCAGTGGCACACAGTGATGCAGCCATACCACCACCACACACCTGACACACCTGACACAGAAGAAATACCAGAGAACTAAGATCTGGATGGCAATGACTCTGTTTGAGAAAGGAGGATGTAGCATCCATCCCCGCCATATGGCCTGTACCTGCTTGGTTCAGCCCTCTGCATCATGCCCGGGAACAACACCTTCCACTGTCCCCCTAAACACTCTGCGACATTCACCTGGACCCCGACATGGACTGCCATATCCGCACTGGTTACCAATGACACAGCAATCAGGCTGCGGACTGAACTCTTCCTCTTCCGAATAAATTGTCATTCCCCAAAGGACTCTGGTTGGCCCTCCACTGGGCAACCATGTTATGTGGGGTTTGCATGGCCATGTACTGCTCCAGCTCCGACACTCCACAGAATGTGAGTAAAACATTCCAAATCACACAGATGTGTCATGTCTATGTTCAATCAAGTATAAGAGTATGGATGAATGTAGGGACATTGATTGCACAAAAAGGTACACCCTGGGAAATGACATAAATGCGCATGTTTGACCCTGACCCACATGGTCAATTAGATGACTGTGAACGTGTGAACTAGCTGTGGCCTCATTGCCCATGAACAACAATCTCGCAACCCCCCAACGTACCCCCACGTCCATGTATTAAATGGGGCTGTGTGTAAGAATGTCTAAATTGGTAGCAGGCCTAAAGTAGTGTCCCCCATCACATGTGACAACAGAACATCTCTTTGCATACCTACTCACACTCAACTGTGTGGACACAGCCTGTTTTGATGGATCACATTGATCCACATGGCAAGAAGTTGGACACCATACTCACATTGCTGAAGACACGTAAGAGCACCGGTCCACCAGCAACTATCCCAACCACAAAGTCTGGCTTACAGAGGTGGAGCTGGCAATAGGGACTCACCCCTAAGTGAAATGCGTCAGTCAGTCCCTCCCTGTGTACGGACAATGCTCATTGAGGCACACGATTTGTCATTCTAATCAACACTCATCACAGTTGAACACTAGTGAAGTGGCGTAGAATTTATTCGCATGTGCGTGTCAGTACGGGCAAGACAAGGGCCACAACATGCAGACCAATGCTTCAGACATTAACAGGCAGCACGGGAACATGTAGAGGTGCAAGAACTGGGGAGGCAAAAATGAACACCAATCATTATGGATGGCAACTGTCTCAGCCCACCTTGCCTTGCTGGCGAGTCATGTGATGTTTGGCGTATGCTCATTACCCCGTGTCAGGGGATACGACTCACATCCCATGGGATCTGCATTGTGCTGTACCACCGGACTGCGCAGACTGTCTGCTCTGCTGACAGTGAGCAGGTGAAAGGGTCCAACAAGGTCACATGTAGTACTACATTGCCATGTGTGTACACTCCCTCCAGCAGTATGTCAGAGTAAGGAACCTTGCCAAGCGACGCTGTGCAGCTCCGCCCATGGGACTGCCTCACCTTGCACAGGTGTGTGTCAACACGCGTAGGTGCACGCACATGCATTCTGAGTCCAGGCGAATGCAGCCATGTCCACTGTTGTGGTGGGATATGTGACCATTTCTCCACGATGCAAGAAGGTGTTGGGACCTGTGCTCTGGGTTACAAGCAGTTGTGGCTGCAGGAATGTAGTTACTTGTCCATGAATGCGAGCGCAGCTTCCTGGGCAATCAGTTCCAAGAGTACGTCGTTGTCGGCCTCAACGAACACGGGGGCGAGCCAATCCATTAACTGGTCCGGACAGATGTGCTCTGTCCACGCCGTTTCACCAATCCGCAACACAGCCCAATGGGGGAGCGCTTCGATGTGGTCACTGCACACGAGGACTTGTGCAATCTCCCATGCCCAACTGCCAGCACATATGCCAAATATCAAGGCATCCCATGAACGGGTATCACGGTTACACTCCTGGTCGTGGGCCAACAGGGGGCACACACACAAGTCATAATCCAGTTCAGCTACCGTTGTGTTGGATAGGCAGACATCCATGGGCCACTCGAATATGCATGATCGGCAGTGGAACCAGGGCTGGACGCAGGTGACGTACGCTAGGCGGAAGCGCAGACGGTAACTGATGCACAACACTGGCAGTGGCAGTGCCCCCAACAAATGCAGCATATGTGCATGGTACAGTTCCACGTGATAGGGGTTGTGCATGTGCCCGGGATGTTCTCCCATTGCGTTGGTGGCTCTGGTTGAAGCGGCACTGTTCTGACCTGCGCCAGTTCTGTGGATGAAATGCCACAGCTCGGAGCAATGAGTTGTTTTAGTGTGCAACGGTTGTACGCCTGGGTTAATGTGGGAGTAAGTGTGAAGGACATTCCATGCAAGATAACTTCGGGCAAGGACTTCTGTGTGTGGGGTGTGTATACGTTGGTCTTTTGTCGGGCTGTGTGTAGTGTGGGAGTCATCATCATCTGCTGTGGTATCTCTCTCAGGGGGTGCCTGCCGCATGCAAGACCAAGGTCGGAGGTGCAGATGTCCTTCCGCCTTATGTATTGAGACAAAGGTGCTTTGATCCCTGATGTTAGTCTGACTACTGCTTGCATTCTGGAAATGTGATGTGGCTTTCACGCTGCATTTGGGGCTAGGCCTTAGGCTTATGGTGCACCAATAGCGATACACACACAACAGTTGGCATGTATGTGCCAAGGGCCTTCCTTTCACTGTCTCTCTCTCTCCCTTTCTTTCTCTCTCTCTTTCTCTCTCTCTCTGTCCTTTGATGAGCGCATGACACACCTTCTTATCTTGAATTTTGTCTTGCAGGCTGTGACTTACAGATTGTCCAGAGAAGACCCGCCATGACTCTTCCAAATAGTTGTTTTGAGTTAAATTTGAATGTAATGATTTGTTTGGAAATTCAGAGATGAATGAATGATTCTCCTTTTTCTGACCACACATGAATGTTAATTGTTGTACTTGTGCGACATCAGGCTAATTGTTTTGTTAATGATTTCGCAAAGTTGATGTCAAATATCTTTGTCCGGGGTAGGACCGGGGCGATCTGGGGGGGGCGGAGGCGGTGGGTGTTGTGGCCCTCTTGGGTTTCCGGCTGCATGATCAGTGGCTCCATGGCATCTGTTGTTCTTCTGGTGTGGCTGTGGGCTGGGCTCCCATTTCTGGTGCAGGTTATGGTCCGACTTAATACCAGGTAGGAGCAAGTGTTATTTCCCTGCTGCTAACGCACCTTATCGCATGTTTTGTGGTCTTATCGCCGATCTGGCTGGTCGTTGAGAAGTGTTGTCGTCGCGGGTTTTTGCACGGGAACACCTACTCTGCATCTCATTAGGGTTAGTTGCCGGTGTCATCCGTGGCGATGTTTTTTGCGGCTGCTATCGCAGGTAAACTGGCGATATCGGCTGTTAACACCTGCTTGTGAATAGGGCGATATATCTATCGCCACTTTGGCTGCGATAATGTGCAGCTAACTCGGCGATAAGTCCTTGAGAATATGCCCCATTGAATTCAAGACAGCTGGAGAACTGTGTTCCTTGGATCCTGTAAATGTGTGCAGATATTTTAATCATAGATTTCAAGCAATGATGTCTTTTATCTGCAATAAAAACAACCCACCTCTTGGAGAAGTTATTGATTTCTTTTGGAGAAAGGAGTACCAAGCTAGAGGTGCTCCTCATATACATCTTCTTTTTATGGATCAAGGATGCACCTAAATTTGGAACTGATTCTGATGAGACTGTTTTATCTTTTATTGAAGACTACATGTGTTATTCCAAAAACAGGAGAAGAAAATACCTTAAGACAACAAGTTTTACGGTTTCAAACTCATCGATGTGGCAAATACTGTCGATGGAAATACAAGTCAAAAGAAAAGTTTTATGCAAAATGTCGTTTTGGATTTCCACGTCCAGTTATTTCCAAAGCAAGAGTCAACAGTTTCATGTCAGCAGTGAGGCATACTATAACTCGAAAATCTCCAAAAAATACTTACAATTTAAAAAGAAGTGAACATTCAAAGTATATTAATGATTACAATCCAGTGATTTTGTCGATGTGGAATGCAAATATGGATATCCAGTATGTTGCAGATAATTCCATTGCTGTTGCTCGCTATGTTACGTCATACATAACAAAATCTGAAAAGACGGAGTTGAAAGAAATGTGGGAAGAAATTTCACAAGAGAAGGCTCTTAGTAACAAATTGTACAGCTTTAGTTTGAAGATGCTGTCCATCGAGAGATTGGATCCTACGAATGTTCGGATCGGTTGACCTCAGCAAGTTTATATTCAAAGTCAAGAGGAATCATTTGGGTTAGTCTAGGTCTTGCTGCAACACGAAATCGAGTATTGAAATCTGTACAAGAAATTGAATATTTAGCATTAAATGAACCGGAAAGCACAGATATTGTTAAAATAAACATGTTGGATACGTACTATCCTAAAAGAAGTCCCTATTTTGAAAACATATGTCTTTATGAAGTACTGCAATATTACAGCTTTAAGAGAAATATTATAGAAAATATAAATGAAGAGAAATATGCAGTGATTGGTTCTGATGGATGTTTGGTGAAACATAGTAAAGGAAATCTCATTAATCACAGGAAACTGAGTTGCGATACTCCAGATAAAAGGGAATTTTACTATTTAGCACTTTTGCAACTCTTCAAGCCTTGGCGTACTGAGATGGAATCACTTGGAGATTTTCAGTGCTATGAAGATTCTTTTAATGCATGTAAAGATAGCATTGAATGCACAGTTTTTCAAAATTATCTACAAATGTTGAATGAAGAGATTCAACAAGAAGCTACTATTGCAGCTGAAATTGCTAGAGACAGTTCTCAAGACAGTCAAAGTTCTGCTCCACAGAGTCAAGATCCACTAGGAGAACCAATTCTTGAAAATGAAGCAGCAATCGCCATGAGTGAAGTAGAAACGGCAGTGCATCAAGCTCAACAGGATATTATGGAGTTGGGAAACTTGGAAGAGCAACTAAATATTGAACAGAAAGAAATATATCAGCAAGTTACACAACAGATAGACCATGGTTTACTTCATGAAAAAATAGAATGCAACTGCACATCATTTAAACCTATTTGAATGTATATCAGTGGTCAAGCTGGTACAGGAAAAAGTTTCTTAATTAAAGTTTTGACCAGTTATCTACAGAAAACCACTGAATCACATTTATCTTGTGTTGCAACCGCTCCAACTGGGTTAGCAGCACACAACATTAAAGGGATTACATTACATTGTTTACTGATGCTACCTGTTGAACATGAAAACAAGTTGGAATATCACAAGCTATCTGGAGAAGCTTGTTATGAAGTTTCAAGAGTACTAAAGAAAATGAAACTTCTGATAATTGATGAGGTGAGCATGGTCTCAAACTAAATGCTTGCCTATGTACATTTAAGAATGCAGCAGATTTTAAAAACAGATTATAATGTGTTATTTGGAGAAAAACATGTGATTGTTTTCGGCGATCTACTGCAACTTACTCCTGTAAAAGGGGAACCAGTTTTTAAAACACTTGTGCATGAAGACACCAGGAAATCTTTGGGAAGTATTGGAAATGTCAATATTTGGTCATATTTTGAATACAAAGAACTTATTAAAAATATGCGACAGGCAAGTGATGAAGATTATGGAAGCATTCTTCAAGATATAAGAATTGGTGTATTAACAGAACATGGTAAAGAAGCTTTGCAAAGTCGGCTACTTACAAACTTGTTTCCAAATGAAAATGTTGCTCCGGAAATAATATACAAAAAAATTGGAGAAAACAAATCTATAATTTGCCTAATGCCAACACTGCGAGAGTGTTCTACATTCAATCAAGAACTTTTAAAGCTGGAAAAACAACAAATAATAAAAATGGAAGCCATTGATAAAATAGAACACTAAGGAATTACTATTATTTTGTCAGAAAAATTAAAAACAAAATTGGGGGCATATTAGCAAGACCGGCGATAAAATTATCGCCGTTTTAGCGGCAGGAAACTGCCGCTAAAACGGCGATAATGGGCTTGCTAATATGCGTTATGGAATTCCAATAGAAGCCCAGGTTAGATGTCCTGCACATCTAACCTGGGCTTCTATTGGAATTCCATAACGCATATTAGCAAGCCCATTATCGCTGTTTTAGCGGCAGTTTCCTGCCGCTAAAACGGCGATAATTTTAACGTGGGTCTTGCTAATATGCCCCTATATTCTTTGGAAAAGTCTATATCTAAGACTGCTGGCTTAGAAAATAATTTATATGTATGTGAAAACTGTCGGGTAATTTTACGGCGTAATTTGGATGTGGAAAAAGGTTTAGTAAATGGAGCAATGGGGAAAGTTGTTGATTTTGTTAATTATTCAAATAGAGATGGAATTGAATTTTTGAAGATTAAATTTGATCAGATTGAAGAGGTAAAACAGATTGGATGTTGTGCTGTTCGTTTTTTGCTTGTTAAAGACTTGTATGTTCGTAGCAAACAGTTTCCTCTATCTTTAGCATATGCGGTGACCATTCATAAATCTCAAGGTTTAAGTGTAGACAGTGCTTTGGTAAACATTGGAAGTACCGTGTTTAAAGAGGGCATGGCATATGTTGCATTGTCCCGAGTCAGAACTTTATCTGGATTGTATTTGATTGATTTTGATGAGAGAAAGATTAGTTCAGATGCAAATTGTGTAAGAGAGTATAATCAGTTAAGAAGACTGTATGCTCCCAACTTAGGTGAATATCCTGTATATGAAAAGCGTGTAGTATGTCGAAAACGTACATATGAGAAACTCTGTAGTGAGGTTGGAAATAAGAAAAAAATCAAGAGAATGTTGAGGTTCCAAAGAAAAAGAAAAGGACACTGTTGAAGATATTGTAGGATATCAGTTAGAAAATAGTTCAGGTATCAACTGCTATGCTAATGTAGTTGTGAACGTCATATTTTTTCTAGAAAATCTTCAACAACAAATTATGGAGAATGGAGAAAAAAGGTTTTGTTCTTTGTTGCATTCTATTTTTGAAAACTTGACAACCGATAAAACTAAAATCCAAAGTGCTTCTGGCATTCGGCATCTTCTGGATATATGTCCTGGTTCTTCACAATTTACACTAAATGTACAGCAAGATGCTCAAGAATTTCTTATGCTTATGCTTGCAGTATTGGAAGGTGAAGGAATACAAATTGAAAATCTGTTTGGAGTATGTTACAGATGGGATCATAAATGTGAAGACTGTTCATTTTCATCTACCACTGAAATAGACACAGAACGATTCATATATTTGACACTACCAGATTGCAAAACAGTATCTTTTAACAAATTAGTAAAATCTGCGAATCAAAATATGGAATGTAGTCACTGCAAATCTGAAATGTTATCAACATTATTTATAGAAAGATTTGGACAATATGTTATTTTAATGCTACAACATTGTAGAGCAGATGGAAGAAAATTGGAAACAAATTACAAATTTAGTGGCAAGTCAACTGTCAATTTCAGGAAGAACTTTCAAAGCAGTGGCATTTGTTTTCCATGATGGACCTTCTACAACATCTGGACACTATACTGTGTATTTAAAGTGCAATAAAGGATGGACACATTGTAATGATGCCCATTTGGAATTCAAATGTCGGTTGCCTTATGAATTACCAAATTCATATCTAATATTTTTGATGCCAAAGTTCTGGAAACATCATTTGGCCTATTGGGAAGATGTTAACATCAATTATGAGTTTATTTTGGATACTTTCAATACAAACGATTTCAGAAATATCATTCGGCCTATTGGGAAGATGTCGATATGAATTAAGAAGTTTATTTTGGATATTTTCAATGCAAATGATTTTGGAAACATCATTCGGCCTATAGGAAAGATGTCAAGAATTACTGTTTCAATTATCGTTTCTGTTCTTTGATATTGTATTTAGAAAATTGTTTTTGAAAGAAGCAGTTCATATATTTGATCTTTGTATTATATGCAATGTAAATGAGTGTGTTTATTTTTGAAAATGTAAACAGATAGTTGAGTTTGTTTTGAACACAGATTTGTTTTTTTTAACAATCTTATTGATTGTATTTTTTTGCCCGCTGTCACATGATGATCAACATTGAAATCACTGTGTATGGTGAAATTCAATAGAATCTGAAAACAGCAAAAAAGGTAAACTGAATATGTTATGTAATTGCAAAATTATGTTGTGTTCTAAAAACTGTAATATTATATGTAATAACAGTATTTTTTCTTCTCTTTTACAGACACTAATTCTAAAGTTTGAAAATATTTTAAATTTAGATTATAATAAAACAACTGAAAAAATTGTTTCAATGAGTTTCATATCTACTTCAAAAAGGCAAGATTAAGTCACCCAAGCACTACCCATGCACTGCTACAATCACCTGTGCACTACCCATGCAAAACTCTAATCACCTAGACACAACTCATTCACTCCTTCAATTACCCAGGTAGTACCCATGCACTGCTCCAATCACCCTGTCACTACCCATGCACTGTTCTAATCACCCACCCAGTACCATGTACTAATCCAATCACTCTGCGAATACGCAAGCACTTATAAATTCACCATACACTCTCCTTGCAGTACGTTAATCATCCAGTCAGTACCCATTTACTCATGCAATGACCCAGGCACTAACCATGCACTGCTACAATCACCTGTGCACTACCCATGCAGTCCTCTAATCACCTAGACACTACTCATTCACTCCTTCAATTACCCAGGTAGTACCCATACACTCCAGCAATCACCCTGTCACTACCCATGCACTCCTCCATTCACCCAGTCAGTACCATGTACTTATACAATCACTCCGCCAATACCCAAGCACCTACAAATTCACCATACACTCTCCTTGCAGTACGATAATCATCCAGTCAGTACCCATGTACTCATGCAGTGACCCAGGCACTAACCATGCACTGCTACAATCACCTGTGCACTACCCATGCAGTCCTCTAATCACCTAGACACTACTCATTCACTCCTTCAATTACCCAGGTAGTACCCATGCACTCCAGCAATCACGCTGTCACTACCCATGCACTCCTCCAATCACCCAGTCAGTACCAAGTACTTATCCAATCAATCCGCCAATACCCAAGCACCTACAAATTCACCATACACTCTCCTTGAAGTACGTTAATCATCCAGTCAGTACCCATGTACTCATGCAATGACCCAGGCACTAACCATGCACTGCTACAATCACCTGTGCACTACCCATGCAGTCCTCTAATCACCTAGACACTACTCATTCACTCCTTCAATTACCCAGGTAGTACCCATGCACTCCATCAATCACACTGTCACTACCCATGCACTCCTCCAATCACCCAGTCAGTACCAAGTACTTATCCAATGACTCCGCCAATACCCAAGCACCTATAAATTCACCATACACTCTCCTTGCAGTACGTTAATCATACAGTCACTACCCATGTACTCATGCAATGACCCAGGCACTAACCATGCACTGCTACAATCACCTGTGTACTACCCATGCAAAACTCTAACCACCTAGACACTACTCATTCACTCCTTCAATTACCCAAGTAGTGCCCATACACTCCAGCAATCACCCTGTCACTACCCATGCACTCCTCCAATCACCCAGTCAGTAGCATGTACTTATCCAATCACTCCGCCAATACCCAAGCACCTATAAATTCACCATACACTCTCCTTGTAGTACGTTAAACATCCAGTCAGTACCCATGAACTCATGGAATGACCCAGGCACTAACCATGCACTCCAGCAATCACCCTGTCACTACTCATGCACTCCTCCAATCACCCAAGCACTACCCATGCATTCATGGAATCACCCAGGCACTACTTATACACTACTCTATTCAACCATGCACTACTGATGCACTCCTGCAATTACCCAGGCACTACCCATGCACTATGCTTTTACTCCTCCAATCATCTAGGCACTACCCATACAGTCATGCAATCACCCAGGTACTACCCATGCACTTCTCCAATCACTCAAGCAGTACCTATGCACTCAAGCAATCACCCAGGGATTACCCATGCACTCCTTCAATCACCCAAGCAGTACCCATACACTCAAGCAATTATTCAGCCAATACCCAAGCACTTATAAAATCATCCAATCACTATCCATGTACTTCTCCAATCACTCAGGCACTACTTATGCACTCATACAATAACCCACGCATTATCCATGCACTCCTTCAATCACCCAGATACTATCCTTGCACTTATACAATCACCCACACATTAATGAAGCACTTACAAAATCACTCAGATTCTATCCATGTAGTCCTTCAATCAGTCAGGCAACAATTCATACAACACTCAGAATATGTTTCTTCTTTAAACCAAATAGGCGGTTCTGAAAAGAACCATTTTTTTTCTTCTTTTGTTATTTTATTCTTTTTTTGTATTTTTTAAACTAACTTTTACATTTTTTAGTTGTTTATTTTATTGAAAAACTGAAAAGAAACCAGAGCCAACAACAAAAACATGGCAAAAAATATGCAATTTAACGCCATTGCATAAAGGAGCAAAAAAATAATAATTAACACTTGTGACTCTGGATTGCAATCAGGATTGCATTCATTGACTGCTCCCCAACGCAAAGAGTCTTTCTGCATTTAATGCACACCTGCTCTACTCGAGCCAAATCAGGATGAATACTGATTGTGGCAGGTGTTGTGCCACTAGAAGAAGTACTGGGCCCATCATGTGCTTCTTTTTCTTGTTGCCGCCTTAGTTGCTCTCGGGCAAGCCGTCTTGGGTGGATCGTTTGCAGATGCTTGAGCATCGATGATGTGCCACAAGAATATTTCTTGTCCGATCCACGTGAAAGCACTTGTTCGCAAATTGTGCAAGTAACCTTCCTGGCATTAACTTTTTTCACCAGGAGGTATGGTGAAAAACACCCACACAACACTTTCATATCTCTTCTTCCAGGGTTCTTCCAGGTCTTCCTCTTCCTCTGGTGGAAGTTACTGTGATGGTGGTGCAGCAGCCATTTGGAGAAAAAGTAAAATAAACACCAAAAAGATGTAAAAACACACCTAAGAGAGAACAGGTCTGTCTCTATAGATGGTCCTGAAAGAATGAAACAAAAATGGGTGGGGTCCTTCAACTTCTAGAATAAAAAGCCTGTAAACCAATGAAAACCTTTCTTTTGAAGTCACATGTGATTCGCGCAGGGCGCGCAACGTCAGCGCACCCGACGCGGTTCCGCAAAAATACATTTTAAAATAATATATCATTATTCCAGTAACAAATACATAAAATTTATAATTTTCTTAAGTCATGTCTTGGTGTAATATATACAATAAAGTTACATATACATACTTTTAAAAGTTAAAAATTTACGATGGAGTCGCGCACCCAGCGCGACATCGCTACTCACGTACGTGATGTAACGCGGGGCCGGCACCGTGCACTGGTCGCTTATGATATGCGGAACGTGCATGACTTAACCAATATGGCGGCGAATTGCTTGAATTCGCGCACGGATCGAGACAGGTGCACGATGGGTGAGCGAATCATTTTTTAATTTAAAGAAAATGTATATTTTAATTTTAGAAAAGAAAAAACATATAAACTTTACAAGAATTTTAAAAACAAAAATAACATTTCTTGCACGTTATACTTAGATATTAGCATTAAAAAAATCTTTGAAATTTAGTTAAAAAAACATAGGTTTCAGGAACATTATAGTTAGAAATTAGCATTTAAAAAACCTTTGAAATTCACTGAAAAAGCCATAGCTTTCAGGGACGTTATAGTTAGAAATTAGCATTTAAAAAACCTTTGAAATTCACTGAAAAAACCATAGGTTTCAGTGACGTTATAGTTAGAAATTAGCATTTAAAAAACCTTAGAAATTCACTGAAAAAACCACAGGTTTCAGGGACGTTATAGTTAGTTGGACATTTCACTCGTACAAAACCAGAGAAATTCGGCTGTTATAGTTAGTAGAGCTAACTATAACTCGTGCTCCCGCAATGCACTGCTGATGACGTCACATATTACATCACTCATGACATGGTCAGTGACATCACTGATGACATCACTGATGACATCTCAAATGACATCAATTGCAAATGCTGAACCGGAAGCATTAGGGTAATGCAATGTAAAAATATGGCGGAATCCCCGTCGATGTATTCAGTTGGAAAAAGGCGCGAAGCCGAAACGCGTCCTGTTTGTTTTGGTTCAGTAAATAAAGTACCGGACTTTTCACCTTCAACAGAGTGCGGTCTCTTCACTTGGTTAACAAGTGGGGTTTTGAGCCTACATATTCCGTGGTACCACCGCCAATTTAAATGACCGGCACCCGTTCCCGAGGGCTCACCGCGACTTCTGGTGGATCGGAGCTGTTATATATATATATATATATATAGGAGGGTAGCGGATGGCCTACACGTAACGTAGCGACTCTGAGGAATGTGTGACTAAGGGAGACATTCCCACCACTACCCCGGTTTCTGATGCAATGAAACTCGGGATATTCCCAAGATAAGAGGGTAAAGCGAAGGAGAAAAAAGAGAAAATATCCCCATAGTAAGACCTGAAAAATAAGGTACTGTATATAGGGGATGGATATATATATATAGGAGGGTAGCGGATGGCATACACGTAACGTAGCGACTCTGAGGAATGTGTGACTAAGGGAGACATTCCCACCACTACCCCGGTTTCTGATGCAATGAAACTCGGGATATTCCCAAGATAAGAGGGTAAAGCGAAGGAGAAAAAAGAGAAAATATCCCCATAGTAAGTCCTGAAAAATAAGGTACTGTATATAGGGGATGGCAATAACAAGCCCAAAGAAGTAGAAGGGATCCTAATCCTGAGGAAGGCCGGTAGACCCATTAAGGGCTCAGGGAAGGCCGAAACATGTTGATTTAAAAGACACAAAATTTAAGAGGGTACGGATACTAAGAAGCCAGTATATTCCCGAGACAATAATTTTAACCCTGCCAGGCGATGTTAAGAATAAAGATTAGTTGAACATTTACCTAGGTAGTTTTAATCACTCTTTTTGTGTTGAGAGGACCCCGATCTCAGTTGGGATAGAAACTTTGATTCAATCCCCTCAATTGTTGTGTGTTTTTTTTTTCACTCCATCAAACGACGTTGGTTTGCGTCTTGATGTCGATGCGGCCCTATGATGAAGCATGACACTATCTAGTGTGTGAGGGCTGTACTAAAAACCAGGTGGTTTTTCCAAAACGGGAAAATAAGCAGCACCCAGGGACAGATTGGCCTGACTGAACCCCCTTTCCCTTCTCAATGTGTGTATGTATATATATATAGGAAGGGATTCGGAGGGGATGACCTCCCACTCTGATCGTTCTGGAGACGAGCGTTTTTCGGAGGCTAAGATTGATTTGAGCACTACGCAAATCTTAAAGAGCACATGAATGCAGGAAATACCATTTCACCAAAGTAATGCAGGTACTAATGATGAACTGTAAATATTCGAGCAAAAGCGGATCTATCGAGATTCCTTGTGGCACCTTTGAGAATACAGTACACTGCATTATGGGACTTGTATTTTTAAGAACTTGTCATGTGACTTTTAACATAAAAAGCACGCACCAATGCACGTAGCACTTTACATCGTTTTCACCGGTGACCAAGGCTGTTAAGCCGAAACGCGTAAGGATTTGGAAACCAGTGCGTTGCTGTGCCTTCGTAATAAACGACCTGTCTCCTGAAATGGGCCTCAATGGTGTTTCTGTCGTGGTGATAAGTGATGGGCTGCTCCGTGCCCATTGTTTGAGGCCGCCCTGAAGGGTCAGGGGCTCCGGTACTCGGAGGCTTGTGTTTGTCTATATATATATATATATATATATGAATATATATATATATTCACCGAAGAAAACAAGGTTACAGGGACTTTATAGTTAGGCTCAGATTTCACTTGTTCAAAACCAGTACAATTCAGCAGTTATAGTTAGCTGAGATAACTATAACTTACCCCCCACAATGCACTGCTTAGGACCTCACATATTACATCACACTTGACATGGTTAGTGACATTGCAATTTTTAATAAAAGTCATTGTCATAATTGTTTTTACTAAAGCTTTATTTAAAAAAATCAATATGTTTTTGAGTCCTTCTTATACAATTTTTCAGGCCAGAAAGTGTAGCCATAGAATCCACCACAAGGGGTCCCTGCACCCAGCTGAAGAGCATAGCGCTCCAGTTCAGAGTGCTTATAAAAGCACATGGCAAGCTCTCCTGGGGTTCAGGATTCAATGGCCCAGGAGATTTACTATGATTTTTTTTAATTGGTTTTATTGTTGTTGGGGCTGCTGAGGTCCCTGCAGCCCCTGCAACATAGAAAAATGGCCAGTGGTGCCCTTGCCTTTTCTGTGGACACCACCAGGACAAGAAATTATAATTTAAAAAACTATAGGACTTTTTTGAGCACTCTTTTGGAGCAATGAATTTTAAATGATCTGCTCTGACAGCTCATTTATTATTCTTTTTAGTTTTGTTTTTATAATTTCTGTGGGTATCCAAGTACGACCCGGGAGGCCCACAGCTCTGTTTTGTTTGGTGGGTGGCAGCAGCGGTGGAGCCCCTGAGTCCCCATGGCCCCACCAGCTTCCTTGGCAGGGGGAGCCAGCCAACTTTCTTTTGGTGGGTGACCCAGTGCCCACTCAGGCACCTTCACATGCATGTATGATTGGGCCACAAGGAGAGACCAAGGCCCATCTGGCCCCGGGCGGCTCACCTGATGGGAGCCAGCCCGTTTCTTTTGGTTGGAGCCTTGGTGCTAACCCAGGGCATGCACATGTGCACATATTGTGGAGCCATGGGTGGAACCCTAAGGACCCCACAGATCTGTCGTCTCCCCTGGAGGTAGTCGGGCACTTATTTGGATCGGTCCCTTGCTGCCCAGCCAGGGCCTGCATATGCACAGGTATGTTGGGGCTATGGGGGAGCCCCAGGGCACCATGTGGGCCCCTGCCAGCTCCCCAACCTTCACCCATCATGGGTGCTTCCAGGAACTGGCAACCATTATTCCCCGACCTGTGGGTGCAGATTTTAGAACATTTATCCCTGCCCTCACTCGCTAGCAGAGAAAAAAGCAAATATTTGCTCCAGATGGGGTGATGGGGTCCCTAAGGCATATGAAAGGGTCAGGGAAGATGGCCATGCTCTCCCCTCCATCCCTCAACGAATCAATTTGCCCTGGGGGATGAGGACCTGTGGCCTATGGAAGCTTTGGAGAGGGTGACCACAGGTTCCCCTCACCTCAAGTAACAAATCATCCCCAGGTGATGAGGTTCCTGGGATGTCTCCCCGATTCAGAGATGCTTACTGCATGCCCTGTCCCCTTTTTCTTAGATATGGCCTGAGTGCCTTCTCAGAGGCATAGGGATGGGGGCTGCATGCCCCCTCTCCAAAATATATAAGTGCATTGCCACCCCGGGCCTTGGCCCCCACAGGGTTTTTTTAACGAAAGGTTATTTTTTTAATAAAAGGTGTGAGACTGCATTTTTTTTTTATAAGACCTGTGGGTTTGCAGAGTGTCTCTACATTGCCTCCTATGCTTTTTTTTAAACTTAATTTAGGACAGATGACCTAGTCCCTGAATCCTAAAATGTCTGCCGCTGCATCTTTTTTGATGTAATGGCAGCCATTCAGTTCTTATCTAGGGATATGTTGGTGCCACGAATCCTCTGCGCTTTGATATATACATATGTTTTAAACATTAATTTCTCAAGAATTACTGAATGGATTTACAACAAATCACAAAAAGTACCATTTTGGGACCAGTGTCTAGCTCTCTGACAAATTTGGTGTCATTCTGTTCAGCAGTTTTGGCTGTAGCTGTGTCTAATTTTCCTATGAAGAAATGAATTAGTAAAAATCAATTCTGGACCCCAATTTGTTCTTGCCCCTGCTTGACAGATCATTCTGACATTTTTCAGGAAGGAGCTAAGGTGGATGAACGTTTTTATGGAACGTTTTGCGAAGATTCATCATACAGTGCCAAAGTTATTATCCAACCGACTGCCACTCTGTAATTAATATACACATATTAACTTCACAGTGGCAGTTGCCACTGTATAGTTATACTCAGGTCGAAGATTCCACAGGAACAGTATTTTTTGTTTCGCTAATAACGTTGGTGCTATTTGACTATTCTTCACAAAAGTCTGCAAAGAGAAGTTCTTCTCCTCAGCTCCTCCTTGGAAAATGTGGGTGAGCCATCAAGCATGTGCCAAGTAAAAGAGATGGGAGTTCCAAGACATTGATTTCCCATGTTAATTCCAGTGGGAAACTACTGTCTCAAATAAAAATAAAAAATTGGCTGAATGGAATTACGACAAATTTGACAAAAACATAGAACTGTACTTAAAGAGCTTTTTGTAATTTGGTGTAAATCCATTCAGTCCTTTTTGAGAAATTTGCAATGAAAAATGTGTTTGGGTGGGCTTGAAAGGGATAAAAACAATAGGTATATTGGAGGGTTGGTTTCAAGGGATGCTCGCAGAGCCATAATTTAAAAAAACATAGCCTTCTGATTGATCCTGGGTAATTTTTCAACCTTGTGCCCTCTCAGTCTTGTGGTCTCTGGGTAATTACAGGACCCACATGGTTGGTGGGGGGACCCAAGAAGATCCCCTTCTGATAAAACCTAAAAGAAATCTGATAACAGCTGGTATCCAGTGCAGACTCTCATGTGGTACCACAGTACCAGGGACAGTACCTTGGTACAGCAAATAATGTCTTTCATGTTCAAAGATATAGGACTTGTGATTAATATGACATGGCTTTAACTTTTAAAGGATTAGAATTTGTTTTAATTTAGTTTTGATTGAAATTATGTTGTTTTAAGAACCAATGGATGATAGGCACACTGTGATAACATTTAGCATGTAAGTTCGGTTGATGAATTACTGTGAATTGGTGACTCCATAAAAGGACGATCAACAACTGTCTAAACTCTGTGTTTACATTTTTTTAAATAAAATCTTTTTGTACATAGATATTAATACATATTTTTGAATAAGAACAGGAGACAGGTGTTGATTAACAATACTGATTACTATGTAATTATATTACATTGTACATCTTTCAGTGCATACTTATTAGATTACTTGGAGTGGCCATAGTAAAAAAGGTATTTGCTTTTGAGATTGATTAAAACAAATATACCCAGCCTGACAAGGGACTAGGATTAAGAGAACAGAGCATGGGGAGCAGAGGATTGAGGTGCACATGAACCTTGGAGATTGGGTATGGAGAGAGGCTGGGGCAGCACAAGGACAATAGATGGTAGGTGTAATGGTTAGGGGCACTACATGGAAAATAACGGGGAAAGGGGATGGGTAAGGTTAGCACACAGACAATGGAGGATAGATGGAGGAACAGGTGCAGGAAGATGACAATGGAGGGTATGTGTGAGGGGCAGGGGCAGCACATGGGCAATAGAAGGTATGAGAAATTGGGTTGTTGGTTGAATGGGTTTGAGCCCTGTTTAAGCGGAGTAGATGGAAGGAGCAGGGCAGGGGACCCTGTGGCCAACCAACACTGTTGAAGAAATAGGTAGTGCAGAGTGGTGGTTGACTGCTTGCAGTGGATTGAGCACTGGGTCAATGCATGGCTGTCCACTGCTAAAGGCCATGCACAGTGGGGTATTGTTTGCCTACAGCAGGAACTGGAACAGAGCCTGTAGCCTATCCCTCACTCTGCATACTTGAAGGCTGTGTGCAGTGGGGTTTGGGCACCTGTTGGGGTTTATGTGCTGGATATGGCCAGATACAAGGCCCTGTGCTCAACCACCCACTGCCTACAGCTAAAGGCTGTGCATGAGAGGCCCAGTCATAACAGAAATTTGCTGAAAAAACAAAGGTTAAATAGACGTTATAGTCACGTATGGTAATATGATCTGCCCTTACATTAAAAATGACCTAACAATTTAGTACAAAAGAAAAATGTAAAATGACATTATAGTAGGGTAAGGTAATAAGATCAAGGCGTATGGGAAAGAAAAAGAAATTCAATGAGAAAACTAAGGTTAAAGTGATGTCATAATGAGGTTTTGAAAATGTAACATTTAAAAACAAATAATACAGAAATCTGCCAGTTATAGTTTTCTTAGCTAATTATGACTTGCACCCACACCATGTACTTCTTATGACCTAACATCACTGATGGCATCTCAAATGATAGCCATGATGACATTGGTATTAATATCACTGATGATACCATAGCCAGAGTTACTGAGTGTATTTGTGTGTGTCCATAGCATGGAAAGAGTAGAAGCTTTGATGGCAAGTGTTATTGTGTATGTTGAAAGCTGCATGGTGCACTGTTCTCAGATCACTAAAGTCTGGGGTACAATTATTACTCCATGTTAAACAAGGTAAAGTCTAAGTGCACTTGATGTGAGGCCAGGCTGACCAACTTAAATTACAGCACAGAAATGTATGTAATTTGGGAAATTTTGTTATGCTTCTTATGTGAAATTCCAGACATTACACATTATGCCATTCTAGTTAAATGTGCACCATTTGATGTAAACATTTACCACAAATGTACAATTTGCATTAAACATTTAATACAAATGAACAGGAACAAGAGAATGAGACCCATTTTTCGCAGTGCTTTTGTTTAACAGCATGCCCGAGCTGAAAATTGACATGAGGATAAATTTCACACTATAATATAGCTTGGATATAATGGATTTGCATTTTGAGTAATTACACATAATTTGGTGCAAATTTGGCATGATTTAACAAATTATGCGAAAGAAAAGTATGCACGTTTTGCGCACCCCTTCTGCAAAATCTGTGCGAAAGGACAAAGCTGCTGTTGACAACTGATTATCCACCAGTGGATTTCTGGGAACATGCCAATGTTAAACAGTGGTAATGCAGAGCTGTGACAAATTCTGTGCAGTGAAGATGACTATAATATGTAGATGTTTATTTCCAGAACTTCTCTGAAAATATTAAGACATTGTAGATTGTTTATAAATATAGAATGCAAGGATGTCCCACGTTTAAGCATGGCTCCAAGATCGTATGTCATTGTGCTCATCTCTGGAATTGTGCAGTGTAATTTACTAAACTATAATGGGTTGACCAAAGGGTCTGGCAGATGGTCTCTTTTCTAAGGCAAAAGAGAACCTGCCAACCTCTTCAATTAAATATCTGGTTCATATGCCATGTTTAAGAGGAAATTCCATTAAAGTGAATAGAAAATTGGCCACAGGTGTTGTGTGTTAAATTACTTCAAGTTCACAAAGGCTCTAGGATGATGTCACAAAGATTGTATGATACCATTGGTGATGTCATCAGTGATGCAATTTGAGATTGTGAGAAATTAGGTTGTTGATTGACTGGTCTGTGAACCCCGGTCATCAACAGCCACAACCCCTAGCAGGGTGAACCACAAAAAGTCACTAAATTAACCTGAGCTTAACCCTGGGTAACTAGGCACAAAAAGCAGTCAGACTTAACTTAGAAGCAATGTGTAAAGTATTTATCCAGCACACAGTGTGTAACAAAGTGAAAACACGACACTAGATAAATTCCATACCAATTTAGAAACATAGAGTACATTATAATGAATTAGTTGACAGCAAAAGGTCAAAAATCCAATCAATAGAACCAGAGTTATGAATTTTTTAAGTTTCTAGTAAAAACTAGCATCTAAAAGATCAAAGCGCCAACAGAGAACATGTAGTCGTGAGAGACAGGACCAAAGTCAGAAAATATGGGCAATAGTGATGGAGCACGGTTTGGATACAAGAAATGGATTGGGCTCAGTCAGCGCTTACCTTCGGACTCTAAAGAAATTCTGAGGAAAAAGGGTCTGAGAAGTTAAGTTCAGCAGGGCAAGGTTGCAGGAGGTGTCAAAGAAGGGAGCGTTGTTGTCAGATGGCCTTGGGTCGAAGCCATGGTTAAAATTTCTACGTTTGTATTTGGTTGTTGAAATGGAAGTTGAAAATCTCCAGCGGGATGAGGAAGAGGACTATAGCTGAAGACAGTTCCACAAGGCCGTATACCCCTTTGGCGAAGGACCACTGAAAAGGATTTTGTGCTGCAGAGATGAATGTAAAGGGAGAAGCTGCACAGTTAATCTAACCGGCAATGCACCTAAGGTAGATAGGCAAGCAGGTTGGCTCCGGTCTCCTCCTGGTTCTATGAACATATTTTGGGAATATTTTCTCAGTTGTGGAATTTGGCCATCTGGGCATCTTTAGCACTACAACCAAGGGTCCTAGTTTCAACGGTAACACCAAAGAGTCTTTAGATCACTCAGGTGAACCTGGAGAGTTCCAAATGGGCGCCAAGGCACTAAAGTAGGTGATATTTAGGAGCTTCCTAACTTTAGACCAGGTAATGGCCATATCCCTCAACACCTTTAAATGTACTTTTTTTTAAAAACGGGGGTCTCCAAATTTATATATGAAAGCATGGTCTCCTCCCTCTATATCAGAAAGCATCACTTTAAACATTCTTCCTATTTCCGAGTCGTCTGGTTCGGTCATAAGCATTTTCCCTACTCTCAATAAGAATACCCAAGACTCTTTGGTGTTACCGTTGAAAGTAGCTGGCTTAACATTATGGACTCAATTATGTCCAGAAGGGACCATACTATCATGGGACACGCTTAAGAACATAACGGATAGCAGTATATCGAAATTTAAATATATACAGATGAAGAGTTGGATACAGACGATTGGCACAGCGGTCGGAGCTTCAAATGAATTTGAGACAGTTTTGTGCATGAACAAGCGAGACAAGAAGGATGTGGCCAATTTATACTGGAAGCTGATTGATCTGGTGGACGGTGACTTTATTCTTCCATCCCAGTTGTGGGGAGAAAACTTGCCGGGATCCAACATAGAAGAACTATGGCAAGTATCTTATGATTTACTATACACCACTGTTAATGCTGCCAATTTAAGGAGAAATCATCTTTTTTCTCTCCACAGGGTATACTGGTCTCCTTTAAAACTTTCAAAATTCGCGAAAGGTGCAACTCCCTGTTGTCCAAAATGTCAGCAGGACAAAGCTGATGATGTCCATATGTTTCTAAACTGTCCAGTGCTTCAGCAGTTCTGGCGCTTGATCACTGTAGGTATGGTAGCTTTATTTGGTTTTGATATCCAGGTGAGCATAATGATAGTATTCTTTGGCATTCTCCCAAATTATGAGTTGTTAACATTATTTGAAAACAAATTATTTTTTTATCTTATTTTACTTGCCAGGAGAGAAATCTGTAAATGGTGGATTAAAAGCTCTCCTCCGACCTTTTTAGATTGGGTTAGATCTATTAGATATACTTTGAAATTGGACAGAGCCATTCGTAAAAAAAATAAATAACAAAGATATTTGGACTCCGTGTGTGGCTTGGCTTGAAAAACTCTAATGTCCTATGATTATGCCTTACATAGAGTTAATTTACCACTCGGATTAGTTCCAGAGGCGGATCGTGAGAAGGATGGAACGAAGTCTGTTTGAGTGGATCTGTGTGCATCCATATAGATCAGAGCTCTCTGGTGGGTGCCAAAGTACTTTCAGGGGGGCCACAGAGATGAGAAATATACTGGCTCTGGAGATATGGCGTATGAGGACTTAAAAAAAAAAAAAGGGTCCTAGACTAGTGGGACACTTCTTGAGGCTTTAGGACTCACTCAAGCTGGGTACAGGTGTAAGTTCAAGACGGTGGGAGTGAACCTTTTGTGTCCCTGTAGCTATGAACAGGAGTTCAGCTAACAAGCCCTTGGAGTCACTATGGTAGTCCTGGGTTCAGGTGAAGATGCAGGGCAGAACAGCAGGGCTGGCCTCTAAGTGTTCAAGGAAAGCTCCTGACAACAAAGCAGCCCTTCCAGGTACAGCAGCAGTCTTGCAGAGTGCACAGGTGTTCACAGCAGCAGGCACTCCTCTGAGACTACTGACACAGGTCTAGTGGTGAATTGAAGAGTGAGTCTGAAGGCCCTATTTTTATACTCTGGTGCCCTTCTTCTGAAAGGTGGGTGAAGCTTCTAGAAAGATTCTTTGAAGTGCATGGAATTTCCTGACTCCCCGACCCTGGCTCCAATGTGGCTACAGTGACAATGTGAGGTTGTTAGGCTCTTTGTGTGAAGGCAGAGCACACCCTATTCAGCTGCAAGTGGGGCTGGGCTCAGCTTTGCCCACCCATTCTGCCAGCAGATGGCTCATTGAGGCACACCTAATGCCTCTATTGTGTGACTATCTGGGAGGAAGTCTAACAGTCATCTACACACTGTCATGTGACCCAAGAAAGGCTGCAGGCACAAAGGACTAAACGCAGGAAAATGACAACTTTCTAAAAAGTGTCATTTTCTAAATTTTAGGAAAATGTGACTTTACCATTAAAGAGGGGTTCTCATTACAATTTCATAGCTACTAAACATGATGTAGCTATTTGCTTCCAATTTGTAATTGCAGCTTATTATATGAAAAAAGGAATCCCCAATGTTATCCTATGGGAGGGGTAGGCCTCATAGTAGCGAAAAACAAATTTAGGAGTTTTTAACTAACAGGACACATACAACTTAAAGGTACATATCTAACCTTTTAATTGCATAGCACCCTGCCCTGTGGGCTACCTAGGGCCTACCTTAGGTGTGGCTTATATGTAATAAAAGGATCGTTTAAGGCTTGGCAAGGGGGTTTAAAAGTCATGCCAACATGGCAGTTTAAAACTGCATTCAGTCTGCAGCGGCAGGCCTGAGACATGTTTTAAGGTGCCTTTTAAATGGGTGACAAAATAAGTGCTGCAGCTCAACTGGTAGCATTTAATTTACCAGGCCCTGGTTAGTTATATAGTATATGGCAAAACATTTTGGGGAAGACCACTCTGAGGTTGACAGGCCTAACAGAGCTGTTATACAAGCTGTCATCAATTATGCAATTAAACATGAGATATGTAAAATGAGCGACCCTAAGCAATGCATGGTAGGATCTCAAGTTATAATTAGTTCAGTAATTTGTGGATTCCAGAGGTTTTTTGTTTTTTAGACATTCGTTTTTAGCTTATTTCAACACCTAACTATAATGTCACTTTAATCTCTGTTTTCTACAGTGACTAAATAATGGGAACCAAGAACATATAACACGCTGCAAGTCTGCATATGGGGTTCATGGCATTTTTTCATGTGCATTTCTTTTAGAAAAAGGTATTTTACCAAACCCAGTATGCAACGTGTTGAATGTGTGAGCAAGTTAAAATCACATTCAAGAGGCTTCTTGATTATTGTTGACCTGAGTAAACCCGTTGTAACAATCTGAGGCAGATTGCCCTATTCACAGAAGAAATCTATGTGGGGAGATATTACATGAGGAGGTGAGAACATGTACAACTGAAACAATGATCCTAAAGTTACTGTTTGTAACTTTATGGACATATTTCTGGTATACAAATGCCAGTGGTAGAAAGTCTTTAGTTATGGTTAGGCCAGGTTCTCTTTGGAAAAGTCATTTTTGTTTTGCTAGTTACCTTGGTGCTGTTTACTGAATCTGCAAGACATTTTCCCAAAAAGTTTATTTAGTTTAAGTTTGACATACCAAGATTTATGCTGATATGATTTGTGTTTAATGGAATTTCAAAACAGCAGTGTTTCCCTTTCTAATTCTCATAGTAATCTCTGCAATCTGTTGCACTAAAGATCGCTGAAAGGAATTATACCAAACTTGGTATGAAACAAGAATTTACTTCAGAGAAGTGCCTTTAATTGATATGGTAAAAACCCTTTTGGTAGTTTTAGAGAAGATAGGGAGGCAAAAGTTGTCAGTCAGACTTCAAAGTGTTAACAGTTTGTGAAAAGTCAGATCGGACAAAGCAGATTTTTCTCCTGTTGCCCATTTTGGGTTAATGGATTTGGAATTGGGTCCGCAAACCAAAAGGCTGGAATTGGCTGCCCACCACAGAGAAGCTTTTTATTGTGGCCACAAAGAATGGACATGCTGCTCAGTCCCTGTAGCCTACAACAAATAAAATAAAATGGCACATAAAAGTGGATCATGAGTGAAGCATAACCCCCTAGGCCCATGCATTTAAACTAATTAAAACACACACACATTTTGCCATGATATTCTCAGACAACAGAGATAGGTACACAGTCTCAAAGAGAGGCTCTCTGGCACGTTAATCTGTCTCTTGGATCCATGAATCTAAAGCCATTTGTATCTTTTTCCCAGGTCTGCAGACCCAGAAGCCTTATTGGGGAACCAAATTACTTGTGTAATCTGACTGATCCCCATTTCAGGTTTGGGGACATAAATGTGGGCCTGCAAACTCTAACAGGACTCATGGGCCGTTGTTAGGCCCCCCAACGCAAAGTTAAATAAGAAAATGAATACCCATCCCCAAAATGTAAAAGAATCTACCAAGTCAAAGTTGTGTAAAAATGGAGGGATTGAAGCCTGAGTAATATGCTGTACTCGGCAAAAGGCCATATCTTCCTGCCCACTATCAAAGGCTATGCACAGCGGAAGTTGGCTGTCAATGGCAGCCTAGGTGCAGGGCTGACCAGAAGCAAATCCTGCAACCTACTCCCCCTAGGCACGGCAGGACTGATATGTGTTCCCGGGAAAAACAAAACCTTGGAAGTGTGCTGTTCCAAAATGGAAATAAGAAGTTGAGGTTAATGAGCGGCAGTGCAGACTTGTTTAACAGAAACAAAGATGAGGGCAGCTCACGTTGCATTGCATGAATGCTCCTTAAATATTCTGGCTTAAATGTGCTAAATGCAAAACACCTATGGCATTCTCAAAGTATAAATAACTAGTTACTGTTATGTTTGGCTCGAAAATTGCAGTTTTAATTTCTTCCTCAAGGAATAAAATTAGAATTTGACTGTCAGTTGTTTGTTAAAAAAGTTATATCTTACTGTCTGCATAGTTTTACATAACTGCTACTGTTCATATACATTTAATGGAACATTAATTGAGGGGAATTATAGTAAGTGTTTACAGCTACACCTAATGTGTGAAATTAAAGTGCTCACAGTTGTAATTCTACCTGTCTTCGGAACAAGGAATAATATTACATCATGGGATTCTAAACAGCAAGGAAATGGTTCTCACATGAACAGCTTCTAATGGGTTCAGACTTATACTCACTCAGTTTATTACAAAAAACGATAACAAAATATAGTACATTTATAAATATTGCAGATTAAACATATCAACGTTCTTCCACACATAAACTGTGACATTCAACACTATTCTAAGTAGCACATTTGTGTCTAGTTATTAGACAATGATCTTTATTTTTTTAAATAACGTCAGTACGATAAAATGGTTATCAATACGCATGCAGGACACTAGTTCAGATTAATATTAAAGTTATGTTTTGCAAACAATGGTCTTTGGATTACTGCATATGTCAGTGCACAGAGAGTGATAGAGAACGAGTGAAAATGTAAATCCTACTTGCAACATCAATTTGCCTGGATTTTTTTTAAATCACAGGTTATTTGCAGGAGTCATAAAGATTCTAGTTGGGAATGGGATGCCTCATTTCATACTGTCAAATATGAAATCACTTACTAGAACATTGAAATGCTGAGAGCTCAATTGAAGATAATGGGGTGACTCAGGATAATAATGACTGCTGTGGACCTTATGCTCCAACATTGTAATGTTTGTCTTTCTGTTTCTACCTTTCCAATTTAGAACATAACTATTCTTCTGTAATTGTAATTGTACTTTTTTGGCTGTTTGGGGTAATTTGCACTTTGACCTCCATAACCTTTTTCCACAGAAGATATCCACACCTATTGTGTGTCCTTCTTTCCAACATCCTGGGGACTCTGAAGGTACCCAGGGTTTGAGGATTTCCCTGGAGGGGACTGAGAAAATTGCCAAAATATAGCAACATTTTAATTTGGGGGGGAGGGGGGTATAGGAAAAAAGCACTCTGCAAAAAAAGTGCCTGTGTATGTTTGGTAAAATTTGCACCAACAAAAGGTTTGCTGTGCCAAAGTCACCGTCATCTCAGCTTTTATGAGCATGCAGAGCTGAATGACATTTTATTTTTTACCACAGCTGTGACATTTTTAAAAAAGGTCACCCAATTTTGCTAATTTTAGTTCTTTCTACCTACTTCTAGTTTGTGGTGGAAACCAGTGTAAAACCCATGGATGACCCCGTTAAGCCATTGATTTCTAAAAAGTAGATAATATTCTGACTCCAACGATGGGTCGTTTGCATAGATCGCTCAAGGTTTTCCTGAAGACATTAACTATTGAAATGAAAATAATTATTGAAAATGAATGGGAAACAATTTCAATTTGCATTTTTATCTGTAACTTCTTCTCATGATGGCCCATTTACAAAACAAATATACCATTACATCTGCTAGATCCTTCTGGTCGTGGGTATATAAATGATTTGTAGGTTGTCCAAGAACCTGGGGTACCCAGAGCCAACAACTGAGCTGCACCTTACAATGGGTTTTCATTGTGAACAGAGTATAGAGCAATTCATATGATAAATATATAGAGTTAAAAATAGGCATCGAAAACCCTGTGTATTTCTGAAATAAACCCCAGGTATGGATTTTAGGAACAGTGGTAATTTATGCCTCTTTTAATTAGTGAGTACCCATTTTAGCATGTGATTTAAAGGCCATTTTCCTAAATGTCTTCTTTCTTACACACTGGTTCACTTTGGAAGGCACAAATGCAGAGACGTATGATCAGTGATAACAAATGTTGTACTATTCTTTGTTTTCACATGTCTCTTGGTAAAAATGGTACCTCACTTGTGTGGGTAGGCCTAGTGCCTACAACAGGAAATTACCCAAAACACAACATGGACACATATTTTTACACTGAAAGCTGACCGTTTTATTACATGTGGGTGACTTTGGATTTTATCCCTTAGCTCAGCTTGCACCTTGGGAAACCTTGCAAAGTCGCACATTTTAGAAAACTTGACACCTAGGGAAATCCAAGGAGATGTGCGTTTTGTGGCTCTCACCCAGTTTTCATACACAAAAATCTTTGCAAACCTCAAACATTGATTAAATACACACATTTTCTCACATTTCTGTAAGGTAAACTTCTGGAAGCTGCGAGGAGCCAAAGATTACCTACAACCCGGCATGTTCACAAGTCTCTGAATAAAAATGGTACCTCACTTGGGTGAGTAGGCCTAGTGCCGCCATTAGGAAAGGGCCAAAAATGCAACATGAACACATCGCATTTTTCCATTAAATACTGACTAATTTTTTTGCAAAGTTGGTAACTGTGGATTTTGAGCCCTAGCTTAGCCGGCAACTAGTGTAATCTAGTAAACATGCACATGTTTGAAAACAAGGCAACCAGGGGAGTCAAGAGGTGCATGAGCTGCATGGCTCTGACCAGGTGTTCTTACCCTCAGGCCTTTGCAAACCTCAAACTTTGACTAAAATAGATATTTCCCTCAAATTACTGTGAGGAAAATGTCTGAAATCTGTGGTGATCCACAAATTTCCTACAACCCAGCATTCCCCAAGTCCCACACTAAAAATGTTACCTGACTTGTTTGGGTAGGTCTAGCGCCCATGAAAGTAAGCGTCCCAGAAAGCAACATGGCCACAACACCTTTTTCCTCTGAAAATTGACCCTTTTTTGCAATCTGGGTAGTGGTGTATTTTGGGCTCTAGTTAAGTGGGCAACTAAGGAAAATTAGCACACTTGCACATTTTTTTAAACTAGAAAATAGGGGGAGTCCAGGGGTGTAAATCTTGTGTTGTTCTCAATAGGTTTTTTTTATGCAGAGGTCTTTGCAACATACATTTACTAAAAACACACATTTGACTCACATTTCTGTGAGGAAAATGTCTGGAACCTGTGGGGATCCTCAAATTTCCAAACCCCAGCATTGTGGGTAGGCCTAGTGCCCACAAGAAGAAAGGTCCCAAAATTAAACATGGGCACATCACATTTGTACAGAAAACTGACCCTTGCTTTGCAATGTGGATAGCTGAGCATTTTAGGCCCTAGCTCAGCCGGCAACTAGGTAAACCTAGCAAACCTGAACACATTTGTAAACTAGACAACCAGGGGAGTGGGGTGCCATTCTAATGTGGAGATGTGTGAGAACTCAGGGTGGCAGGAAATCTGTCTCTCTACACAGATTCCTGAACCTTCTACCACAGAAATGTGAAGAAAGTGTGTTTATAGCCAAAGTTTAAGGTTTGCAAGAGAATCTGGGTGAAATTACCTAGAGAGATCCACGCCAGTCACACACCCTTGGACTCCCCTGGTTGTCTTATTTTCAAAAGTGTGCTAGGTTTTCTGAGTTGTCAGATGCCCAAAATCCAAAGCTACCCACATTACAGAAAAAGGGTCAGTGTTCAGTGGAAAAACTTGAGGAGTTTATGTTGCATTTTTTTTGCCCTTTCCAATTGTGGACACCAGGGCCACCCACAAAAATGTGGTTCCATTTTTATGTGGAGACATGTAGGAACGCTGGATGGTTGTCAGTTTGTGGATCTCAACAGATTCCAGAACATCTAAAAACAAAATGTGAGTAAATGAGTTTCCTGGACTCCCATTGACCTTGGTTTGATCCATTCCTGTCACAGGCACTGGGCCTCCCCTGGGTGTTTTTCTTTCAAAAATATGTATGGTTGATGCATTCACTGTTCATAATTTTTTTTATTTTTTTACAGAGTTTTATATAGCGCAAACTTGACCCGAATCGGGTATCAGAGCGCTTTACATAGCACCAGTTGCATTACATGAGGACACATTCATTTTTGTTAGGCACGGGGAGATTAAGTGATTTGCCCAGAATCACAGGATTTTCAGCGTCATTGCCGAGACTCGAACCCAGTTTCCCAGATTCAAGGTCGTCCGCCCTAGCCGTTAGGCCAACTCCTCTCCCAATGAATGAGTATGGTTGGTATGTTCCCGTGGGTAGTGGCCGAGCTTGGCCCCAAATACCTCAGCCACCTCTGTCACTGATCTCTTCATGCAGCAGTTTAGTACCTTTTCTGTGACAGTCTCCTTTCCCACCCACACAGTGGGGATGCCGTTCTTATATGGAGACGTATGGAAACTCAGGGTAGGAGGAAATTTGTCACAGGTTTACTGGGTGAAATTACCTAGTGAGAGCCACACAAGTCATGCACCCCTGAACTCCATTGGCCATGTAACTATGAAAAGTGTGCAGGTTTTCCGAGTTTCTGGCTGAGCTAGGGTCTAAAATCGACAGCTATCCACATTGCAAAAAAAATTCGTTCTTTGCAGTGGAAACATTTGAGAAGTCCATGTTGAGTTTTTTTGCCATTTCTCGTCGTGGGTACTAGGTAGGAATGGGTGAAACTTGTGAAGTTTCACTCTGTGGAATTCCGTGGAGGTACCTAAAAACTCAGCGAGATTCCACAGAGTTCCATGAGCAGCGGAGTTCTGTATGTCGAACTGCTCGTGCTGATTTTACTGCTGGTAGCTGCTCCCATGCTGTTAAATCAGTATGAAAGGCACCATGTGGGGTGTCAGAAGGTGTTGATTCTTTCTGCTGTAAAAGTAGATTTTTTACTTGAGTGTCAGCTTCCTCAACGGGAGAGTCAGCTTTCTCAATGCACGCAGTAGTGACCTGCTGTGACCGCCCACATTGGGGAATCTCACTTGGAGGCGGTCTAGTGCTCAATTTTCTTACTCTTGCTCGCCAACTTAATGCTGGCCACACGTGAGAAGAAACTCCACCATGAGGCAAACCTCTGTGAAATTCACTGGATGAGCCCACCCATAGCACTAGGGCCACCCACAGAAACTGGGTTCCATTTTTATGTGGAGACACGTGGGAACACTCAGTGGTTGTAAACTTGTAGATCTATACAGATTCTAGACCATTCCAACACAAAATGTAAATAAATGATTGAGTTTAGCCATTTACGCACTTCCAGTTTACAGTGTATTGTCTCCCAGTATTGATATCATGAGTCCCAGCACAAAGCCATAGCCATCTTGACAGTGATCTTGGCATGCACGTAAACTGTTGAAATCTTTTGCAGAATTTATGTCTTAATGACCTGCTTATGGAATTTGTGCCATCATCACAGGGATGAAAAAAAGTACATTGAATTATTCACTTGGCTATTGTTGGTTAAACAATTAAAGCTTATGCCCTGACCAAGTCCCAACGTTTAGGGACAAAACGCGTTGGCTGTGTTCATGTCCATGTTGCACTATTCAAGCAAGAAATAAAGAATGAACATTTTAATTACATCTGTCATTGACATCTAGATCTATTCATTGAAAGTTTGAATATTTTTGAACACTGATTTGTTGGAAAATTCTCTTTTGTCTAAAAGTAACTAGACTGCCATTTAAGTGTGCTTCTCCCTCATGTTGTTGTACATGTTGCCGTGTTGTTAGTAACTTTTGATCTATTTGAGCTGGAAACAATTATTTTGATTAAAACTACAGAATTATTCATGGAATGATGGATTATCAGGCACATATGGCAAATCCATAACTATGCAGGAAACACCCTGGCCGCAAAATCATATAATTCCAGTGGCCCTGAATAATTCCCAATTATGGCTATTTTATTATCCTTCCTTACTTGCATGAGGGGCCAGTGCACACATGCTGTGCCAATGTTGCTTTGGGTTTTTGAGCAGTGGCTCATGGGTGGGGAAAATGTAAGCTGAGGAGACAGATTAGTTTGGGCGTCAAAGAGATGGCAACAAGAGGGATAAGGCAAGATGGGAGTGTATGCTTTTAACAATGGGCACAGGAAACAGTCTACTTTGCAAGACAGTAGCTATCAGTAGTGAAGCAGGTGCAAGTACACTGGGATCTAGAAGTCTGAGGTACTCACTGGATAAAAATTATTAATGTATTTTCCTGAAAAAGGTTGCAAGGGTTCATTTTGCTTGGTAGCATTAGGGCAAAGGGCACTTTTGCTGCAAAAAGGGGGGAGGCAATACGTGGGAGATAAAAAAAATTCTAAAGGGAGAAGAAGTGGCTTAACAGCGAGACCAGCCAACTTTGGAACTTGGAAACTGGGTTCAAGCCTCAGCTTCATCTCATTATTCTGTAATTCTGGACATATCACTTAATCTCCCTGTGATAAAAAAAAAATTAACCTGACCTTGTGAAACATAACTGGTGCTCATGTAAGGTGTTCCAAATCCCTTGGTGTTGGACTTGGCCCTTATTGTCCTAAAATCTTTCGCTTTTCCCCCCTAGCCTTTTTACCATGTGTGAAATAATACCTACTGCACAATGGCGTGCGCAGATTTATTTGTACTGTTGTAAAGCAATGTTACTTTTAAAATGGACGCCATTTCTGTCTGCTTGTGCCGCCTGCCTGAGGTGGGTTGCCAGTCTAGTTGTCTGTCACCCAGCCCCAGCTTTGGAGGGAAATCTGGCAGACAGGGTGCTCTACACCTCCCCCTAAACCAGTTGGGACCGGTTTCCCAGGAAACCTTCCAGAAGCTTCCAGCCCTTTCTGGTAGGTGGGGTGAGGGGGGCTGTGCCTCCATGTGCTCAGTCTGAGCATGGACCTGAATGAGAGGGGACACTCTGCCAGGAGGTACCGCCACATTGGGCCTGTGTGCTGGACCTGTGCCCATCTGCACCCCTCCGCTGTCCACAGGGCCAGTGAGAGCCCTTTACTGGAGTGAAGACTGCTGTGCCAGGAGGAGTGCCACTTTATGGGAGATGACTGCTTCTAGGAGCTGCTGTCCTGTTCTGATGAGTACCCACTGCCTGCTGATCTTGCCCAGTATTGCCTGCCTGCTCTCCTGCCGTCCTAAGCCCAGCACCTGGTGAGTGCTATATCTTACTGCCCAGGAGGTAAGGAGCTGACACCTGCAGCGCTGCGAGAGCGCTATATTTCTAGAGTTGAAGTGCCTGTGCTGCTCTGCCTGCACTCTAGCGCCTAGTGGGACTATTTGCGTGATTACCAGAAGAGGTGCGCTATCTGCTGTCCCTGAAGCTGGTGGGACCGAACCCATCGCAAGCGCTACATCTAAAGTGCCAGGAGTGAGGAGCTGATGCCTGCAGCGCTGTGATGCCAAAGCGCTACATCTAAAGTGCCAGGAGTGAGGAGCTGACGCCTGCAGCGCTGTGCTGTCTAAGCGCTATATTCAAGGTGCACGGGGAAGAGGAGCTGACGCCTGCAGCGCTGTGCTGTCTAAGCGCTATATTCAAGGTGCACGGGGAAGAGGAGCTGACGCCTGCAGCGCTGTGCTGTCTAAGCGATATATTGAAGGTGCCAGGGGAAGAGGAGCTGGCGCCTGCAGCGCTGTGCTGTGCTGTCTAAGCGCTATATTTCAATTACCCCACGGTGGTGAGTGGGGCTCAGTCATCCCGTGGTTGGGGGTGTGTCGGGGCACATTGCCAGTGCCCGCCCCGGGACCTGGGCCCATTTACTCCCCAGCTGCCCCACTTGATAGCGGGCAGCTGCAGCGGTTGGGGCAGTATTGACCTAGTAGCCCTGGAGTGGGGACCCTGCCCTTGACTTGGTGGGGGGTGGTGTCGGGGCACATTGTCGGTGCCCCCTCCCCCTGTGTTGCGCTGACTTTACAGCTGCCCCGTATAACAGTGGGCAGCTGCAACGTTGAGGGGCATTGTTTGCCAGGGGCCCGGGAGTCGGGCTCCCCTGTGTGAAGTGGGGCTGCAGCAACTTAGAGTCCCAGAGAGGGGCTCCCCAGGCGCAGTGGCGCACAGGCTAATCTGCAGCGAGGGGCATGCCAGGCTTGTAAGGCCTATTGTATTTACGCTGATGACTCCTGCCCCCGAGTGATTAGCAAGGTTTAACCTCTGCATGAGGGTGTTCACCTATAATGCCTCCAATGAATTTAATGTACCTACATGAGTGGAGCCTGTGTTCACCTGCCAAAAGTTAATGTGTTCCTATGTTGTAGGCCTACCTAATTTGCGACACCCACTGTATGGAAAGTGGTTGCGCCTAGAATGTTACAGGCTCTTCCTCATCTACAGTGTAATGTGCATCTAATGTCTAGCTAATTGCCTGTCGCCAAATGTATTGAAGTATATGTTGGGACCTACTGTGGTTACCACCTGCTATGCTGTTGCATAATACAAATGTTATTTTTCTTACTCAAACTGGTGTGGTCTCCTTTTTGTAGTGTGCCTGGTGTGTCGCCTGTGTGTGCTGCGCGGATGCTTTACACAATGCTCCTGGTTTAGCCTTCCCGCTCCGCACCACGCTACCCCGTTTCCAACATTGGTGCTCAGCGGTGGGATAGGACTTGTGTTTGCGCAGTACCACAGTGGCAACTGGTTGCACTACAAAGGGTGCACTTGAGAGTAACCACAGATTTGGGGACTGTTTTGCTGACTGTATTTCCTCCTGGAAGTGTTGTTGAGGGGATTGTGTCTCCCTGTTGCACTGTGGGTGGTGTATCCCGAGGTATCTCACCAGGATGGGGTTAACCTACGACGAGGATTGCCTGGGGAGTACACTGAGCAGGAGGTGATAGACCTCTGCCGAGAGAGAGGGATACCCACAGTAGGCAACACCCGCAGGAAGTTGTTCCTCTATGAGGCCCTGAGAAGGGGGGAACCCTTAGAGCCCCACGGGGACCTTTCCGATTACCCCTCCGCATATTTAAGGGATGGATTTGGTAGAGACCGTGAGGAGGACTCTGAGAGTGAGGGGTCCTGGTCCATAACCCTGGAGGGTGGTGACTTTGAGGAGGAAGAGGATGTTAGGGCAGAGACACCGGTAGCGAAGGAGGACACCATAGAGAGGGAGTCCCGTGCTGGGTCCAGCCCCCGGGGCACTGCCCCACCCCTTTCCCTGTCCCCAGAAGAGTGGGTAGATAGGAGGGAAGAAAGGGAGTATCAGCTGGCGCTGGAAAGGCTCAGAGTGGAGCTAGCGCAGCTGAGGGTGGAAGGAAAAAGGCTAGAGACCGAGAGGGTCCTAGCACAGGAGAGGATGGCTAACGCGGAGAGGGCCTTCACCAGGGAGAGACTAGCTCAGGTGGGTAGGTTGTCCCCTGAGAGTGGTGTCTGTGGTCTGGATTCACCAGTGAGGGTGGGATCCAGTGGTGGCAGCGAGAGTGAAGCCAGTGCAGGAAGTCCCACTCCCAGAGCCCGGAAGATGGTGCCTGATCCCCAGGAGGAGGGGGACAGGTTGGAGTTCAAGGGCAGGGGAAAACTGTCCCATCAGTCTTGGGGGAGTATGTGGACGTGTGTTGGACTGCACTGGAGGAGTGGATGGTGTGTGGCGCGGTGACAGATGGGGAAGAGCTGTTCCGCCTGATTATCAGGAGCATGTGCTCAAGAGTTGTTTTCCCAGGTTGCGCCACCACCTGTTGCAGTGTGGGCTCTCCGACCCCAGGGAGCTTGCACGGGAGGCAGACCTTTGGGTGAGTGCCAGAGAGTCTGAGAGGGCATTGGGGAGTGATCCTGAAGGGAGTGGTGCAGGGATCTCCCAACCCAGCGAGGTGGGAGAGGTGGAGAATCGCCCAGCTAGGTCCCAGGAAGGTGAGAGGGTTGTAGGGCCTCACATCCTATCCATAGGAAGGAGTGAGATGGGGAGGTGTCCCGAGGTGCCCCAACCGCAGTCTCAGGGCCTGGAGAGTTCCATAAGGGAACCCCAGGTTGGGAGCCTAGGCTGTCCCGATGGGCCGTCCATGGAAGGGGACCCCCAGTGTCAGGAGAACCTGGGGCGTCTGTATTCAGAGCTCCAGGGGTTCTGGGGTCTGCCCAGCCGCAGGGTTTAGATCCTGGGCTGGGGTGCCAGGTTCAGGGGCTGCCTGACCTGGCGGGAGGGACGTCTGTAACCAGTGTCCCTCCGGAATTGACTTCCAGGGGTACTTCTCCAGGTGGGAGGGTGCGGAACTCTGGAAGGGGGTGCAGGGGGAGGAAGGACTCGCCTCTGGCACCGACTCGGCGACAGGGCTTAGATCCTGGGTTGGGAGGCCAGGGACAGGTACTGCCTGACCTGGCGGGAGGGACGTCTGTAAGCAGTGTCCCCCCAGAGTTGTCTTCCAGGGGTACTTCTCCAGGTGGGATGGTGCGGAACTCTGGGAGGGGGTGCAGAGGGAGGGAGGACTCGCCTCTGGCACCGGGGCAACCTAAGGGTTTAGACCCTGGGTTGGTGGATCGGATGCAGGGTCACGGCCCTGGAAGAGTGAAAGAGTGGTGTTCTGAGGGTGCCCCGCATAGGAGGAGAGGGCGGAACCCCAGAAGGAGAGGTAGGGGAGGAGAGCCTCGCCCCTGCCTTATGGACAGTGTGAGAGTGTGGTCCCTAGGTGGGAAGACCATTGGCAGTTTGGGACTGCACGGAGGAAAGGGAGAGTGGTCAAAGGGTACTACGGGCCTGGGGCTACTGCCCCCCACTCTGTAAGACAGCCAGGGCCAGAGACATCTGGAAGGCCTAGGGCCCGGTCCTGGCTGCAGCCAACTAGGGAGCACCAGTGGGGTGGCCTAGTTGGGTCAGGAGGAGTTGAGAGAGGGAACCATCGGGTTCCAGAGTGGAGAAGAACCTGCGGGTGTTCCTGCAGTTGTGGGCCCGCATCCAAGTTCTCTCGCCCTAAGCAGGGAAGCCCATCAAGGCATTGATCGGTCTACCCTGGTTTTTACCTGGGAGGGGGTTGTGTTGGACTTGGCCCTTATTGTCCTAAAATCTTTCGCTTTTCCCCCCTAGCCTTTTTACCATGTGTGAAATAATACCTACTGCACAATGGCGTGCGCAGATTTATTTGTACTGTTGTAAAGCAATGTTACTTTTAAAATGGACGCCATTTCTGTCTGCTTGTGCCGCCTGCCTGAGGTGGGTTGCCGGTCTAGTTGTCTGTCACCCAGCCCCAGCTTTGGAGGGAAATCTGGCAGACAGGGTGCTCTACACCTCCCCCTAAACCAGTTGGGACCGGTTTCCCAGGGAACCTTCCAGAAGCTTCTAGCCCTTTCTGGTAGGTGGGGTGAGGGGGCTGTGCCTCCATGTGCTCAGACTGAGCGTGGACCTGAATGAGAGGGGACACTCTGCCAGGAGGTACCGCCACATTGGGCCTGTGTGCTGGCCCCTGTGCCCATCTGCACCCCTCCGCTGTCCACAGGGCCAGTGAGAGCCCTTTACTGGAGTGAAGACTGCTGTGCCAGGAGGAGTGCCACTTTATGGGAGATGACTGCTTCTAGGAGCTGCTGTCCTGTTCTGATGAGTACCCACTGCCTGCTGATCTTGCCCAGTATTGCCTGCCTGCTCTCCTGCCGTCCTAAGCCCAGCACCTGGTGAGCGCTATATCTTACTGCCCAGGAGGTAAGGAGCTGACACCTGCAGCGCTGCGAGAGCGCTATATTTCTAGAGTTGAAGTGCCTGTGCTGCTCTGCCTGCACTCTAGCGCCTAGTGGGACTATTTGCATGATTACCAGAAGAGGTGCGCTATCTGCTGTCCCTGAATCTGGTGGGACCGAACCCATCGCAAGCGCTACATCTAAAGTGCCAGGAGTGAGGAGCTGATGCCTGCAGCGCTGTGATTCCAAAGCGCTACATCTAAAGTGCCAGGAGTGAGGAGCTGACGCCTGCAGCGCTGTGCTGTCTAAGCGCTATATTCAAGGTGCACGGGGAAGAGGAGCTGACGCCTGCAGCTCTGTGCTGTCTAAGCGCTATATTCAAGGTGCACGGGGAAGAGGAGCTGACGCCTGCAGCGCTGTGCTGTCTAAGCGCTATATTCAAGGTGCCAGGGGAAGAGGAGCTGGCGCCTGCAGGTCTGTGCTGTGCTGTCGAAGCGCTATATTTCAATTACCCCGCGGTGGTGAGTGGGGCTCAGTCATCCCGTGGTTGGGGGGTGTGTCGGGGCACATTGCCGGTGCCCGCCCCCGGTACCAGGGCCCATTTTACTCCCCAGCTGCCCCACTTGATAGCGGGCAGCTGCAGCGGTTGGGGCAGTATTGACCTAATAGCCCTGGAGTGGGGACCCTGCCCTTGACTTGGTGGGGGGGGTGGTGTCGGGGCACATTGTTGGTGCCCGCCTCCCCCTGTGTTGCGCTGACTTTACAGCTGCCCCGTATAACAGTGGGCAGCTGCAACGTTCGAGGGCATTGTTTGCCAGGGGCCCGGGAGTCGGGCTCCCCTGTGTGAAGTGGGGCTGCAGCAACTTAGAGTCCCAGAGAGGGGCTCCCCAGGCGCAGTGGCGCACAGGCTAATCTGCAGCGAGGGGCATGCCAGGCTTGTAAGGCCTATTGTATTTACGCTGATGACTCCTGCCCCCGAGTGATTAGCAAGGTTTAACCTCTGCATGAGGGTGTTCACCTATAATGCATCCAATGAATTTAATGTACCTACATGAGTGGAGCCTGTGTTCACCTGCCAAAAGTTAATGTGTTCCTATGTTGTAGGCCTACCTGATTTGCGACACCCACTGTATGGAAAGTGGTTGCGCCTAGAATGTTACAGGCTCTTCCTCATCTACAGTGTAATGTGCATCTAATGTCTAGCTAATTGCCTGTCGCCAAATGTATTGAAGTATATGTTGGGACCTACTGTGGTTACCACCTGCTATGCTGTTGCATAATACAAATGTTATTTTTCTTACTCAAACTGGTGGTCTCCTTTTTGTAGTGTGCCTGGTGTGTCGCCTGTGTGTGCTGCGCGGATGCTTTACACAATGCTCCTGGTTTAGCATTCCCGCTCCGCACCACGCTACCCCGTTTCCAACACTTGGGCCAAGTCTAAATATATAAACCTGAAAAAAGGACAAATAGCCTATTTGAAGATTGGAGTGATGATGAGTGATGATCAGGCCTGGGGTGGGAGGGGTGAAAGAATTAGAGGAGATAGACTGCTATGTAGGGCCACATCTATCATTAGTGCAGGAGGTGCAGTTGCATTGCAACCCAGGAGAGCGAGGTTCTCAGAACACCCAAATTATGCCAACCACAGGTTATTTTGGTAAATTTCAGTTTTTTAATGCATTTGCCCTACTATAAGTCTCACATTTATTGTGGATTATGAGCTATAGACAAAAGTATCAATGAAATGATCTCATAAGCCTGTAAGGCATTACACAGGAAATTACCCTACGTATATTTAAAAAAACACAAACAAAAACACCAGACGCCTAAAGCATCCCTTGAATATTCCTTCGATCCAGCTGTCTTTGTGGGACAAATAGGCTGGCGTAATGTCCTCTGTCAAAACCAAAGGGGATGATGGACGGAGTGTTGAACATTGCAAGCGCTCACCCCCAGTCAACTGATCTGGGTTTAATCCATCATCATTCTTTAGCTCACTCCGCCACCCCAGTTCAGACATGGCCATATGCAAATCAGTCTGACCCTGTGCCTCATGGGAACAGTCCAGCCCGAACTGCCAAGCCATGTCTTCCCTGGACCGGAAACAAGCATCCTGGGACCGGTTTCTGGCTTACAGCCGTCATCAGCCAGGCTATCTTGAATCCAGTGGCAAAGTGAGCAAGGGACCCACGTCTGGGCATACCCTGCCAACTTAGGGCGAACATTGCAAAACCAAAGGGGATGATGGACGGAGTGTTGAACATTGCAAGCACTCACCCCCGGTCAACTGATCTGGGTTTAATCCATCATCATTCTTTAGCTCACTCCGCCACCCCAGTTCACACATGGCCATATGCAAATCAGTCTGACCCTGTGCCTCATGGGAACAGTCCAGCCCAAACTGCCAAGCCATGTCTTCCCTGGACCGGAAACAAGCATCCTGGGACCGGTTTCTGGCTTACAGCCGTCATCAGCCAGGCTATCTTGAATCCAGTGGCAAAGTGAGCAAGGGACCCACGTCTGGGCATACCCTGCCAACTTAGGGCGAACATAGCAAAACCAAAGGGGATGATGGACGGAGTGTTGAACATAGCAAGCCCAGACGTGGGGCCCTTGCTCACTTTGCCACTGGATTCAAGATAGCCTGGCTGATGACGGCTGTAAGCACGCCCTAAGTTGGCAGGGTATGCCCAGACGTGGGTCCCTTGCTCACTTTGCCACTGGATTCAAGATAGCCTGGCTGACGGCTGTAAGCCAGAAACCGATCCCAGGATGCTTGTTTCCGGTCCAGGAAGACATGGCTTGGCAGTTCGGGCTGGACTGTTCCCATGAGGCACAGGGTCAGACTGATTTGCATATGGCCATGTCTGAACTGGGGTGGCGGAGTGAGCTAAAGATGATGATGGATTAAACCCAGATCAGTTGACCGAGGGTGAGTGCTTGCAATGTTCAACACTCCGTCCATCATCCCCTTTGATTTTGCTATGTTACGCCTAAGTTGGCAGGGTATGCCCAGACGTGGGTCCCTTGCTCACTTTGCCACTGGATTCAAGATAGCCTGGCTGATGACGGCTGTAAGCCAGAAACCGGTCCCAGGATGCTTGTTTCCGGTCCAGGGAAGACATGGCTTGGCAGTTCGGGCTGGACTGTTCCCATGAGGCACAGGGTCAGACTGATTTGCATATGGCCATGTCTGAACTGGGGTGGCAGAGTGAGCTAAAGAATGATGATGGATTAAACCCAGATCAGTTGACTGGGGGTGAGTGCTTGCAATGTTCAACACTCCGTCCATCATCCCCTTTGGTTTTGCTATGTTCGCCCTAAGTTGGCAGGGTATGCCCAGACGTGGGTCCCTTGCTCACTTTGCCACTGGATTCAAGATAGCCTGGCTGATGACGGCTGTAAGCCAGAAACCGGTCCCAGGATGCTTGTTTCCGGTCCAGGAAGACATGGCTTGGCAGTTCGGGCTGGACTGTTCCCATGAGGCACAGGGTCAGACTGATTTGCATATGGCCATGTCTGAACTGGGGTGGCGGAGTGAGCTAAAGAATGATGATGGATTAAACCCAGATCAGTTGACTGGGGGTGAGTGCTTGCAATGTTCAACACTCCGTCCATCATCCCCTTTGGTTTTGCTATGTTCGCCCTAAGTTGGCAGGGTATGCTCAGACGTGGGTCCCTCGCTCACTTTGCCACTGGATTCAAGATAGCCTGGCTGATGACAGCTGTAAGCCAGAAACCGGTCCCAGGATGCTTGTTTCCGGTCCAGGGAAGACATGGCTTGGCAGTTCGGGCTGGACTGTTCCCATGAGGCACAGGGTCAGACTGATTTGCATATGGCCATGTCTGAACTGGGGTGGCGGAGTGAGCTAAAGAATGATGATGGATTAAACCCAGATCAGTTGACTGGGGGTGAGTGCTTGCAATGTTCAACACTCCGTCCATCATCCCCTTTGGTTTTGTAATGTCCTCTGTCAACATTCCTTCCTAATGAGCTCTCTGTCTATATATTTTGGATAATAATTTAGAAAATTCTGCAAATATCTCAAGATACCCCTCTTCTGTCAAGCTTTAGAAATTAACCTAAATGATCTGTCCTTTGTTCTCAATTTGTTCCATGAGCACATTGAAGCATTCTTTGGTTACACCACCACTTTGCAGAAAAATATAAAATAAATACCATACAATAGAAACTATGACTATACGAAGACAAAACACATAATCATAGAAAAGATTAAAAGACAAAAGACCTGCTGTCCAAACATATTTTGTGATATATTTGTATCTAATCGCATTTAAGGAGTCTGCAATCTTTTATGGATTCCTGAAAGAAGTCTGTGACTAGATACAGTTTTGCAATTTATAAGGGTCATGTTGTAGGTGTCCCATTCAAATTATGAATCAGCATGAGATGTATCAATGTTTAGTGATCATAATCCAGTTGCAAAGCACTGAAACATTATCGGCTCCAAAGTTGGGCTGGTAAGTCTTTCACAAAAGGGAACCTTTGTGAATTAAAAAAAGATTTGCTGGAGAGCAGACAGCGGGCCAGAGGACCACAGGTAACTTTCAAGCAACCATTTTGAAAAAGAAAGCTTTTTAAAGCAGCTCTGCATTAAAGAAAAAATGTTTACTTTAGTTTAATGCCATCACAGACATGGTAGTTTGCTGACCCCAGCATCCCACCATCCACGTGATGGAATACAATTTGACTATCTGGCTATTTGTGAACTATTTTATTAATATTCGTGAGATAGGTCAGTTTGCAATTTTGCAAAGTAAACTATTAATACATAGGTCGGTTTGCAAAATTCCCTCTGACCACAAAAATACTGGTTGCAATTTGCAACAGGTTTCTGCCAGCTAAATAAGGTGTTGGCGATGCATAACTAATCATTAATGGTGCATTTACTAAAATTACGCACCCTACCAAATATTTAGCAATTTCTTATTTTTGTGATAAATAATACATGCAAATAAAAATACAATTATTTTTTAGATAAATAACAAATCCCTATTTGTGCTTATCAAATAGTGAATTGCTATTTAGACATACTAACCGTTAGCGGATAGGAAATATGTCAAAGCACAGCAAATTGCATGTTTAAATACCATCAATTGGAAGCACGGGTAACCAGGTGCAAAGTATAAAAAAAGGCACAAAAGGCTTTGCAAAATTCCATAATTGCTGTCCTTTATGCTGTAGTGAGAAGACTGTGAAGTCTTGGAGCACAACAGTGGAGGAAAGGATAGAGAGGATTTTCAGATAGACGGTGACTTTATTTGATCATGCATACAAAGAGGTTTAGCCAGACATAGGTTTAGCAAAGAGGTAATTCTTCATTTAATGAATCAATTGGACTCTCTTCTATTCAGGCTGTGGAGCACGCTATGGAGCAATTCCTATGCACATTCAGGTTTTGTGTAGATTACACCTATTCGCATCTGGAAGCTACCAATGCACAGTTACGAAAAGAACTATCCCAGAGTGCCTTATGCAGGGTTTTTAAGAATGTTCTAGATGGCATGTTGGCAATAAATAATTACCATATTGCATTTCCAAAAACCCCTGCTGAGTTTAAAGATACAAAAATCCAAATCTATGGTATGCCTACATTTTCACAAGTGACTAAATGTGTAGATGGCACCCATGTTCTAATATGTCCATCATCTGAAACAAAGTACTTGCATCAAAATAGGAAGAGCCACCACTCATTTTTTTTGTTTAAATTTGCTTATTATTATTTTGTAAAGATTTTTTTAACAAAACATAACATAACATAATAGCCCGTATACATATTATGCAACCCCCATCACCAAAGATCATTGCATATTACAGTGTATGTATCAACATTGTACACTCACATTGTCGTCGCTAGTTTTCAATTCTAATGCATGTTCAGGCGATGGTCTGGCCCATGAGCACACAAAGAGCGTACGAGAAAGAGGGGAGGGGGACGATATAGACGAAGACAAAAAAAAATCTCTGCCGACATTTATAGTATACAATTGTACTGGGCGACAATACTCTTCGTCCATCACGTCCACACAAATTAAGGGTCATATCTGCCCAGGCATTGGATCGGCCAACCTATCTACATAATAAGAAGCAGTTGTACGCGCCCTTGTCCGTACATCTGATGTGCAGTTTTCAAGTGTCTGGGGTTATCAGCAGTCAGGTGCACTGTGTTTGCGCCCTAGGGGGCCTAATGGGGTGCCAGCTGCGGTGCTATGTGTTCATCCTCGCTTGTTGCGGCGTCAGTATTAACTGGATCTTGCTCTGCCCTCCGAAAATCCAGCAATATTTGATCCCACGCTGGTGCTAACGGCTGCTTACGTAGCCCAATCGCGTCCTCGCGGTGGAGTGCGACACTCTCCGCCTGCGCCCAACACAGAAGGGAGCGATACCAAGCCTTAGCTACTGGGGGATCAGGCGATTTCCAGCGGCGCGTGAGCAATCGCTTAGCCACTATAAGGCCTAAGTCTATATATCTGGACGTCACCTTATGCTTCTTAGACCTGTGATAAAGCCCCAGGATACACACCTCCCATGTCCAATCCAGTGTTCGCTCTGTGCATTGAGCTAGTCTCCTAGTGACTTCACCCCAATACAGCTGTATAGCCGTGCAGCGCCACAACATATGTAGGAGGTCTGCCCCTATTTCGTTACATCTGGCACATTTGGCGTCTGTGTGATTAAAATATTTGTTGATTTTTACCGGCGTGAGGTAGGCCCTGTGCAATATATAATACTGAATGAGTCGGAATCGCACATTACGGGGAATTCGTATGGGGCTCTCGAGCATGTAACCCCATTCACGGTCCGTGGCGGGTCGTTGGAGGTCCGCATCCCAATGGGCGCGTAAAGAGAGCAGTGCTGGCGCCGTGTGAGTCCTGAGCGACTCCGCAAACCATTTGGTGAGGTGTCGACCAGTCCCCAGCTCATGCAAATATTGTATGGTAAGATGCATGGCAGGTACCCGCGTCACATCTCCCCAGTGCATGCCCAGTGTACGAGTCACTGCTGCGTGAAGGAGGAACTGGCCCTGTGATAGGCCCGAGCTCTCTGCTAATTCTGCGAAGGGGACAAGTAATCCGTCATTGTATAAGTCTCCTGCTGTTAATATGCCCACCTCTTCCCACTGTGTGAGTTCCGCACTGGACATCGCCCGATGCCTTCTGGGGGTGCCTAATATAGGTAGAGATGGTGCATATGGTATGTGCTGGTGTGTGAGGCGGAGGCAACGGCGATAGCACTGATAAGCCACTTTTAACAGTAGCTGCATAGGCGGGCCTCCCTTCCTGCTAGGGTGGAAGAGCGCCACCACCTGGGGCTGGGTATACCCAGGCGTCTGTGTTGCCGTGTCATCAAGGTTCCGTGCACTGATCCAGCGCGCCACCCACTGGAGCTGTGCCGCAAGATAGTAATGTTCCATATTGGGCAGTGATAGGCCTCCCTGAGCGGTCGGGGGGTGCATTTTAACTATTGCTACCCTACTACGTGGACCATGCCAGATAAATCGCCGTATGTCCAACTCTAGGTCCCTAAACAGTGATGATCTAAGATGGAGTGGTAAATTCGTGAAGTGGTATAGTAAACGTGGTAAGATCACCATTTTTATTAATGTAATCCGGCCCATGACTGCCAGCGGCAGGGTTTTCCAGAAGGTCATATGTGCCCGCACTGCTGTAATGGCACGCGTCAGGTTACCCTCCAGGAGATCTGGCTGTTTACGGTATATATGGACTCCAAGATATCGGAACGCCGACGTCTGCCAGTGCACTGGTTTACCACTGATAATTAAGTGTGGGTCTGGCGTGGTGTCTGCAAATGAATATAGACAGGACTTATCCCAAATCACTTTCAGCCCGGACACTAAGGCATAGCGGTCTAGTGTACGCTTGACCGACGCGCAAGACTGCCCAACATCTCGAAGATAGATGAGTAGGTCGTCAGTATACAGTGAGACCGCATGTATGCCATCTCCTAAAGGGATCCCCCATTCGGCTTGAGTATCACGGAGCGCCTCCGCTAGCGGTTCGACCGCTAGGGCAAACAACAGGGGAGAGCAGGCAACCCTGCCGCGTACCACGCCCAATGGGTATTTGCTGCAAGACATATCGCCCCGTCCTAACTTTGGCTGTCGGATTCGTGTATAACAGCTTGACTAGGCTTATAAACTCAGCACCAAGGTCATACCTCTGCAACACCGCAAATAAGAATCCCCATTCTAGGGTGTCAAAGGCCTTCTCTAGATTTAAGACCAGACATCCAGCGCGAGGCCAATCGACTTTCGAGTAGTACGCCACTCTAAAAAAACGGCGCAAGTTCAGCGAAGTGTTGCGAGCCGGCACAAACCCGTTCTGATATACGTGTACTAACTGAGGCACCAATGGGGCTAATCTGGTCGCCAGCACTTTCGCCAATACTTTGTAATCAGCATTGAGGACTGCCAGCGGCCGATAGGAGCCAATCAATTCTGTATCTTTGTGGGGTTTAGGGAGGGATACCAGTAGAGATTCACTCAAGGTGTCCGGTAACCTGCCAGTCTCCTGTGCATTCTGATATACCGCTAGCAGTTGCGGTGCCAATATTTGGCTATACGCTTTATAGTACTCAGCCGGATATCCATCCGGTCCCGGCGCTTTACCGGTAGCAAGTGAGGAGATGGAAGCCCGCACTTCCAACAATGTAAGCGGCTCATTCAGTTCAGCACGTTGCTCATCCATGAGGCCGTGCAACTGCAGGGGTGCAAGAAAGGACTCCATATCTGCAGGTGTTGCATAGTGCATGGACTGATAGACCCTGGCGTAATGTGCGGTAAACTCGTCGTAAATGTCCCGCTGTGTAGTGAGTAGCTGTCCAGTCGCAGAGCGTAGCCTGAAGATTGATGTGTGGGCGTGTTCTTGTTGAATCATGTGCGCCAGTAGCCTACCCACCCTATCCGCTGCCGAATGAGCGCGCGCAGCGTGAGATGTGTAATTGAGGCATCGCAGCCGCTCTAGCACTATAGTGTGCTGTAGCCGATGTTCATCTATAGCAGGCTGAACAGTAGCATCTTGCGCAAGTCTAGCCTCAAGGTGTGTTAGGGCATCCTCTATACTCTTAACTTCATTGTCTAACTGTTTTCGAAGGCACCAACTCATTCCCATGCAGTGTCCCCTGACCACTGCCTTCCCAGCATCCTACAGGATCCCAACATCCGCGACCGATCCCTCATTGTGCCCAAAGTAATCATCCAGCGCGGTGGCCACCGCCTCTCTGAACGGGGGATCTTCCAGCGCAAGAGGCTGTAGTCGCCAAACACGACTTGGAGGCCCGTCACCATCCCCCCGCAGTGTCATGATATGTGGATTATGGTTGGAGTGTGTTTTACCTAAATAATTCGCCATAGTGCATTGCTCCAGAAGCGCAGCGCTTGCAACAAACCGGTCGGTACGGACATGCAACCCTTGTGGATGCGAGTAATATGAATATAGTCGCTCCCGTGGGTGGAGGGTTCTCCACTCATCTTTTAAGTCCCAACAGACTAATCAGTCTCTTAGGTGCCTAGCATTAGAGGTCGCTGCTGTTTGTGGGAGTGGCGGGAATGATCTATCTTGCATCGTGTCAAGGACCGAATTAAAATCGCCGCCCAGCAGCCAAGGGATATCGCACCAGCGGGACAGTATACCTGCGAGAGTACACCAGAAAGGGGCCTGTTCCATATTAGGAGCATATATGGAACCTAGCACCACCCTCTGACCATTGAGCTGACCCTTAGCAAATACATACCTGCCGCATGCGTCTATTAACATCTCCTCGGGTTCGAAATGAGTCCCAGGGCGCACCCATATCAGAGCCCCTCTCGCATAAGCTGAATACCCTGTGGCGAATATTTGGCCCCTCCACCTTTGCTGTAATTTACAGATTTCCGGCTGAGAAATGTGTGTTTCCTGCAGAAACGCAATGTGTGCAGCATGACGCTTCAAATAGGCATATATCGCATATCTGCGTGCTGGCGTGTGGATTCCCCTGACATTCCAGGTTATTACATTAGTGTGTGGCATGGGGCGTATTGCAGGAATGATGCGACATGTGGACTGTGTGTCGCAGGTGGTGTGTAGTGGTGGCGTGGTAAATACTGTATGGCCGCATGGCAGGAGAGAACGATCCAAGGACACTGGAGCATGTCAGTGCCAGTAAGAAGTGTGGACGCCAAGACTCTGGCATTTGCCAGAGGTGTTGGCAGAGTCGGTAAGTATGTGGGTATTTTAACTCGAACAGGGTGTACGGGAAAGAGCTTCTGACGGCTCAACTGGGAGAGAGCGGAGCAACAACATGCATCTGCCCAAACCAACAACAGTGCCTTACGGCAACTCACGGCCGTGGTCGCCGTGTGCATCTTACTAAAAAGAGAGAAGGGGGGCCGGGCTAGATCCTACAGTGGAGGGGGTGGGCAGACTCAGGTCCGATGTGTAAACTGTGTACTGTGCGCAACGCTGCAGCGTGGTGTAACGCAGATCGCGCCGGTGTCTGTGCCTGCTGGAGCGTATGTCACGTGGCTTGTAGCATATTAATGAGAAATAAGCGCAACCTGTGTGCAGGGACCACCTGTATAACATAATAAGAAATTACTGTTCCTGTAGTCGTATACTTGCATGTCCATGGCTCACGCTTTGCCGCTACACCAGTTTGGGGTGTTACATTTGGAAGTGACTGCAAGTCCTCATGAATCGGCCACACAGTTTGTGAGTTGTCGTCACTCAGCGAGTGGTCAGAAGAGGCATCAGCGTCTGCATTGTTTCGCCACTCTCCCATGTCCGATACTGCCTGCAATACATTTTGCCGCTCCCGCAGCACCTGCTCTCGATCAGGGGCAGCCGCCGGCTGCACCCGCGTTGCCGTAGCACGTCTCTGGCGTCCGGTGCGTCGACCCCCTCGAGCACCTCTCTGTCGTCCCATAGTGCTTTGCCAGTCACCCGGTGAAGTGTGGTGTTCCTTGGCTTCCAGCCAGTCCCAGACGTCTTCAGCCTTGTTGAAAAAGTGTGCGGTACCATCCGCCACTACTCTCAGTCGGGCTGGGAAGAGGAGGGAATACTGCAGGTTCAAATCCCGGAGCCGGCGTTTGGCTGCAAGGAAGGTGCTCCGTTGTCGCTGCACTCCCAGGGCATAATCCGGAAAAAAAAAAAAGTACCTGTGCATTATCCACTTTAACCGGGCCCAGCTTCCTGATTTCCCGGAGTACAGCGTCTCTGTCCTTAAAGTTCATAAGGCAAAACAGGAACGGACGCGGCCCAGCCCCCGGCGGCGGGCGACCCGATGGCACTCTGTACGCCCTCTCCACTGTGAAGAAAGCAGAAAGTACTCCTGCTGGTAACAGAGTCTGTAGCCAGGTTTCAGTGTAGGCCACTGCATCCTCTCCCTCCGTGCCCTCCGGCAGACCCATGACGCGTACATTATTTCGCCGGGATCGGCCTTCCGCATCATCCACCCTACGCTCCAATGAGTGAAGCCGGGCTGTGAGGACCCTGAGCTCCGAAGTGGTCTCCCTGGCCATCGGGGCGATTTCCTGCATTTCTTTTTCCATGTCGGCGACTCTCCCTGTCAATTTGCGATGATCGGCATGTAGGAGCGTGAAATCCGACACAACCTTATCAATGCGGCTTTCCAAGGAGGTACGCGTCTGCGTCAGTGCTTCGCCAATTTGCGTCACCGCTTGTAACACAGAGTCTATCTTCGACTCCAGGATGGTGCGCCCCGGTGCATCCGGTACTTCGGACTCTTGATCAGAATGCGCAGGTCCAGATGTTGATCTCGTGGCAGGCACACTCGTGCCCGTGCGTGATTTGCCCATGTTGCCAGGAGGTAGAGGTCACTGTTGGTGCAGACAATATGAAAGTCCGTAATTGGTGTCTGTGTTGTCCCAGCCGGTGGGCACAGGGGCCACATCTCAGCACTCCTATTCTGCCATGCAGATGTGGGTGTGCCCTACAGCGCAAATGGCCGTTGCCCACCAACATAGGCTGCCCGGGCCCGTGCTCCAACGTCCCCGGTGTGCGTTGAGGCCCAGTCGCTGCTAAGTTTCCCCCAGGCAGTGGAGTGGGAGTTACTGCCTCCTGCCACAGGCGTTGCTCCAAGTCACTCACCAGCTGTATCTCACCACTTTCTAACCTTCCAACTGCGGTCCTCCTCGGACCTCGACTGCAAGTAGGCCTGCACAGGCTCCAGCTAGCCAACCCGACCGCCTAGCACCTCCTTTCTGATCACATGTAACGGGCCTCAGTGCACCCTCCTGGACTGGCCTTTACAGCGCAGCTCCTCTCCTAGCGCCGATACTGTAGGGGTGCAGGAGCGGGGACACAGCCACGTCGCTACCCCAGAGTTACGTCACTCCAAGGTGAAGCGGTGCCGCAGGCAAACGCGCCCCAGGGCCAAGTACGTCACAATGCCCGGCCGTCTCTGCTGCCGCCAAGCAGCCGGGCCCATTCTGCACTCTGCTCCATCTGTTTTCCCCATATAAGTGATCACAGTGTCACACGGGTCAAGCTCCGCCGCACAGCCCACAACTCGGAGGCCGCGCCAGCCACCCGCCCGACCTTCTGTGCAGCTGCGGACTCAGCGGGCGCGTGCCGCCCAGCGCCGTTCCGTCCCAAACGCTGCTGCTCGGCAGCCTCGCGGCGCAGATGGTCACCACTCAGCCAGGCCAGCTCCCGACGTCACCAACCTCACCGTGCACAGCCTCTGGGATATCGCCGACCCAGGGGGCCGAGACCAGCAGTGGTAAGTGCAGCGTTGCGCAGGATAATTGCCAGATTCTCGGGCCGAGAGACGGAGCCTCGTTAGAGCGCGTCCGCCATCCTGGCTGGTTGTCCACGCCCCCCCGGAAGAGCCACCACTCATACCATCAATTGGAAGCATGGGTAACCAGGTGCAAAGTATAAAAAAAGGCACAAAGGCTTTGCAAAATTCCATAATTGCTGTCCTTTATGCTGTAGTGAGAAGACTGTGAAGTCTTGGAGCACAACAGTGGAGGAAAGGATAGAGAGGATTTTCAGATAGATGGTGACTTTATTTGATCATGCATACAAAGAGGTTTAGCTAGACATAGGTTTAGCAAAGAGGTAATTCTTCATTTAATGAATCAATTGGACTCTCTTCTATGCAGGCTGTGGAGCACGCTATGGAGCAATTCCTATGCACATTCAGGTTTTGTGTAGATTACACCTATTCGCATCTGGAAGCTACCAATGCACAGTTTGAAAAGAACTATCCCAGAGTGCCTTATGCAGGGTTTTTAAGAATTTTCTAGATGGCATGTTGGCAATAAATAATCATCATATTGCATTTCCAAAAACCCCTGCTGAGTTTAAAGATACAAAAATCCAAATCTATGGTATGCCTACATTTTCACAAGTGACTAAATGTGTAGATGGCACCCATGTTCTAATATGTCCATCATCTGAAACAAAGTACTTGCATCAAAATAGGAAGAGCCACCACTCATAAATATACAACCAGTGCGAAATTCTACACGCCTGACCACAGACCTGGTGGGCCTATACTCAGGGATACTCTTACATCATTGAACACTGTGAGACTGCAGACCAGCGCCTGCGCGCGGTTGAACGGGAGCGGCCTGGGCGACCGGACCGACAGCAAGAGTTAGTGGAGGCGAGAGAGGCAGTCGCTGCGCAGGTCGAGAGGCTGCGCTGTTTTGATTATAAAAAATATCTAGCGCGCGCCCATTCAGAACGTGACAAATCCAGGCCGCTACTGGCCTGGTTGGCTAACCCAGCACGACGGGGGTCAGTCATATTAGAGTTATATAGCCCAGATGGGGCGGTTTGTTATACCCAGCAAGGGATTAAGGATCAGTTCTATGCCTATTATGCAGATCTTTATCAGAGCAAGATGGCGCTAAATGATGAGGTCCTTCGGGAATTTATAACGGCAGCAGATCTTCCTACATTAGACAGAGAGCAAGCGGAGAGGTTGGGGCAGGATATAATCATAGGGGAGGTACGGGGGGCGATTAAACATATGGCGAGGAAAAAGATTCCTGGGGTGGATGGGTTACCAATCGAGTTTTATTTTACATACACGGATATCCTGGCTCCTAAGTTGGTGACACTTTATAATGAAGCGAAGCGAAGCGAGCGGGACAACTGCCTACCACCACTCGCGAAGCGATCATTGTCCCATTGCTGAAGCCGGGTAAATCGCCCTCAGATAGGACGGCCTACCGCCCGCTGTCTATGCTCACCACTGATTATAAGATTTTAAGTCGGATCTTGGCGACTCGATTACTCCCGCCAGTAGCGGTCGGTGGTGGGAGTGCCACCGGGCGCTGACGTGGGGCAGGGGAGGGGCAGGGTGGGGGGTACTAAACTACGGATTACGGGCGATTACAGGTAAGTACACATATAAATAAATAAAACAAATTTCGTTTCTCGCGCTGCATCACATTTGGCGATGCAGCGCGAGAAACGAAATTTGTTTTATTTATTTATATGTGTACTACCTGTAATCGCCCGTAATCCGTAGTTACTACCCCCACCCTGCCCTCCCGCCCAACGTCAGCGCCCGGCGGCACTCCCACCACCGACCGCTACTGACTCCCGCACATGGTGCACTTAATACACAAGGATCAGGCGGGATTTATTCCGACCAGGAACATAGCCATTAACGTGCGACGCCTGCTATGTATCTTAGATGCAGACACGTATCCGAAAGGTTCCGCTGCCATTCTGGCGGTGGATATAGAGAAGGCGTTCGATAGTTTGGAATGGCCTTATTTATTCCAACTTATGAGAAGCTTTGGCCTGGGGGACGCATTCGTGGATTGGACGGCTCTCTTGTACAATCAGTCCACGGCTAGGGTTAAAATGGGTGGACTGATCTCGGATGCTTGCGTCGTGAGCCACGGACGAGGCAGGGATGTCCACTTTTCCCTTTACTGTTTGCCCTGGCCATGGAGCCGCTAGCAGCCCAGGCCAGAACGGGACTCCGATATCCTGGGCTTTGTGTGCATAATCAGTCTCATTATATTGCGCTCTATGCTGATGACTTGCTCATGTTTTTAGCTAATGTCGAGGGTGCCCTCCGGAGCCAATAGTTTACTAAGCGACCTTAGCACTGTCGCTGGACTCAAAGTGAATTGGGCGAAGTCTTGCCTGCTTCCCACCGCTCCGCGGGCTGAAGGCCCAGCAGTTACGCATGGGGTGCAATGGGAGCGCCAATGCATGACGTACCTGGGGACCCGCATATACCACTCTCAAATTGATCTACTAGAGGGTAACGTGGGTAGAGCCATTAGAGGTCTTAAGGGTAATCTTGAGTTCTGGGGAAAGCTCCCCCTTTCGGTAACTGGCCGGGTGGCCCTCCTTAAGATGGTGGCACTCCCCAGGCTGCTGTATTATTTTAGGACCTTGCCTGTTTGGATACCAGCGTCAACTTTTAAGCAACTTCAATCACTGATTACAGGATTTCTCTGGGCCGCGGGCAGGCGGAGGGTGGCGCTGAAAATACTAATGAGACCAAAGGCAGAGGGTGGACTGGCAGTCCCTGATTTTGAGACATATTATATGGCGGCTCAGCTGCAGTGGCTCACTCAAGCAGTAGCATCGGACTTTCGAGGGCGGGATGGTCCCGACAGGGAACAGACTTCCGGGCAGACACTCTCTAGAATTCTTTTACAATTACCATTGCGGCCTAAGTCGTTTACTCAAGAACTCCGGACGTTTCGGCTATGCTGGAACAGGAGTCAGAGAAGAGCGCAGATAGCGCGTCCTTATGCTCCTGAGATCCCCTTGGCCGTGTGCGCTGCTCTACTGCATGGGGGTAATTGGGCTGCGTTGAACCACTGGGAGGAGAAGGGCCTGATTACAAAGGGGGATCTCTATGACGATGGAGTCTTACTACCCTTTGGGGCGTTGCAGGAACGGTATGATCTGTCTCGTGGGGATTACTTGCTCTATTCAGCGCTTATTGCGGCCATCCAAGTGCATTGGAAGGAGGGGCTGAGTGAACCACAAATCTCAATGGCCTGCCAGTACGTAGTACTGGCAGCGGGAACCTTTAAGGCAGTCACATGCCTGTATCGGCGGATGACGCACGAGGCACTAACTCCACTACTGACGCTACGGCAACAGTGGGAGGAGGACTTAGGCGAAGAGATTTCAGAGAAAGTGTGGGCTGAGCTGGTTGAGCGGGCGTGGAAAAGTACTAGAAATGCCCGATTTCAGCTGGTGCATTTCTATATATTATACAGGGCATATCTCACCCAGGCAAAAATTAATAAGTATTTTGACACAGACTCGGCAATGTGCCCACGATGCAACACAGTGGGAGCAGATTTTCGCCACATGATGTGGGGTTGCCCCCAGCTTGGGACTTACTGGGAGGAGGTTATCACACTCTTGCAGGGAATCACAGATAGGGATATAGAGCCCACTATAGGCCTTTGCCTGCTGCACTGGTTTCCCCATACCTCTAAGAACAAGATTACAAGCAATTTTTTGGACTTGGGTCTTCTTCTGTCGAAGAGAGATATTACAGCTCACTGGAAATCCAGGAGGGGGCCAAACGTCCAGAGATGGCGGGCTGACTTCCTTTAATGGGCGGAGTGTGAGGGGCTGTTAGATTACAATTAGCGAAGAGGACTAATAGTGAAAAAGCGCTAGAGATGGCAAGGGCCTGGGAAAACCTAGTAGTATTGTTAAAAACCCCAGACATAGATTCGGATGATGACCTTGACGCTGTTGACCCGGCTGCTCAGACCTGATGGCTGTATGTCCTGTGTGGGTGTCGATGCCCCTGGCATCTCTGATCATAGCTGCCTCTGACATAGAGGGAATGTATTGTTATTTGCGATACTGTACCATTAGTGACCCACTTGAACTGTGATTACCAGTAGGCATGATTGACGCTTGTATGTGTTATGCCAGGGAGGGGGGTGGGATAAGAGGGAGTGAAGGGTGTTTGCATAGTAGCAGCAGGGGTGCGGCAAGAGAGTATCTTTATTACAGTATCCTCGAAGCTTATTGATTGCTACTAATGTTTTGTGTATGAGTCATCTTTATGTCACTTGTGTTTAGACGCGACCAAGTTGTACTCTAATTGCGTGAACTCCTGCTTGCTCCTGTATCTTGGTAAGGATTGTATTGACTTGTTCTGAAATAATAAAAATATATTTTAAAAAAAAATCATTGAACACTGTGAGCTGTATTAGCAACTAGCAAGAGGAGAGCTTGGAGACGAATGGTGTTTAGGTACATTTTTTATTGTAACAATTGTGTTACAGTTTTTTGTATATTTTATATATTCAACATACGCTTTTAACATTTCAGGTATCAGTTCATATGCACAACGGCCAGGGATAATGACTCCATACTTCAATGCAAGAACACCTAGACAAAGGAGGTGCAATGCTTATCATAAGCAAGAAAGGGGGATAATAGAATTTACATTTGGCTTACCTAAAGTCAGATTCTGATGCCTACACAAAAGTGAGGGTGCTCTATAATATGATCAATCTATGTGCTGTAAAATCATAACCACCTGTGCAATGTTTAGCCATCTGAAAGAGACATCCAATGGACCGTATAAGAGATGAATCAAATTAGGATAATGCTGAAAATCCACCTCCAATAGCACCACCAGGGCATGATGCTGCTAGGGCTGTAGAGGTAATTGCACCCAGGGATGATGACACTAAGAACTATTTGTAAGCCATATATCACCTGCATAACCTAAAAGACATTGCAGCCAAACCGTGTAGATTATTATAAAAATTCAGAGATTAAATCAAAGATGAAGAGCAGCGTAATTGTCAAAATATTAATGCAGATTTGGAAATAACTTTTTGTTTTAAAAATATGTTTTTTTTTAAACATCAACAAGTAAAAAAACTCTGTATTTCTATTTGTTATCTAGAAGTAGTTCCTACAGCTGAACGCTGTATGGCCCTTCCTTGTCAATCTCGGCTCTGGCTTTGAGAGTACCTAGAAGTTGCAGGCTCTCCAACAGAAAGTCTGGTCATACTTGAGCCATCCTCAGTTTCTCCTACTGAATTGCTGCGCTAATTCCTGCATTAGCAGTTTTCAATTTCTCTAAAGTGTTTGTTATGTTGGCTAGACAACTTCCTACATCACAACTGTGGTGGGCTAGCTCTGTTTAGAATATATTTAGCATTCACAATATATTTTAGATAGGCCATCAAGCTCATAAGTTAAAAGAACATGTTTATTATGTAAGTCTTGGTATCTAGGTGCTAGGCAGAATGGCTTAAATACCCAGAATGCATTGTATAGGTAAATCTAAAAACCCAAAATGAATTACTTAACAACTAGGAATGCTGACTTTTATTTAACACAAGTTTACAATACCTGCTAAGAAAACTTCATATTATTACCATATCCATAGGTCCATTTAGCGTCTTAAAGTTATTGCACTTATTCAATCAATCAATCAGGGAATTGTAAGTGCGCTACTCACCCGTGAGGGTCTCAAGGTGCTGAGGGGGGGGTGTCCGCAGATCTGTTTAGCCGAAGAGCCAGGTCTTGAGGGTCTTCCTGAAGGTGTTCAGGGAGGGGGCGCATCTGATGTCTGCCGGTAGCTCGTTCCAGGTCTTGGCTGCAATGTGAGAGAAGGATCTTCCGCCTGCTTTGGCTCTGTGGATGCACGGGGTTTCGGCCAGTGCGAGGTTGGAAGATCGGAGGTTTCTTTTGGGTACATGGAAGTTGATTCTGTCATTGAGGTATTTGGGTCCGTTGTTGTGTAGGCATTTGTAGGTGTGAGTGAGGATTTTGAAAGTGACTCTTTTCTCCACGGGGAGCCAGTGGAGACTTCGTAGGTGTTGGCTGATGTGTTCGTGTCGGGGGATGCCGAGGACGAGTCTGGCGGCGGTGTTTTGTACTGTCTGGAGTTTGCGGAGTAGGGACTTGATGCCGGCGTAGAGTGCGTTTCCATAGTCCAGTCTGCTGGTGATGAGTGCGTGGGTGACTGTCTTCCTTGACTCAGGGGGGATCCACTTGAAGGTCTTGCGGAGGATGCGGAGGGTGTTGAAGCAGCTGGAGGTGACGGCGTTGACCTGTCGGTTCATGGAGAGTGATGAGTCGAGTACGATGCCGAGGTTCTTGGCGTGGTCTGAGGGAGTAGGTGGGCTTCCGAGGGCGGTCGGCCACCAGGTGCTGTCCCATGCAGAAGGGGTGGTACCGAGGATGAGGACTTCTGTCTTCTCGGCGTTGAGCTTCAGGCAGCTGTTGGTCATCCAGACTGCGACGTCTTGCATTCCTTTCTGGAAGTTGAGTTTGGCAGTGGTGGGGTCTTTGGTGAGGGAGAGGATGAGGGCTGCGGAGTGGCCTTGGTCCAGGAGGGTGCGGATGTCATCTGTGGCGGCGAGTAGGGCGGTCTCTGTGCTGTGGTTGCTTCGGAATCCGGATTGGGATGGGTCGAAGAAGGCGTTCTCTTCAATGAATCGTGTCAGTTTCCTGTTGACTGTTTTCTCTGCAACTTTGGCTGCGAAGGGGAGGAGCGAGATGGGCCGATAGTTCTTGAGGTCGGTGGGGTCAGCTGTGGGCTTTTTGAGCAGGGGTCTGACTTCTGCGCGCTTCCAGTCGTCTGGGAAGGTGCCTGTTTTGAAGGTGGTGTTGATGGTGCATTGTAGTTTGGGTGCGATGGCGGCCACAGCTCTGTGGTAGATGTGAGGGGGGCAGGGGTCGGTGGGGGCCCCCGAGTGGATGCTTTTCATGGTCGAGGCAGTGTCTTCGGCCGTGATCGGTGTCCAGTTGGAGATGGTGGGCTGGCTGGTGTTTCTGGGGGACGGGGGGCTGTCTGTGGTGCCTGGTGGATGGTCGATGAAGTTGTCGTAGAGGTTTTTGATCTTGAGGTGGAGATAGATTCCAAGCTTGTCGCAGAGGTCTTGGGATGGGGTGATGTCTGTGGCTTCGCTGCGTGGGTTGGTGAATTCTTGAATGACACTGAAAAGTTCCTTGGAGTTGGTGGAGTTGGCCGGATTTTGTTGTGGATGAAGTTCCTTTTGGTGGCTCTGATCTGGTAGTCCGTCATGGCGTCCTTGTAGGTGGTGTGGTTTTCGGTTGTCTTGATGTTTCTCCAGTTCTTCTTCAGGCGTCTGTAGGTGCGTCTGGCTTCTTGGAGAGCGGTTGTGAACCAGGCGGCTTTCCTGGGGCGTTGTCTGTCGGGGTTGCGTAGCGGGGCGAGCTCATCTGCGCAGTTGGAGATCCAGGTGTGGAGTTCTCTGGCTGCGTCTTTTGCGCTGTTTGCGTCGGGTGCCCAGGTGTGGTTGTCTCGGGTGAGGGTGGAGTTAAGTTGCTCGTCGGTAACCTTGCTCCAGTTCCTTCGTGGTGGGCGTGGGGCTGGTTTGGGTGCCTTGGGTTTGTTGATGGCGAAGTGTACGCAGTGGTGGTGGCTGCGTTGTGTGGCTGAAATGGATGCTGTTTCCTGCCGCGAAGATGGGGTCGAGGGTGTGTCGTGCTCTGTGGGTCGGTGTGTTGACGAGTTGTTTAAGTTCGATGCTGGTGAGGTTGTCACAAAGGATAGTGGAGTTGGAGTCACTGGGGTTGTCGAGGTGGAAGTTCAGGTCTCCAATGAGTATGTAGTTTGTTGAGGCGATCGCGTGGGGTGCGATGAAGTCGGTGATGGTGGTGGCGAAGGGTGTTCGAAGGCCGGGGGGTCTGTAGACGAGGGTTCCTCGGAGTGTGGCTTTGGGGGTGGTCTGGATCTTGAAGTGCAGGTGTTCGGCTGAGGGGAAGGTTTCGCTGGAGGTGGTGAGGCGGAGGGTGATTTTGTGGGCGATGGCGAGGCCCCCTCCTGGGTGGTTGGGGCAGTATTTCCTCTGGATCTTGTATCCGTCTGGGATGGCGGTGCTGATGTCGGGGCGGAGGATTCGTTGGTCCAGGTCTCTGTGAAGAAGGCGATGTCGGGCGAAAGAGAGTCGAGTAGGTTCCAGATTTCCATGGCGTGTTTGTGTACGGAGCGTACGTTGAGGAGGATGCATTTTAGGGTGTCGCCGGTGCTGGCGTCGGCGGTGTTGGAGGCCGGGGTGGCGGTGAGGGTTTGGCGGCAGTGGAGTCAGGAGAACTGGCCGTGGGTCGTGTTCGGCGAAGCCTGTTGGCATTCTCTAATTCACTGGCATTCACTTATTGAATATTAATGTATATTGATCTAAGTACATTGTAATTAAGTGATCGGGAGCATCAGACATAGGGCTTGGTGGGTCAATATTGAGATGCTCTAGAGATGGATTCAGGCTGAAAGGTGGTTTCGATTCATTCTTCCAAAGGGGTAGAGAGTAGCTCTATATCAGGTGTCCCGACTGTAGCTAAAGACCCTTGTCATCTTGATGCTAGCTTCTCCTAGGAGTGGGGACACAGACTATATACCATTGTTGTCTGAATTCTTCCACAGACCTTTTGGTGACACCTACATTTATCTTTTGCTGGTACCTGGTCCAAATTTGGTTTTGTTGCCTCAGACATGGAGTATTTGCTAAACAGGTATTCATGTTCAAAGGCGCACGCCTCCAAAAGAATTTCCAGCTCTTGGTCTCTAAATTTGCATTTCCTGTTCCTGCCAACCTAATCTTGTGGCTCCTTGTTGGACATTGTGGTTTATGTTCCCCGTGATTGGAGAGACATTTGTCCGCCAGCTGTAGAGCTGAACGTAAAGGTATTTACTGAAAGTGCGACAGTCTCTACTTACGACTCATACAAATTCATAATTTGCAATTCGGTATTTAAAAACTGTGAAAGGTTACGAATTGCTATTTGCTGAAAAGGAAGATAGGTATATCATAAATAGTGATTCCTAATTTGTGAGCTGATATTTGTCGCTATTTAGGAATCTCAAAATGTCATTTTTGTACATCAGACCCTTAGACTCACATGAAGGGAATGAAGCACAGCAAAGAAGAAAGTTGGTAGCTAGTTGTCTACTTAACATGGAGGAGAAACATTCTGCAAGCTGCCAATGTGCCCATGTTTTAGCAGACATGTGTGGTGGTCCCTTAGAGGGACTCAAGTAACTAATCCATTCACACCTCACAGATCCTACTTGTGTGGTGCCAGCAAGCTGCAAGAGTCTTTCAGTTAAACTCAGTCCAAGAGTGATGCACATTATCTTGCCATGGAAGTCTACAATGGTTTTCTAAATAATATAAACACCCCCAATGTTAATAACGTTCCGCTTTGTGACTGTCTCATTTTGTTTCTAATTAGATATTTACATGTGAATTGTGACTTCTTATACTGGTGAATGACTCACTCTACCACCTCCCTTATCAAAAGGTGATTCAAAAGGGACCCCCGTTTCCTGCTAATTTTAGCCATGGGGAAACTGGTGCAAGAATTTTTCTCCACCTCAGGCTCAGATGCTATCAGGTGTAATTCCCCCACTTTACAACTTTCCGGACTGCTACCCTACACTGGCCTGTACAATCAGTTTAGCAGAAAAAGGGCCCTGAAATATTGAGACCAGTAACTTGTCTGGAATATCTAAATGTTTTACTACACCAGGCATTTTCAGACCCGGTATCATTGAATTACTACACATGAACGTTTTGGCTTGAAAAACATGGGACTGCATCACACGACGAGACTAAGCACAAAGAAAGCTTCCTGGCATATCATTTCCTGAGAGGAGCAGAACAAGGTTTTGGTACAAAAAACTGCTGCAAACCCCCTAAGCAGCTATTTTAGGCTTCATTGGGTCGATTTTTTGTAGCAGTCAGCTTGAAACAGTCCATGTTTCTTTTATCCAGCCTATCTGACATCGAGGTATCTGTTAGGCAGAAGAAGGTGTTATGTTCAGAACAAGAGCTATAAGTCATTATTAAAGAGATTGTGAGGGAGGTGCCTGGCCTGATGGACCAAGTCATGGCAAAAAAACAGCAGAAGGTTGTGGGAGAAGCTCTGGCATATAGTTGTGGACAGCACTATGGCTGTGTCCTCAATACCTCATATAGCTGACACCTGGGCTATGTGACTTGAAGAGGAGAGTAAGTATGCTCCTGGCAAAACACTAGTATAAAACCTGCAAGAACTGGCTGGTGGCACTGTGGTCGCTGGAACCCAGAAATAGGTAAGCAGACTCCATTGCAAACAAACGTAATAGAAAAAGGCCAGTATAATTTGGTACCCTCTCCAGGAATGCCACTTTGGCTAACTTTTAACCAGCCTAGCAAAGTTTGCAGCCAACTGAGTAAGAGGGTCTCTGAGAAAAGCAAGTACAATACTCAGAGTTCAAGTGAGGCAGCCCAGACAAATCTATTTACCGGATGCCATTTGGTCCTCAGCCATGGTCATTTTATCATTACTTTGGGTTGCTGTAGCATCTCGCCTGTCGTGGCCAGTAGACGTCTAATTATGCTCACAGTACACAACAGTATAGTCACGCTGGGGCTCAATATGATTAACTTGTAATTACTGATGGGTACATTAGCAGTATTGGGGAAAAAAGAGTGGTATTGACACAATGCAGCATGCAAGATATTAGTGAATGTACCATCTATAGTGATGTGTACAGTGTACCTGTTTTTCATGGTAAAAACAAATGCATTATCGGCTGGTGTGGAGTCCTTGTTTCCTTCACAGTAGCT